>VWZW01006499.1:0-51374 GCA_013397115.1 Edolisoma coerulescens
GCCCTCCCATTTCCTCAGGCTGCTCCAGCCCCACAGGCTTGGCTTCCTAAGGAATCTGCAGTGTAGTGCCTGCAACATGTGGCCCTAGAGGTTTCCCCAGGATTCTGGTGGGGGAAACTGGTCCACATCCCCAATTTCATTGTAGGTTTGCTCTCCCATGGTGAAGGTCAGTTTGTACCGTAGCCTCACTTTCTCCTGGAGATGGGAGAAAAAGGATACACAGTCAGAAGCAGGGGAAGAAAGGCATGAGGCACAAACCATTCACGTCTCAGATGCTGCTGAGTAGAGGGAACAGGGACATGGTAGTGAGGCCTAAGCACCAAGACCAGCCCTCTGCTCATGCCCCAGGGACGATGCTTTTACCTTCTGTGGGTTAGCGAGCAGCAGGACTTGGGTGATGGCACTGGGGTGGACGATGGGATTGAACGCTGGCAGCTCCGTGCCTGAGGGAGGCTGTAGCTTCACCTTCATTATCTAGGGAGAGAGTGAGAGAAGAGAGGAGAGAGTGACCACATTCCTTAGGGTGACCTGGCAGCCAGAAGCCCAGCACCTGTACTTCGGAAGCTTCCGCTGTCTAGTCAAAGAGAAAAACACTGTGCTAATCTGAAGGCAACAGAACTTGCTCCCATGCCCACAGAGCTCTCTCCACCCACGCTTCCTTTCCTGCAGAAGTAGAATCATGCTTTGGCCCAGTCTGGGGACCTCAGCCCCAGCAGCTGTCTTACCTTGGGGACGGCAGACTGAAAGACAATATTGCGGATGGGCTGCGGGGCCGTGCTAAGCATAGAAATCACCACCACAAGCACATCAGGCCTCTCGGGCAGGGCATCCTTAGCGAAGTGGAAGAGGACACGGAAGCCGTGCTGATCGTACACTGTCACAGGGAGGATGCTGCCTGTGGGAAAGGTAGGGACAGGCAGCAGTCAGCCAGGAGGGAATTAGCCAGACAGCACCCTTCCCCATCACCCTAACTCCATACAAGTGACAGAGACACCATTCCTCTTCAGCCTTCCCAAAATCCAACAAGCGAGAAGTTTCTTCACATTCTTCCCTTCCATGTGTGCAGGGTTTAATCCCCCCACGCCTGCTCCCCTCTTTTTCCCCGACTCACTGGGTTTGATTGACTCCAGAGGCACAGTGATGTTGGCCAGCGAGATCTCCTGGGGCAGCGCAGTGGCAGGAGGCCGTGGTGGGACTGCAGTACTTCCTGCTGGCGTGGTGGCAGCTTTTGGAAGTGTAGCAGGGGCAGGCAGCTCTGAGGTCAGGGTCAGCGTGGGGTTAGGGGAAACACTCTGGAGCACAGGCGGAGCACTGGGATTGTGGGCTGTGGTGCCAGAGCTGCTCCTGTTCTGCAGATCCCTCAGGGTGAGCCGAGGGGGTGGCTGCTGCTTCTCCCTGCAGGGGGAGAGAGAGAGTAAGGAGTGGAACAGGGCACTGAAATGCTGTCCAGCACCCCAGAAATGGAAACAATGGGGAGAGATGCGAGACTGCACCACCAAGTCCTTACCATCGCACTTGCTGAGATTCTGGAGGCAAAGACTGCTGCAGCAGTGTCTTGCCCAGGAGGTCCAGGTCATCCAGGCCACTGCTGCTAGGAGATGGTTTGGGGGAGGATGCACCAGCATCTGCTTTGACTGGTGGTGTTGCTGTGATAGGGGTGATGCTGAGCTCATTGCTGTCCGATGACTGTGAAAAGAGTGCACAGGAGAGCCCCCAAGCAGGGCTGCATATCAGCACCAACCATCAGATGTGGCATGTTTCCCTACCCACGTCTGTTGCTTTTGCCACCCTCCCCATCCTCTGCCCTAGCTCCCAGCACATTACCTGGAAGCTGTTCCAGCCACTGCTGTCACCAGACTGGACAGGATGTGGTGCTGGGTCATTCAGGCCTGCCAGGAGTAAAAGCAAACATGAAGCAGTGAGAGCATTAAATGTGGCCTGAATAAGACACAGAAGCAGCAGGGCAAAACCGCCAATGTGGTCTCCATCTCTGGCCCCCATCCTTGCATGGGGGAGAGCCAGGAGGGTGATAGTGGTTTTTTTCTGTCCAGATATCCTCATTTATAGTTTAGTTCTCACTGCAATTAGCAGAAAATGAATACTACTGAGCTGACCAATCTGACTGACCATGCTGTCTACTTGATGCTGTTGTACTCAAAAGCACTCGTCTTAGGAAACAGACACTTTGTTGTGCAAAGCAGGACTCTAGAGCCTTCTAGGACTGGCACCTCACATGACTTCATGTGAACAATTCTGGAAGTCCCATGCATCTGTTGTCAGCTCATGACTTCAACAGCAAGCAGTAAACATGAGGAGCTGGGGGTGACCCACCCTTGTGATCCCATCTGGGGATAGCCATTGCATCACTCTTGATTTACCTGCCAGGTCAGTTTTCCCGGAGAAAATAAGTGGGCACATCCCTACAGGCTCTCTCTGACTAGCCAGGAAAACACCATGGGACTGAAGTTCAGAATCACAGCAGGGTCTTTCCCTCCCTCTCCCTCACAGTAAATGAAGGACACCTCTTTGTCTTTATTATTCACTTCTACCAGAGCTCTCTCTTACTCATGTTCCTGCCAAGGAAGAACCATCTATGCAGACTACCCAGAGTCAAAGAATAAAGAGCTTTTGCTCTGGATTTCTCACCTAAAGACATGAGTTCATCATCCAGCAAGGAGACAGAGCCAGCTTGGTCAGGCACGGGGACTGCTGAGCCACCTGAAAGGGTGGGCAAGGCTGGGTAGGAAGGGCACGTTGCTGGAAGCTCCAGGCCAGACAGATCTAGGAGCGCTGAGGTGCTGCCTGCAAAAAAAAGAAGCTGAGAGTCAGAAACGTTATCCAGCGTTATGCAGTGTGCTGAGGCTGGTTCCCAACCTTCCTCACAGCCCCCTGCTCTCCCTTCCAGTTCCCTTTCTTCATGCACCAGTCACATCCACAAGCCATTTCCTTATCTCACCAGCCCCACTCTAAGCTCCCGCAGGTTTCCCCTTTCCACTTCTCTCAGTCTTCTCTGACACTGCAGGAAACCAGCAACAGGGTCCCTCTGCTTGACCCTCCTGTCCCCATTCCTCAAGTCTGCTCACCTCGAAGGGGACCGGCCACCGTCTCCCCATTGATCTCTTCTCCCCGTACAAGCTGCTTGTAGAGATTGATCACCTGGGTCAGATTGTCATTGGCTTGCAGAATCTCCGCTGAAAGTGTGAAAATAGTGAAGAGAGTAACTTTTATACCCCAAGTCTGTGTATTTCTTCAAAGCAAGGCCCAAGTTGCTGCAAACAAAAGCACTGCAGAGAGTGTTTTCACCACTGCTGCTGCAGACTGCACCAGGGTACATTGACACCTCCAGGGCAGTCTCAGCAGAAATGAGAAAGGCCAGATATGTTTACCTAGAGCTTCATCATTGTCTTCTGTGTCACTGGCGAGCCGGAAAAGCATGGGCCTCATGCGCTCACAGCGCTGATAGAGTTCCTGGGGGAGCGGAGAAAGTGTGATGAGGTGAGCATCAGCTGGGTGTGCAAAACAGGCAGGAGGATGACGGGGTAAGGGTCACGCATCTCTGCCAAGCCCAGGGAGGATTCCTCACCTTCATTAGGTCCTCATTGCTTTCCGTTGTCTCACCCTTGCTGTAGTTTGTCACCATCTCAGTCAGCAGCTTCACGTTGTTGTTCACCTCCTCAATGGCATTCACCCTCTTGGAGATCTTCTCCATGCGCTTCTGGTCCTGGAGGGGAAGCACAAGGGGAAGGATGTCCTAACTTGGAGAGGAGGAAGGCCGGGCCAGCCAACCACCCTGGACTAAAGCGCAGCAACACTGCCCTCAAAACAGCTCCCACTCCAGTGGAAAACTCCAGGTCATCTCTGGGCAGGAACATGCCAGACAGGGATGGAATTGCTGTAGATCTAGTGCTGCAGCAGGGCTTGGGCCACAAAACGCACCCAGAGCCATTCCTCCAAGTAGCCAGGGGATAGCAGAACTCACACAAAGACTCTTTCACAGCTGCTGCAGCCAAATTTTGGGCAAAAGCTCCATATGTCTGCATGAGGTCGTAGAGCCAGTCCTCCTTTGGTGCCAACCGTCGCCACCCAGACCATGACCCCCCAGCTCCCCTGTTCCCCAGCCACACCTCCTGAACCATCTCCTTGATGAGCTTGTTGGCAGCCCGGAGATCCTCAGGATGGGAACTTTTCAGGAGGCGAGCCAGCGTCTGCAAAAGAGAAGGTACTTCTGAGCCCAAGCTGAGGGATGGCAGCCAGGGTCACTCTTGCAACACTAGAGCCAAGAGTTCCCCCATCTCAAAACTGTATCTGGCAGAGACAGTGGACAATTCCAACCGTTTAGAAAGCCCAGCCACAGGAGCTTGTGGGCTATCAGACACCAGGGAGAGAAGTACAACTGGCCTTCCTATTCCTGTTGTGGTTCTGGTTATGCAAGCTAGGTCTTTCCCTGAAGATCCCCTGCATTCAAAACCCACTCCTGCCTGCCCATTACCCATCATGGAGAGTCTGGAGTGCAGCAGCACTGAGACAGGAAGAAAGCCTGGTTTATGCAAGAATCGCCATGGCATTGTAATGGACTCCTACTCGGACACCTTCACATGCCTCTTTGTGGGAGCAGCTGATGAAGACGGAGAGCTCCTACCTTCTCTCCCTCTCCACAGTCAGTGAACAGTCCCACTGCCCACCCACAAATCCCCATTTGCAGACTCTGACCCATGGAGGCAAACTACATCCCTTGCAGCAAACTGGCATCACACTCCTGCTGCAGAACTAGACCCAGAGGAGCCCAGTACTTGCTGACATGTATCAGCACTGATAACGCAGAGGTTTGCCTGAGTGGTGACACAATTCTGATGGAAAGACAACACAGGATGGGTCCAGGTGGCTATAAGTGGTTGGGCAACAAGCAGATTGCAGTGCTGGGGGTGGGGAAGAGATAAGAACAGCAGCATCTGGGGCTGGGATTTAAACCTCGTGGCCAGATAACTCAGAAGTCTAGAGAGCTCACAGCAGCAAATTTCCCAGAACCTGCTTGGGCCAATGTCAGTGCCTCACCCTTTGCACCATCCTGTAGCTAGCTAAGTGCTCCAAAGGTCAAACAAACCCACATGTCCCACACCTCTGGATGTTTCCTTTGTCATGATTTTGGAACAGGTCCTCAGTATTCCTGTGATGCATTTTCTGAAGGACAGTATGTGGAGCAGGGACCTTGACTCTCTCTGAATCTCCACATCAGGGGGACATAAGATGCTGGAGCAGGAGGATGATGTCTACTGTCCCTCTCCTTGCACAGAGCCATTACCTTGGATTTTTCTTCATCATCAAAGATGATGTTCTTGGGTCGAGGAGGAGGCCGTGGAAAAGGAGCGTCATCAGGAAGTTTTGGGTCACACTTCACAATCCCTGCAGTAGAAACCAAAGGAGAGATCAGGAGGACTCACCCACTCAGGGATGGCACTGCCACCCAGGTCTTTTTTCCCTAACGGCCCACCAAATCCAGCTGGGACTGAGGATGATCCTGGACTCTGTTTCCATTCCCCATAAATATCCCCTCTTAGAAAATTCCAGCATGTACTGCCAAAGCACTTGCAGCCCTTCAGCCCCAGACCTTTCCAGTGCCCCATCTCCCATGTGAGCAAGCAGATGTGCCCTCCAACCCAGCAACTCATCACCAGCAATTCCCTCCTCTCAGCCAGGAGCCCCAAGGCACCTGCTCCTTCTCCTGACCTTGGTGCTGAGTCAGACTGATGGATGCCCTGGGTCTGGGCAGAGGGAAGGGAGAGCTTGTTGCAGATTCTGCCCAGACAAAAAATGAGGGAGGGCAAACCATCTGTCCACCTTCCCCTTCCAGACCACTGCCTCTCACCTTGCTTCTTCAGCATCTGGTAGGCTTCTGATATCTTCACCTCATGAGGCAGCCCTAAGGTCCAGCTGTACATCAGCTCCAGGATCTTTGACTTCACTTTTTCTGATGTCCGGCTGCCAAGATACTAGAGGAAGAGAAAAGAGGCAGCTTGAAGCTGATCTGAGCCGTTGCAAGTCTGGCCTATTCCTCTCCTCGCCCTCCCAGGAGAAGTGAGACCGTTCCCAATGGCACAAGCAGGAAAGAGGGAGCAAGCAGGAAAGCTCATGAGGGCCTTGCAACACATCCTATGCTGTGCCTGGTTTCCACCACAGAAAAAACAAGAGGTGTGAGAAACGCTGCAGCAGCAGCTCCTCAGCGACACACAGAGACAGGTGGATGGCTCAGGCAGGTCTCCTGTCACCTTGTGAAGGCAAGGGTCCTGCGAAAAGAAGCTGCTCAGCAAGGCAGCCCTTTAGGAATGAGGGGACAGCAGCGCTGGGACAGGGATGTGGGTAATGGTCTCTGAGGCAGGGCCCTGAGCAAGGCGAGCCCCAGATGACCAGCACCCAGCAGGTACCATGCAATCATCTTTCAGCCTTCTCACATGGGTCTGCTGGGAGCACTGGTGGTAGACACAGTGCATGTGCCACCAAAGGCAAGTGGCTTAAGGCAGAGGACATACTCTAGGGTGCCAAGCAAGAGCACTTTAGGATGCTGCTGTCACTGTCCCTGGCTATTCATCATCACAGATCACAAGCTGTGACTGGCAGACAAAGGTTTTCCTTAGTCATATTTAGCCTGTGTTCCCTTAACTCTACACGTGCTGGTGTTCACTGCCTTGACTGAATAGGGGAGCCCGCACAGCTTGTTCTGCTCCAGGAACAGCAGCATCAGCAGAGGAGCAGGTAATGACTTGGTCCTTCAGATGGACTCACCAGAACACCACTGACCAAGCCTGGGCTTGCCATCCAAGAGTGTCTCAATCAGGTTGGGACACTCCAGAGAGACATGGTCATGTCAAAGCTGGGGGAGGTTCCTGAGCACATGCAGCACAGACAGAGCCCAATAGGGATGCAGGAAAGGTGACTCCAGGCATGCACATGAACTCAGTAGTCTCACAAGTGCTGGCTGGACCAGGTCCAGCTGGCCTTCAGCTTCCTACAACAAGAATCAGCCTGGAACAGCAGGGTGAAGACTCACCTTCCCACCAGAAAGCTCACCAGGAAACAAGGACTAGATCTTCTACTAACACTGTTTCCCCCATATCCCAGTGGGTGTCTGACCTTTCTGCTCAGCCACTGCTTTTTCCCAAAGCCCTCCTGCCACCAGGCACCAGTCCCTTCCAGCACGATGCCGTGAGACCCACCTTAGGGGACACCACCTTGATGAGCTCATTGAGGAAGCGGAACTTGCCCACTTCATCGTGGAAGCGTTTGCCACAGCTCTTCATGCAGGCCTCCAGCACCTGGGGAGAGGGGCCAGGTGAGTCCCAGCATGGGGTCAGCAGCAGGATCAGGAGCCAGCTCCCTCCTGCTCCCCCCTCACCGGGTACAGAGCCTGTGCTGTCACAGCAGCACAGAGGGACATCCCTTTTTCCCTCCCAGGTGGTCAAGTACCCTCCCACAGGGAAGCAAGATTCTCGTCTTTGGGGCCAGGTTTTGCAGAGATGGCTCAACAGCCCATACAAAGGGATACCCGTAGAAAGGTCACAAACACCAAGGTTTCAAAGTGTGGATCCACAACACGATTAAGAATCATAGAATCCTTTAGGTTGGAAAATACCATCAAGATCATAGAGACCAACCATTAACCCAGCACTGCCAAGGCCACCAGAACAAAAGCCAAAAAGTTTCCTATTCAACTTCAACAGGCTATGATCCTTCTAGGAACAAAACCTTTCCAAGTAACCTCTCCTGACTTGTGGAGCCACCTTCAGACCCTCTCCCACCCATGGGCCCAGGTGCTCCAGGGCTTTCTCAGAGGGAATTCAAAGTTTCCCATACTTCTCCAGTCAGGCTGGAGCATCTCCATGCCCTGCCCCTCCATCTAGTTCTACCAGCCTGCAGATGCCCTTACCGTGAGGGCCTGGATAGCTTCCCATTCCTGTGGAGACTGGATCTTGTGGGCAAGAAGTCGGGTGGCAAGTGGAGGACTGGAAGGAGTGAGGGGAAAAGAAAAGCTCGCCAGTTATTGACAAAAAGCCTGGTACCTGTATTTCTGTCGGGGAATCCAGAGTTGAAAAGCATGTTGCAAGTTGAAGATGCTGATAAGGCACCAAGACACCTCAAAACCCTGAGGCAACCTTCCATTAGTGGACCAGGACCCCCCACCTACCCCCACCTTGACGGCCTTCATGCCTATTCAATTCTTGGGACAATTCTAGTGGATTTTACTGGGTGGGAAATCATAACCAGGCCTGTGACCTGGAGAAGCCTGGGGAAAGGGCAAGCACTTACCCCTCTAGCTCCTTATTGAGCTGCTCACAGAACGCATTGATACCATCCCAGTCCAGGTCCTTGTTCAGGGGGTTTGTGGCTTTGTCTGCGGGCAGGAGGAGGGGACGGTGAGGAAAAAAAACCCAACAGGCTCCCACCCTGTGGAGGGACAACGTTGATCCCACTCCTTCCCAAGTCCAGCGGGTGCAGTAGCAGGGGATGGCGTGGGAGGAGAAACACACTCGTGTCCACTCGCCCCTTCCCATGGCAGCCCTGTGCACAAACTCTCGCCCCCTCCTCCCTGCTGACCCACCGTACCCCTGCCTCCGGCCCGGCCCTGGGTCTCACCCGCAGACCCCAGGTGCGCCCGCAGCCACGGCCACCGCGTGCGACCCCCAGCCCCTCTGCCTCACACCCCTGCGCCCCCCCACGCCCGCGCCCACCCCGCCCCACTGGGAGGGGAGCGGTGGTCGCAGCCGCACTCACTGATGCGCGCCTCCAGCGTCTCGGGCTCCATGTCGGAGGCCCGCGGCTCCTCAGCGGGGCAGCGCCGCTCCGCCGCCGCCCTCCCGCCGGGCCCGGCGCGGCCGCGCCATGGAGAGTCCCGATCCCTCTGGACACAGAGAGCCGGAAGTCGGCCGTGCGGAGCGCCGCTCCGCCGCCAGCGCTCCCCCTGCTGGAGCACGCTCCCGCTCCACCATGGGCTCACCGCGCAGGGGCAAGGACAGGCGCGGGATGCGGAAGGAAGCGGAAGGCCCTGCCGGAGAAGGACACAGAGGGCAGGCGAGCGCGGGGCGGGGCAGAGCGCCGGAAAGCAGCGGCCGCGCGGAAACCGGCTGAGCCAGCCCCTCCCGGAAGAAGCGGTGTACGGGCAGGTGAAGCCACTTCCCGTACGGAGAACGGGCACTTCCGGCGGGCGGTGAGCGGGGGGTGTCCTCTAAAAGGACACGGGCCCGCCGCGTGCGGCGCGTGCGCGGTGCGCGCCCGCCCGGGCCGCGGAGTCGAGCCGGGGTCGGGTGCTGGCCAGTAATGAATATAAATATAAATGGCAGCAAGTGCGGTCCCCTGCACTGATCTTTAAATAGCAGCTGATCTCCTGACAGCGCCCGGCCTGGCCCTTCTGCGCGGCTGAGCAGCGTGTGGGGCGGGCTGGGGTGGGGGGGTGGTGAAGCTCTGGAAGTCTCTGGAGCGTTCCAGGAAAACAAACTCCGTTTGTCCCCGCTTCCCGTGTGGCTCTGGTAATCTAGGCCAGCGCAGCTGTGACACCTAATACCGCCTGTTTTCTCTGTGCCCCAGGGGTCCTGGCAGGAGCAGCACGGCTTCTCCGCGACTCGCTGCTTTTGTAGTTTGCTTTCCTCCTTTTCGGATCCCGAGGGAGCTCGGGGAGCTTTGGGAGCGCAGGCCCCGCGTGGCTGAGGGGTGCCCGCTGAGGGTGTCAGCGGCAGGGTTTGGGGCTGGGGTGGCCCTGCAGAGCCTCGGCGATAAGAGCACAATGCAGCCTGTCCGGCGTTCCGCGCTCTGATGTGGAGACAGGCGTCTGAGGCGGGCGGTCCCGTGCTGGGTTACTCATTTACAGTGCTAATCCCGTGGCTGAAGGGGGAACTGCCCTGTTGTCACACCTAATGGCTTTTCCTTATGGATAGCCATTGTTTTGGTGAGGGCTTTTTGGTCATTAAAAAGCACTTTTGGGCGCCTGAATGTAGTTCTTTTTTAAACTGTTACTGCCTCGCATCACAAATCCCTTTTTAAGTGCCTTTCATAGAAAATTGCAACATCCTTCCCTTTGCTGTGTTCAGGCACGTTTTACACAGGTTATTTTAATCTTATGAGTCAGCCCTGCCTGTCACTATTCCTTTGATTTTTCTGAGAATCCTGAAGTCATCCCTAGGAGCCCTCCAGGTCATGTACGATCTGCATAGAAGGCACGCATCGCTCCATCCCCCACAGCGATGCCTCTGAATGAGGTTTTGCAGGCTGGCGTTTTACTCAGCCCCCTTTTGCTCAGGTTTCGGTCTGTCTGAGTCTCAAGCTTGTTTGTTTTCCTTTCTTTGGCAACACCCAGTGGTTAACAAGCCCAGGATGAATGGAGGAAGGCTGCACCTCTTTTCGGCTGGTTGCAAACAATGGCGAGTGAACTCGTGCATAACAGTCCTGTCAGCGGCGACCTTTCTTTTATTTCTCCCAGATTTAGGAGTCTCTTTCCCCTTCGGTACATCTGCTTTCCAAATAACAAGGACCCTAAGTGCAGCCAATGGAAAAAGAGATCGGAATCTGAATTTTTCCTCCCTGTAAGAGCGGCTAGATGACGTGTGAGGAACAACCTTTCTCCCGTCGATCTATTTTTACCGACAGCTGGATTTTTAAGCTAGGTTTGGACGGAGTGAGGCCCTCCAAGTTGTAATTAACACCACTCCGGAGGGAAAGTACTGGAGCTATAATTAGCTTGTAGCCAGTTGCGGAGGAAAGTGATGGCGTGGAAGCCAGAGGCCTGGATGAGCACAGCTCATGGGGGCAGAGTATGGCCCTGGTTTTGGCAGACAGGTGTGGTTCCAGGTTTGGCAGAGGGGTGCAGTCTTAAGTTCGGCAGAGGGGTGCGGGTCCCGGCTTTGGCAGAGGGATGATTGTCCCGGCTTTGGCAGAGGGGTGCAGTCCCCGGTTGCCAGGCCCTGCAGCAGCTGCCCGCAGAGGGCACCAGCAGGCAGGGGAGCGCCTGCCAGAGCAGCCCGGGCTCAGCAAACGCTTCTGCTGCCTGCGCACTCGAAGTGAATCCCAAACAGGCCAAGCCCCGCTCCATCGGGAAGGAAAGGCGGCCTCACAGGAGTAGCCGGTCCGCCTGGGAGAGGGGTTTTCCACCCACTAGGTGGTCTTCTGCCGGCCAGAACCACCCTGTCACCCCCTCTCTGTCCCAGTGTTTGTTCGGTGTCTCTGCCGTGTGTGTTTATGTGAACCCTGCGATGTTTTTCAGATGTGCTTGTGTGCGCTTCCTGCTGGGTCATCAGCTCTGGCCCATGACGTGAGCTTCCCTTTCCCCATCACATTCCTCTTTCTTTGGCAAGGTGTTCTGCTGGAGACCTTTCACTTTCCTGAAGCTTGGTACTGTGGTCTTTTGTTCCTTTTTGTTTTGTTTTCCTGCTCTGGCTGACTCCAGCAGCCAGTTCCTGAGGGGGTTGGCGCAGTTTTAACTCTGCTACTTTTTCTTGGAACAAGCTGGTAGCACCTCTCCTGACATCACCTCGGACCACGGACCACGCTCTTTATGCAATCCTCTGGATTTGCAGCCCTGCCATTCCCTGACCTTGGCTAATCTCCCTCCTTTTGCAATACTTTTAAGCACCTTTCCCAGCAGAGGGCTGCAATTAGAGAGGCAAACATAGAGTTGCATACTTCTCTAAGAGGGAGAGCAGGTTTGAGCTCCTTTAATCTAATAGGAAATGTCTCCTTCCCTTTCATATGCAGCACTTTCTTGTTGTATGCAATCATCCACCAGGATTGCTCCCTTCCATTTCTTTCAGCAGTTTCCCTTTCAGCTGTAGGAAGACCTGTCCCCGGTGATCAAAGGCATCCTTCTACAGCTACTGGAGCAGAATGAGGAAACAGGATGCTGGATAAGGGATCAGAAAACCTGCCGGCTAGATCTCTGCAATTAAGCGTGTCTTGAAGCAAGACTCAGGGAAATACTCAGCTATGCTCACTGCCTCAGTTTCCCTGGTTGTTAGCATGGGGGTATAATTTCATTTTCTTCCTTTGGGGAATTGCCTTGACCTCTGTATACAAATTTTCCTTTCCACATTGGTTCTGTCATTAGAGCAACTGGCTCAGCGAGACAAGTGAGAGAAGCAAATACCAGAGTTAGAGGTGAGCTGTGCAGCTCCCTGTCCCTGTGTTCAAGCCCTCCCAAACTCAAGGGGTGTCTTGATCCCTTGACTGAGCAGGCAGCAGTGCCCTTCTGGACAGTGTGGGGAGTGAAATTGTCTCCTTACTCCCTGGGGAGGGCTCAAATGGGTTTGCTGATAGCTTGTTTCCAAGAAAGTCCGGGGCATTTGGGTTGTGCTCTGAGAATATGGGAACACTCTTGCTGCTGAGGAACTGTATCTGCAGCAGGCAAAGATGAAGCAAAACTGATGGGACAGAAGCTGTCATTGTAGCTGTGGCTCAGGGGCTGGTAGGTTTTGTAGCTGGTAAGCTGGAACCTGAACAGGGAGAGAAAGACCTGCCTGGTTAGAGAGAGCTGCTTGAATTTATGGGGCTGAAGTTAGCACTGAGGGCCCTGAGCCCGCAAGGGGGAGCCTCGACTGAGTCATTCACAGCACCACTGATGAAATCAGCTCCAGACTGGAACAGATCCACGACCAATGCTGTGCACTCAGTGCTCAGGAGTCGGCAGAGGCACTGGAAAAGGTGAACAGATTCATCCATTCTTGCTTTATCCCTCGCTTGCAGTGTTGTAGCTGGCAGATGGAAGCGGCATCATTAGAGAGCACAAGTATTGGGGAAAAAAGTAGTTCAGGAGCCTGGATTTTGCTGAGATACAGTTTGGCTCTAAAGAACAGCAGGAGGGAGAAGGAGCAAAACCCTATTGCAAAGGCATTTTTCACGGGCACCCAAGCGTGATCTGAGCAGAAATCGGCAACCTGAAGCAAATCGGGGAGCCCAGCTGCAGCAAATCCCCAAGCCTGGATGATGAACACATCCCCGCATTGCGGCGACAAGGAAGCGTGACTTAGTGAAGCGTTTGCTGGGGATGTTTAATGTAGCAGCCGCCCGGGGAGCTCAGAGATGCAGTCGTGTGCAGCCTCTCTTCTCCAGCGCGGCTCAGGGAGGAGGCATTCCTGCTGCAGAGTGCCCCAGTGCCCAACGCACGTGCACTCGGCTGTGCAGCTGGCTCAAGTGTGGCATGATGAGCTTGAATAGATGGGTTTTGGCCCAGGCTTGAAAATCCCCCGTTGCCAGCAATCCTGTTTTGGCTGCAGCTGCCTCAGGTTCCCTAGGAAACTCCAGTGCTGGCTTAAGTCCTGGCAGTGAAACAGCGGGAGGAGGCAGTCCGGCAGCGCTCTCCCTCCAGCCTGGCTGCTCAGTCTCTGCCACTTGGCACTACAGCCAGCCTCTGCCCTGCTGCTGGGGATGGTGAGGAGCAGCAGGGCAGAGCGATCCCAGTGCTGGGGCATGGTGAACGTGGAGGTAGGGATAAAAAGAAAACTGTGACCCAGCAGGAGGAGGAGGAGGAGGGAGACGCTGAGTCTGCATGCACCGATTTCCCGAAGGTGGACCTGGCTTTTCATAGGCTCCTTTCTAGTCCCTCTGGCTTCATCTGTCTTAGTAAGTGCAACAGGAGCAGGGCTGGGCCTGAGCATTGCCTCAGGATGATGGCTCATGCCGTGCAGTTGTTAGCAACCCCCTGCCTTGGTTTTGAGCAGTGTCACAGCGCCCAGGCATGGCTGGGGGACAGAGTGGACTGGGAACTGTTCCCAACAGAGCCTTGTTGCCATGCTTTTAACCCCACAGATGGGAGCTGTGTTCTGCTCCTTGCTTTCGGGGCCAAGAGCGAAACAGCTACACCCTGTAAGCCCAGGTCCCTCGGAAGGCAGGCTTTTGAAATGCAGTCACCTGCAGCCTGTATATTTATCCTCTAATTTTCCAGCATTTCCCTCTTCGAAAATGGGGAATGTCATGCAACAGGTTGTGGGTGAGCGTGTGGGATGGGAGTGTGTGTGCCAGACTGAAACTGGGAAATGCTCTGTCTGCTGGGCATGGCTGAACTGTGGGTTGTGACTCAGTGTCCAATACCCCATGCTATGCATCACTGGCTGCGTTTGACCTTCTGCTGTGTGGGGTGGGTGAGATACTAGGAGAAAGCATTGCCCAAGCAAATGAGGTCAGTGTGAGGGCCCGCTCCTGGATGCAGGGATCAGACAGGCCAGGGCACACAAACACGTTGAGTTTGCCCCTCTGGCTCTCCTGCCTGAGGCTTGGCAGAACAAGGAGCCCATGGAGCAGATGCTTCTGCAAGAACCTCCCATGCACACACACCTGTGTCCTATTTCCCCTGCCACCCCGAGCTACATCGGGTTGGGAACTCAGGGAGCAGAACGGGGTAGAACTCATGTATCCCCCATTTAATGTGCCTCAGTTTCCCTCAGTTGTCCCCCGCTCTGTGGGGGACAGATGTGTCCCCCAGCCAGAAGAAGGATCAGGGGCATTTTACCAGCCTCTGCCTTGTCTCCACTTGTAGGGGCTGTGTTCAAGCAACTTGCTGTGTGCTGTTCCCCTCAGCTCCACGGGTTTTTTGAAGGCAGTGCCCACCTTCTGGATCTTGCTGCAACCATGTTGCACTTTTGCTGTCCCCGATGTGCAGCCCAAGCCCCCTCATCTTGGAGGGGGAAGATGCTCCTAGCAGAGGCTGTTCCTCTTTCCACAGAAGCTGCTCCTCCTCAAACAGAGCAGCTTTGCATCTAGAGTAGCTGGCTTCCCAGCAGCGGTGCTCTGGCTGAATTTCAGGAGGAGGATGCGTGCTGGGATTTGATAGGGTTAAAAGCTGTGGTGTCGTGGTTTGAGAGTGGGCTATGAAACTTCTTCCCTCTGGCTGCTGTGCTTCTCCTGCTGGTGTCCAGAGCTAGTGCGAGGCACTCTTCAGCTCATCCCGAGCCAGGTCTCAGGGAAGCTGTGTCTCTGACAGAGCTGTTCAGGAAAGATTCCCACCCCTTTCCTAATAAGGCCCAGTGAATAATAGAGATGTTCCTCAGGGATGGTGTTGTAAGCAGTGCTACGTGCATGTTCAGGACCAGAAAGCAGGTCTCCACTAGCTTTTCCCTGCTATTGTGCAGCAGACGTGGATGTGTGTCCCATCTTGACAGAAGAGATAAGCTATCTGCGTGCAGATGGGAACTTGCCTGGCAGTCGAAGCCACCTGTTGTCCTCACATTGTGCTTATCAGATCTCCTAGCTTGGGAAGTCTGTTTGAGTCTGTTTGTTGGAAACGCTTTTGAGGCCATTCAGCCTGGGATATGATAAGATTAGTCTGAGATGAGTCGTATTGAAGGCATTTAGTTTCGAATACTCTTTTCCCCTCTCTGGATCAAGCATCTTCCCTCCAGGAATCTGACTGCAATTAAAGCCTGGTGTTTGTTTTGCTGCTGGGGGCTCTCTGGGAGGGGAGCAGCACAAAGAAACCTGGGGGCAGCTAGAGAGACACAGCCAGGTTCTGGCCCCTGCGTGTTGCCAGTGGTGAGGAAAAAAAGGACAGCAGGAAAAGGCACAAACTGGAAGGAAGGGAAAGAGAGCCAGAGAGAACAAAGAGCTTGGCATGACTGCTGGGAATGCAAAATAAACATCCACTGTGCTCAAGTGAGGGCTTATGTACTACTGGCTGCATGGGTCAGAAACGAGTAGAGGCTCATGGGTGCAGTCCAGAGAAGGGACAGGATGCCTATATGGGATGGGGTGTCCCTTAGTGCCCAGTGTCGTGCTGGAAAGGGAGACTAGGTGTCCCATCAATCAGTGCAAAGCAGCCGCTGCCCTGCTCCCTGGAGAACCTTGTGGAGACGAACTATCTCGGGGCAGTGCCATGGCCCAGCTCTTTCCCTGTGTCTCACTCTGAAGGTCCGTGGGTTCAGGTCTTTCTGGTGCCCTTCCCTCTGGAAACTGGGGGAAGAGGAATATGGAGAGTCATTTGTGTGGGCCTGATCTTTTCTTAGATCTCCTTCAGATGCCTGCAGTTCCCTCTTTAGATGCCCATTTTCTGCACTGAGTCAGTCATTTGGGGATTTGGACTCCCGTTTTTTTGGCAGCTTTTCTTTCCCATTTTCATCTGGTTTGGTTTTTACTGTTTCATTTTGCAGTGCCATCAAAGGGAGTTTGTTCAAGCTGATTTTGCAGCAACAGATAGTTTTGACTTGATAACCCCTTCCTCTGCAGACCTCAGTCACGGCCTTAGATCCAGGGTGGGTTGCCCCTTCAGATGCTCTCAAAGCTGATGTGTGGTAAGGTGGCTTGCTCCTTCCCAGTGAGGAAGTGACGTGAGCATGGGAGAAGAGACCTTTTTTTTTGCTCCCCTTTTTTCCAGCCTATGAGCTGTTAATTCTTGTGGCTTTTCAAAACTTGCTATTTCTCCCTTAGCATTTCTTTCTCTCTTCTTTTTTTTCCAGTGGATGAGCCACCCTTGGCATTGCGCCTCGTGTGTGTGACTCAGATGGATTCTGCTTGTCTGAAAGATTCCTGCAAGTCCTCAGAGTTGTCCAACCTGCCTGGGCTCAGCGCTGGAACCCGTGAGAAACACACTGAAAGCGAGTCCTGCAGCATCATTGTCCCTGTGCGGGATGGAGACTCGGCACTCACTCTCACTTCATGCCCTTGCTGTGCTGTGGGGTTGAATCCAGGATGGCTGCTCAGAGCTCCGTGGAGGGAGGTCCCCAAGGATGCAATGCAATGCTGCATTTCTTTTTTGCTTATTCTAGTTCCAGCCAGCTGGTCTCATGCTGTCTCCGTTGTGGGAAATGGTCCCCTTGAAGTCAGCGAAGTTGGGCTTGGGGCAGCTTGGAAGTCCCATGGCTTCCACTGCAGGAAGGCTTCTGTTCTTTGAATGCCTCTGGTTTTCAGACTTAATTGGACCCACCCAAGGGCTGATTTTTTCCAGAGGCACTGAATGCCTCAGTACCTCCTGCTGATAGTAGATGGTGTGATGAGACATCAGCATCTTTGATACTCCAGCTATATCAGCTAGGGAAGCACAGCTTCTTTTTAGCTTCTTGCACGGGTTTGCAAAGTGATTTGATTTGATTTGATTTGATTCGATTTTGTGTCCATGGAAACTTTAAGATGAGAATACAAACAGGAGGAGTTGGTTTTGGATGTGAACTTGTGCCTCAGTTTCCTCATGTGCAAGATGAGGGAGCTGCCAACTTCCTTGCTCAATGGTAAGATAAAACTGTTGGAGATGTTAATGTTTTAGTGGAAGATGCAAGTGGACTGTAAGACCTCATGAAGCTGATCCTTTGTGGAGAGCTCTTTGGAAGATCCTTTTCCCATTAAGCTAATAATATCTCATCCAGAAGGTGTGGGTAAAGCTGGGCGATCCCAAAAGTCCCAGAGAGGGAGAAGCTGTGAGCCTTCTATACATCTTCTCTTTTCCAGTAGGGAAGCTTTCAACACAAGTGAATTTTTATCTCCAGGCATGTTTTTGAAAGCCTTTCCCACAACCCGCATTCCTGGCATGCACCCATGAGTGAAAGAATTAGAGAAATGAAGTCTGGAAATGGAACTGGGTGGCATGTCATCAGTCCTCTGGCCTTCCTTCTCCACCCTCTGCCAGTTGTGTTCATTCTCCTGCCCCTCAGCCAAGCTGGGGACCCAGAAGACCTGACTCATCTGGCTGCTTGGGTTGATAAAATGACCCCTTACGAGCCAGCTTCCTTGCAAATGAACCACCTTTCTCCCCTTCCCTGTGCACAACTCAGACCACACAAAAATGTTTCCACAGACTTCAGAGCTGCCTGAGAGACATCCCCTGCAAAGGTACAAGGACATAACTTGGAAACCATCCATCAGAGCACAGTTGAGCTCCCCATGGAGATGGAAGATGCCAGTCACTGTGGCACCACCACCCTTCTGATAGAGGAGGGAGAGAGATGGAGTCTGAGGCTGTACTTGTTCCCTGTGCTCTTGAACTGCTCCACTGCTTGCTGCAGATTCCCTCTTTCACTGCTGCCCCTAGCCCTGAAGAAAGGTGTGTGTTTTCCCCCGCATTTTAGTTCTTCAGCTAGCTTTGTCCTTCCTCCTCCTTTTCCCCCACATCCTAAGGAAGAGAAATTGCACCCTACAGCTGAAGAGGGGTGATGTTTGTGGAGAGCCTACTGGATGCTGATGGCCTCTGATGTCTTCCCTCAGGTTCAGATCATGGATGCTACTTCCATACCTCCCACAGGTGCTCTGGATGAGGCACTGTGAGGGAGCTGAGGCAGGAGGGGTGACAGGAGATTAGCCGCCAGTCCTTTGTCCCTTCCCATTTTACTTGATCTGAATGCGGAGACTTCAGTGTTTTCTCTAGAGGAACCATCCCACTCTGGGTAACATCTTAGGCAGCAGCTTGGTGCTCCTGGGCACTATTTTCCTTGTGCTCATCCTTGCTTTGGCTTCTCCTGCATCTCCTGGACAATCCTCTCCTGTACACACCCTTCAGATCCACAGACCTGCTCACCCAGTCTCTTGCTTGCCTCAGTTTGGCTGAGGTAAGTACACTTTGTTCTTTCGGTCCTCCTCCGTTAGGAAGCTGGCTGGCTTTCAGAGCTCAGGGATCAATTGGGTGTAGGTTGCAACGCTGTCTGCTGAGAGGCCAACCAACACCTCCTGACTAAAGGGGAAGCCAGTCCTATCCAGGAATTTCTGTACTGGCAGGTGGAGGACTGAGCATCTCCATTAGAAGGTGGTGGAAGCTTCTTCTCAGTTGTATCCTGAGCCCTGGCCTCTGAAAATCCACCCCACAGCCCTCTAAGGCAAGGGTCATTCCCCTCTAGGCTTAATGAAGGGAGGAAACCAAAGCAGAAACAGGGCTTAATCACAACTGCCGTGAGGAACCGCAACCAGGGCCCAGATGAGGTCAGAGAACACAGTTTAAATCAGGTCACTGCTTGAGATTTATTGTGTGGAGTTTTTCTTTTTTCTTTACTCCCGCACTGAAATCTTTCCCCAGAGGCTATTCAAGGAAATAAATAGCCAGTGGAAAGGGACAATAGCTTGCTGTGGAGTACAAATTATATGAAGCAGTAGGAAATAATAGCAGAGTAAGCAGCTGCTACTCCAAGAAAGAATGCATGGTTGGTCTCTCCAGATCCCTTTACCCTGAGCAGACACTGATGCCTGCTCCAAGGTGTCCCTGGTGCCTGGAGTGCAATATGGGACAGGCACCTTATCCCCTCTGCAGCGTTGTCCTCCAGTGCCACTTCTTTGGTGCCTAGTTAGCAGCACCAAGCCTTCCGTGAGGGTGCTAAAGGGATCTCTCCCCTCTTCTTGCAGAGCTTGGTTTGATGTGGGGACAGTGGCACATGCGTCCATGCACCCAGCATGGCTGCCTTGCCTTCCTCTATCTTCCTCATGCCTTCTGGATTGAGCATTGTCCCTGGTGGTGACCCATGCCAGTCCTGCAGGGGGCTGTTCATAGCTCAAGTTGCCCAGAGAGAATGTGTGGCTACCCTCTGCTCTGAGCTCCTTGCGGCCCTTCCTCAGGATACTGTTGGGAGAGATGGTGGGGACCATTTTGGCGTGCTGGTGTGGATTTTGGGGGCTGCCTCTGCCACAAAAGGCCCTGAGAATCCTCTGCACTGCTGAGTCTACCTTGGCTGGGAAGTGGGGAAATCTGTGGTTTTCCTCAGGGCTTCACACCTAGCTGGCTTATCTCCTGCCCAAGTAAGAAAACAAAATAAACACTGCTGCCAGCAATGATGCTGCCGAGGATCTTGGCAGCCTGCTGGGGAGGGTGGCATTCAGTCTGTTCTCAACAGCTGTGTGGGTGCCCTGTGGTAGAGGTGGCAGCTCTAGGCTATGGTACATGAGGTGCTGCTGTCTGGAGGCACGCCAAGGCTCCTGAGATCTCATTGGTGCTCCAGGTGGCCTGAGGTCTCCTCAGGACTAGCAGGAAGACTGGGAAGGATTGTTGACCCCAAAATCTATCATGTGGGACCTCTGCAAATGGAGCTGCTGCATTTTATGGGGTGAAAGCACTCTGCAGAGGACCTGCCCTGCCACCCTTCTGGCTGAAAGCCAACATGCTTGCATTAGGCTCTTCCCTCCTTAAAATATGTTTGGGGGTTTTTTGTTTTCTCCATGCAAAATTGCAGGCCTGCCTGCTCCCTGTTGGAAGCTCGCCCTGCCCTTGGGTTGTGTGTGGCCCTGACCCTCACACCAAGTGACTACTTGTTGGGTCTTTGCCTTCCCTCTGGGAATGCAGCAAATGCTCCTCTGATGACAGTGACGTGGACGTGGGTGTCCCATACCAGTACAAGCCAACTGCCCTCTGGCCAGGGTTACCATCTCTGGGGCCCTGGAGGGGCACTCCCAGTCAGGCACCCTATTATAGGATCATCTCTCTGGGGGGTGAAGGGTTCCTGGATCCTTTGCACCAGTGGCTGCCCGCTTCCACAGCTATTGTTTATGTTTTCCTTACTGCACAGATCCTCCACCTCTTTTGCAGATGCTCTTTAGCCGGATTTCCTCTTTCTTTGGGATTTACATTCCCATGCTATCACTGTTTCCCCAGGCTTTCTGCTTTGCAGTGTCAGCAGGGAAGTATCAGCCTGCCCCTGTCACCCTCCTTTCATCGTCCCAATCACCACCTCCAACTGCAGTGGAGAATTTTGGCTCTTCTGGGGTCCCTAAAGTCTCATCCCCTTCCTATGTGGGGAGCACATACCCCTGCATGAGGGAGGCCATCTGCACAGGGCTGGTGTCTGACCATATGGAGGCTCAGCTCTGCAGACGAAGGAAGTCGCCAGTGCTGGCAGAGCTGCTGCCTGGTTTCCCACTATTGTTCCCAGTGGCAAATACAAGGGGGGTGAACGCCCCTGCTGAGCATTGTAGGAGGGGGTAAATGTTATCTCGATAAAATCTCATGGCCCCTCTCTGAGCAGCTCATGCCTCTTTCCTGCTCGTCTCCCTCTCTGCATATTCTCGCATCCGTGGTACTTGTGGCTTTGCACCCAACTCTCTGCATGAGTAGTTTTACTCATCCCTCAAACAGAATCCCAGAATGGGTCAGGTTGGAAGGGCCCACAGGGGGTCATCTGGCCCAGCCTCTCTGCTCAAGCAGGATCGTCCCAGAGCACATGGCACAGGATTGCATCCAGATGGTTCTGGAAAATCTCCAGTGAGGGAGATTCCACAACCTCTCTGTGCAGTCTGTTCCAGTGTGTGGTCACTGCACAGTACAGAAGTTCTTCCCCACGTTCAGGTGGAACTTTCTGGGCACCAGTTCCTGCCCGTTGCCTCTTGTTCTATTGCTTGGCACCACCGAGAAGAGCCTGGCTCCAACTTCTTGTTGCTCTCCCTTCAGATACTGATAGACATTGGTGAGGTCCCCTCTCAGCTGTGTCTTTTCAAGGCCCAGCTCCCTCAGCCTTTCCTCATAAGAGAGATTCTCCAGTCCTTTCATCATCTCTGTAGCCCTCTGCTGGACCTGCTCCAGGAGCTCCACGTCTCCCTTGTACTAGTGAGGAGCCCAGAACTGGATGCAGTAAGGAACATGCTGCTCTCCCTCCCAGGCAACTGTAAGGAAAGGGTTAGTAATTTGCAGTATATGCCTTAAACAAAGGCTTGGTGGTGAACTTGGTTTGGCTTTGCAGTTCAGGTCAAAATTCAGCTGCGGTGTGTTAGCTAAGAAGTAAACTACTGTGCAAGTGCAAGAAGTGGGGTTACAAATAGGACACTTGGTTTTTGAGGTACTTGTCTCGCACAACCCTCAGAACAGATCCCTGGTGACCATCGAATTAAAATCTGAGCATGTGCGATGGCAGAACCACGCCTCGTGCTAATGAGGAATAGAAAGTCACTTCTACCTCTGCTTTTTACCCAAATAATGTACTGCATAAGAATTACTCAGGCAAGAAAGTGAAACTGGATAAGACGCCACCATCAAGAAGCCCAAGGCGCAGAAGGACCAACAGGACGCTGCTGGAACCGTGGAGGTGACTACCTTCTACTTGCCCTATCTCTCCTCTTCTCCCCCTCTCTCTTTCTCTCTCCCTTTCTCTTTTCCATATTAGATTGATTTTGTAAAATAAAGTCGGCTTTGTTGAACTGGCATTTAGTCTCCTTTGCACCTTGATTTGGGCAGAGGACTTCAACAGCGAATCGCAACATTTTAATTGGCATCGCCGTTCTCTGACCCAAAGTGGCCGTTTAACAGTTCCCAACTTTTACTGTTCTTCCCTCCTGGTGGGAGATTGATCCTCTGAGGGAGATTGACCAAACTTTTACTGTTACTTTTACTGTCCCTCTGCGGGGTGACTGCTTTCTCCTGCGTGGTGTGCTCCTCTGAGGGAGACCGAAGGAGAAATGGTTACTAAGGGTGACCAGTGTAAGGCTGAAGTTTTACTCTCTCCTGGAGAAGTTTGGTAGTCGCCTCTCTCCTCCAGGGCTGGAATGGGCACAAACTAATTGTGATAATGCACAGGCAATAGCTGACCGCATTACTAGTTTGCAGGCCAAATGAAAAATGGGATGAGGAAAAGGTAAGTTGCCCATTAAAGGTAAGAAGGTAAGTTATTTGTGCAGTTTTTGGAGCTTGTTTATCTTGCGTGCAAAAGGAAATCAAAAGCTTCCTGCCATCTGAAAGGGTTGCAGATGTAGAATTTATGACTTTGAAGTCAGAAAATGAGGTTCTTAGAACAGCATTGTCTTTTGAGAAAGAGACACAGGGGAAATTGTAAAAACTAGTAGATGTTCTTTTAAATAAAAATGAACAATTAGAAAAACTACTGTCTGCAGCTGAAAGATGAGAAAAACAGATGCAGAAAAATCTAGGTAAATTACTTGATAAAATCACACATTAATCATCCTCTAATTCAGTCCAGCACATCTATGGGTGGTATATTGTGAGGATCCTGAAACATGGGATGGGGACATTTGGTACAATGATGATAATTTAGAGGAAGGCACTGACCCTACCCCAATGGCAGTAAAAGTTCAGCCTTTAATTGAAACAGAAACTGCTGGTGAGGGGGATGGAGAAACCCACACTTCTGTTCCCTGCAGAGTAAGACACATTGCTGGAAGAACATTCTAGATGTTCAGGGGAAATGAAACCGAATACAAGCTTCCCTTGCGGGCAGACATCAGATCTTGCTGAGTGAGGAAGAGGCTGAAAGATTCTGGGGACAAAGAGTATTTTTAACTACTACCCCAGGCAGCGGTAACTACTCATTGACCACCTGAGCTGCTCACTGGGCTGGGGGCATAGACCCACAGGACACAGGGAAGCCTACTACTGTTTAAAACGACAGGATTCTCAGACCTGGCAGCCTCTGTGCAAAAGGCAGTGTATATTTAAGCAATGTATGAAAGACATCAATTAAGGTTATTCCTAACAGTAGCTCCTATCAATCCAGCCAGATTAACTCCTCCCCTTCATGGCCTTCCAGATTGGCTGGAAATGTTTGTATCTAATGCCCAAGATCACACACAAATGGATGGCATTGCAGCAGTGGCACAACCACCTAGAGACCAAATTCACATACCTACCTGGTGTGAATTCGCCGAGGAAATAGGGAATTATGGGTGCCGTATGGGATGGGTTGGAGCAACCTCTGGGAAGCCACCTGAGCCCCCCTGGTGAGTCTGTCAAATTTATACCAGCACAGCAAAGCCAAAATCTAAACCAAGACTTGATTAGATTAACAATACCCGCTGCTGCAGGTATTGATAGAGTGGGGACAGAATTAAAGTTTTCTGTATTACGCTTGGCAAGTGAAAGATAGTTCTGGAAAAATCCATCCAATTAGTATCAGATGGATAATGCCCTCCTAATAACCCACTGTGCACTGGTTAGACAGAGAATGAGCGATTCCGTTTTATGGTTTTTCCAGGTTATAGGTATCCTGTGTGTTAGAAACTGTGCCTAGAGCTGAGGATTCTCCTATTCCAACTTTGAGCATTCACAGGGGTTTTTAGCTTTTGTGTGTGCTGTGTTTTGGGGGTTTTAATTAGTGTATGTATCTGTAAGTTTTGTTTACAAATTTAACCAAGTAATGAAGTTTAACAAGTGTGGCATTTATAAACTGTGTTGGAAAGATATGCCTTGGTTTAATATGTTTATACTTAATGAAAATAAGCAATTACTGCTTGTTTGCTTTTGCCTAAATCTGTAGAAGACCCCCTTCTAATGGGTATATTTACCAAGACTGTGGAATACCCAGGATACCCTCCAGACAGTAAATCCTTCCTCCCCAGATAAAAAGCGAGTTACTGTGCAATTTAGCCAGCCATTCAATTTTGCTCTAATATTTGAGAAGGGGACCCTGGGTGCTCTGTATTATCCCTGGGATGGCTGCAGGGGAGCAGTGTGATGTGAAGGTGTGTGCAGGTGTGCCGTGGGCACAGCAGCGTGGTGGGAAAGAGACTCAATGCCAGAAAACACCATCCCCAGCGCTGGTTCCTGCTGGTTCCGTGCTCAGCTCAGGGAGGTTTCACCAACAGTTTCAGCATCCTCCACAGCAAACAAATTTCCCAAGCCTGCTGGACTTTCTGAGCCCTTGCTCGTGGGAAACACCTCCAGGAAAGGAGTGCTTAGCAGCACTTCTCCTTCCTTCAGGATGCTTTAGGGAAGGGCAGAAGCTGTCTCCCAGCTGTCTGTGCAGCAGCAGGATGACTGCACTCAGGTGCTCTCTGCAGGGCTTGGGAGGGGGACTGAGGGATTACTGGTCTCCTGAGCCTTGACCTCCTCCTCCTCCCTTTTCCACTTGACTTTTGGAGTCTTACAGATCAGGGACACTGTCTAGTGACTTATATCGTAGCACTTTCCTGGGAAGAAGACAGCAGGGATGATACTCCGCTGTGAGGACAACATTCCCATGTCTAAGGATTAGGGAGGATGGGACTATTGAACCTGATGCGTGTGGCTCCTCAAGCTAAAAGGTTTGGGTCTAGATGGAGCTTGGATGGGAGGTTGCAGAGAGCTCCCACGTATTGGTATTGCAATCCACACAGCTGGGGCTGAATCTAGAGCCACAAGAAGAGAAGGAGGTTGGATGCCATTATGTCTCTCCTGCAAAGGACACTTCATAGCTCATGCCATCTAGAGGGGATGTGTTGGTTGTCCTCTCCTCCAAGCCCCTTTGAGCCCTTCCTCGGAGCACTGTGGGGAAGGATGGTGGAGACCATTTTGGTGGGCTGGTGTGGATTTTGGAGCTGCCCCTTGCCACAAAAGGAAGGAGCTGGGATGTTCTTTTGGCTGAGCTGTTGCACACAGGAAAGAAGTGAACATGGTGGTCACACCTCCTTGGTCAGCTGGGAAGATGTTTGTCCTGTGTCATGTCTAAAGTAGCACCCCTGAGGGCTGTGTGTGATAGTCCTTCCACTGGGAGCCCACCAGGGAGGCTGGGACTTGCTTATACTTCCTAGAATCCCTAGTGAGAAGTGTACATGTGGAAGCTTTTTCCTTGGATCAAAGTCTTCTGGCTTAATAGCAGCCACTGGAGCTTTGCAGAGGCAGGGGTCATGTTAATGTGTAAGCCACAGGGAAGTTTAGGGCTGTAAAGTCCTCTAAGTAAAGCATTTCTGAGCTAAACTGCTGGTGTCTCCCTGCCTGGTTACTCTGCCCTCTGAGGAAGATGTCTGTAAGGGCTGCTGCTCCCATCCTCTGTCACCCAGGGCCCTCAGCTCAGTGAGGCTGAATGAGAGACCAGCAAGTCATAGCCACTCTCACCACTTGCATTTTTTGGGCAGCATGGGCTTTCCACCAGACCCTGGGCAATGCCCCTCTGCTTTAACCCTCTTTGTATCTCTGCTGGCCTGCTTTCTTTTCCTTCTGCTGAGGACGAGCCTGTTTTCACTTCCTCTCTCTGATGTCTCTTCTCTCTTGCGGGCTTCACTCAGCCCACTCTTCTCTCACTGAATGAGAAGTTCATGCTAGACCTGCAGCATGGAAGGTTTTGGTCACGAGAGGAGCACCAGCTGAGAGCAATAGATGTTCTCCTGGCTGGGATGCCTCCAAGCGGCGCCCTCTCACTTGCGGTGGCAAGTCAGGAGGAATGGCTGAAGGAGCCCCACAGACTATTTTTCTCTGCCTTAGGGAAATATTGAAATCTTAAACCTGGATATGAAGCCTGGGAACACCCTGAAGGTGAAGGGCAAAATATCTGCTGATACTGTTGGGTAAGTACAAAGAAACCACCTTGACTTGCCAGGGTTGAAGGTTGGCTGTAGAGGGAGGTGGTTTTCCAAGGCTGCCAGATGCAAAATAGCACATTGTTATGCCACCTGCAACACTGATGGAGGAACTGGGTGCAGAGATGTGTGTTGGATCTCAAGTCTTCCAAGACCCTCTCCTGTCCATGCATATGACTTTCCTCATGCTCATTTACAGCTTCAGCATCAATCTTGGCTGCAGCTCAAGAGATCTGGCATTTCATTTCAATCCCCGCTTCAATGAGTCTGTCATCGTCTGTAACTCCAAGTGCTCCAATGCCTGGCAGACGGAGCAACGTGACTGCCACCTCCCTTTCTTCAGGGGCTGCACTGTCAAGGTGAGGGGTCTGTGCCAGCATGGGCTTATGGGGTATGTGGGGAATGTGTGGTGAGGGGCAGCCCCTGGTTAGTAGATTCCCATACCACAGTTTTCCCGGTCCCACCCAATACCTTCTGCTCCCTCACAATGGCCCCTCATGCTCTGGGTTTTTGGTCCTGATTGCCATTTCCACTCCTCCTTCAAAACTGCAATGCCATTTCTGGGAATTTTATGTGAGTCCTGTCTGTCTCACACTCTGTAAGTGCTTCCTAGGCCCCACTACCTGCCCAGCAGGTGAGAGTACCTGGGGCATGTATGAAAGTAAAGGGAGTTTCCAAGAAGCAGGATCTTGCTGCTGTCTACCTTATTTCTCTCCGTCCCTCCTACATAAACACAGGCTTTAAGGCAACCCAGAGTTTGGAGCAATGTCCAGAAGCCTCTCCCTCAACTCTTCTGTCCTCATTACTCCCGGATCCATGCTGCCAATCTGTCCTTTCTCTCTTCCTGCCAGGGATGCTGTCCTATTTGCTGCCTCACCCCATCTGACGTCCCACATCATTAACAGGGCTGCATTTAGGAGTAGTCCAGTTCCTATAGCTGTGGAGAGAAGGCTTGTTTCCTCAGACAGGACTGGCTCTTGGGGAAGGGGTGGTGAGGTGATGGCTTTCAGGAACATTGCCTTTAGTTTGCAATGACCAGTGATGTGTTCTTGTCCTGTTTGTGCATGTTTATCAGCAAAACTCCTTTTTCTGAGCCCTGGTGAGCTGCTGAGGGTATTGGGGGATCAGATTTATTCTGCCCTGTTCAGAGCAGAATGGTGGTGTACACATCCCATATGCTGTATAAAGACATGTAAAGACATACTTGGGTTTAGCTGCTCCGAGTTTACAATCCGAGTAGCTGAAACAGCCTCAGGAGAGATCCTGTCCCCAATCATAGTCGGTATTCCTGCTTAGACCCTTGATATCAACTGCTCATTCCCTGAATCACCCTCACCTCAACCCTCAGCACCTTGCTTAAGGTTGTAGTGGGCAGGTCTGACCCTCTCATGTAACAGTCAGGCCTTTTGCCTAGATGCTGACCTCTGAATACCCTCCTTGCCCTGCAATTCCTGCCCTTCTTCCTCTTTTTTCCTCCCAGTTCTTCATTGAAATGCTGTCAGACAAATTCCGTGTGAAACTGCCGGACGGGCATGAAGTATACTTCCCCAACCGGCACGGCTACTCCAAGATCAACTTCATGAGCATCGTGGGAGGTTTCAAGATGATCTCCCTCAAGCTGAGTTGATGGGCGCCGCTTCCTAGCTCAAATAAAAACCCAAGCCAGTGGAAGACTGCTTGTTCCAACTGCTTTGTCTTCTGTGAGAGCTCTGTGGCTCTGTGCAAGCCACTGACAAAGCCCAAGGTTCTCCCACCAATAGGAAAGAAGCCATTGTTGGATAATGCCAAGTGCTTTCCAGGTCAGAACAGGCCGTGGGGTTGAAGGGATAGTAGGTGGGCCAAAGCAGGCTGTAGGTGGGGTTCAGGGTGAGGACGCTATATGAGTGATTGGGAAATGGTTGTGTAATCTTTTCACGATGCTCCATTTCTTCCTGCACCTGAGCTTTCGGGAAGGACAGATGGGGAAATGGGAAGGAAGGCATAAATGTGAATGATGTGGCATTTGATGTGGCATTTGGTGCTACAAAAGTGCATAATTAAAAGGTGGCATGGGGATGACAGCACAGGTGTGCCCCCAGCCAGCATTCCTGCCAGAGATAAGGGATCGTCTCCAACTTTCCCTTTTACCTCACCTCACTTATCTGCTGGCACATTCCAGTCAGGTTAGCCATTACTCTGACATTTCCACAGCGGATCCTACTCGGCGAAAACAAGGCAGGGGAGGCAGTGGGATTTGGGCCGAGTTATATGGCTCAGTACCTCCTTGCACAGGACTACAGGCAAATAGTTCTGATTATTACATGCTGCTGCTCTAATTGAAAAGTATCTCGCCAGCCTAAAGTGAGACTGATGTGTGACAGCAAACATTGGGACACTTCAGGCTGGGTGGGAGGAGAGCAGAGTAGAAGAGCATCTTACAGAGAGCCTGGTCCAAGGCAAGGTGGCAGTGTCCTTGCCCTCCCTCTCCACTTCCTCGCTGCCCAGGATGGAGGGATTGGTGGCTGGGGCTCCAGCAGACATGGCAAGGAAGACAATAAGGTCACAGCAGCCAAGGGGATGCACCAGAGAAGTTAGTATCAAAACTGTTTTAATAAGGACAATAATAAGTGCATGGGATACAGAGGGGAGGCAGAAAGGATAATTCCACAGATATGGGTCTTTGGTCTTGTGTTATGGTCTGGGAAGCAGAGGGCAGAGGGGAGCTCGTCCTGAGAGCCCAGGTCCCCACCCTGGAAGGTGCAAGGGAGGATAAGGCTGATCCTGCTGGGTGCCAGTGGCCAGACTTGGGGACTTCTTGAAGCTGGTGCTGGCCCTGGCTTGCTGCTGGCGGCTGGCATGAGGCAGCCCCTTGGGGAGGCTGGGGAACATGGGCTTGCCCTTAACCTTGGTGGCCTGGCTGCAAGTGGCACTTCCATGTGCAGTATGTGCGCACCCTGGAGCTCTTTATCCTGCTCTGAAGAGCTTCCTGGCAAAAGCAGCCGTGTGGCGGGCGAGCTGCGTGGGGGCAGAGCCTTGCAGCCATGGCCCAGCATCTCCCCCCACTGCACACCCCCTCCTGTCCCAGAGAACAAGGGGGGTCCTGTGAGGGTCCCTCCGGTGACCTCAGCCCCCGAGCACGTCGGCTCCACGGCACGGCACAAAGGCGCTTCTATGAGGGCCAGTTTGCACGCGGGGCAGCGTGGGGGGCAGCTCATTCCAGGGCGGCTGTGTCACCCAGGGCCACTCGGCGAGGGACATTAGCCATGGGCCACATTACCCTTGGGAAGGGGTGCGCTGGAAAGACGGATGTGTGTGGGGAATGGGGCAAGGATGGAGACACAAACTGTGCCACCACCACGAGGATGGTGGCACAAACCAAGAGGCTGCAGAGGGGTCTCCTTGTTCTGAGGCAGGGGGAAAAGAAGGGATTTTTAGGGCCTGAACTGCAGAATTTGGTGACCTGACAACCTGCCTTTGCCACCAGTCAGCCAAGAAGTTTCTCCCCTCCGAATTGCTGAGAGGAGTGGAGGTCAGGAAAGAAGCTGTCCTAAGTGATGCCCAGCAGCAGGAGGCAAGTGGAAAGATTCCTGATTATCTCTGTGCATGCTCTCACCTCCTGAACANATAGATGTGCTATACGGAAGGGTCTTGCACCAGCTGGAGCTGGGGAGACCCCATACCCTAGGTGCCAGAGCTATCAGTGGGAATATCTCTGGGAAGGCAAGCGTGCCAGTGCAGAGGATGGTTGGGGACGTCAGTGGAAGGATGGAGTTTGTCTCCAGACATGCTGGTGGAGCCAGGCTGAGGGTTGAGAGAGAGGGTGCTGGGGAGAATGGGATGGGGTAGGAAGGAGTCAGGGTTCCTTTGGCACATGGGAATGTTCCTTTGATGTCTAATGGCCATGAGGCTGGAGAGGGGTGCTATGCCTGGCTCTGCAGTGCCCGCTGGCCCTCTGCAGCAGCCTGGCCCAGCCCCAGGAAGCCCCCCAGGAGATGGGCTCTCCTCCTGCCCTCCCCGGCCTGCCCAGTGCCCCCACCTGGTGAGGAGGTCACCCACTGGGTCTGCTGGTGACACTGGCACCAGCGGGTGGGGCACAGGGAGGAGGGCAAAGACCCCGGCACCAGTGTCTGTGATGGGGCCTGTGATGGGAGGGATGGCCATTCACACCTTGACTTCATCGTCCTCTTCCTCCTCCTCGTCGGCATACTCGAAGGAATTGCTGCGGCCCCCTCGGGCACCACTGTAGCTTTCCTGCAGGCTGGAGAGCTTGGTCTCCTCCTCCTCTCCTTGGTTCCAGCTGGCCTCAGGGGACCGGCTCTCCCTTGTCACTTGTGACCCCCACAAGCTGCTGCTGGGGCTCTCCCACAGGGTCTGTGTCCGGGCCTGCCGGGGACCCTCACCCTTCTCCGAGCTCCGCGGGGTGCTGGTCCCCCCGTAATGGCGGGCCAGGACCTGGGTTGCCCGGTCAAATTCTCCAGCCTCAATGGTGCAGTCGTTCCAGTGCCCCTGCCACGGGGACCCTCTGGGCGCTGCCCCTGGCCCTGAGGCCCAGACAGAGTTCGCTTCAGCGCCTTCAATGGCATGTGCCTCTCCGTTGGCATGGACCGACAGACCCGGCAGTGAGCTGGCCCCCGACAGGTTGCTCTGCCTGGAGTGGTCCCAGAAGCTGGATGCTGCCTTGTCCTCTTCGTGGGATGCAGCCACTGCTGGAGGGACCCTGTCCTTGGTCCCCTCATCGCACAGGAGGTGTGGGCCATCCTCCCCCACCTCGTTCCCATTGGTTTCAGAGAAGCTCATCACCTGGAGGAGCTCGCTCATCAGGGAGGGCCCCAAGTCTAGGCGGAAGGACAGCAGGGAGTCGGAGCGATCCAGCTCATCCTCCCCAGGAAAGGTGCTCTCTTGGGCCTTTTCCAAGCGAGGGACACGAGGGATGGTACAAAATCCGGACTCCAGCCCTGTGAGGCAGAAGGTATGGCTGGTGAGACAAGGGAACGGCTTGGTTGGGAGGAAGCCTGACTTCTGCGGGGAATAAGGGACACGGCTGCCAAAGTGGCTCAGGTCATGCTCCTGTCAGTGGCACTGGCCTCTGAAGGACAGGTCCGTGTCTCTGTGGACATCTCCAAAGCCCAGAGTTACAGCAGAGGGTCTCCAGGTGGGCTCTGGGCCTGGTAAGATGGCAGTGGGGGCTGAGCCAGGCAGGTGAGACCAGGAGATGGCAGCATTGCCTCAGCCTGCCTTTCCCTCTGAGCCCGGCCACCTCCCCCGGCTGCTGCAGGCCCCCCAGATCCAACCCCCACCCTGAGACCTTCTGCTCCAGACCTCGCTCCCTGGGGAAAAGCTGAGCCACAGCCCAGTGCTGTGAGGCTGGAGAGGAGCCACACAGATGTCCTGTCCTTCCCACAACCCTTCCCCGAAGGACACCCTGGCTGGCAGGGAGGGATGTGGACACGATGGAGAAGGGTGGATGGAATCCCTAAGAAGCAGCACATGGAGATGTAGAGGATGGCACAGGACAGGGTCAGAATATCTGTGTGGAGGTGGGGAAGGCCATGCCATGGGTCCCCTTGACTTCATAACCTTGGAGTGGGAATTGCTCCACTGTCCCTGCACCTTCTTGGCTTCCTCAGGGAGGCTGCTCAAGGGAAAGGTTTAGGGTTGGGGGCAGATGGGGGGCACTCCCTTACAACTACTCCACACAGGCTGCCAGCTGTGTGGGGCTATGGGAGAGGGGGAGAAACGGAGAAACCATCCCTGCCCCACTTTGAGGGACACCCTGGGAGAAGACCTTCCAAGGGCAGGAGCAAGGACCGTGGTTCAGAGCAAGGCTAGGATTATCCGCTCGCAGGGATCATCAAGACTGGGCAGTCTTAAATACCCCATCTCTCCTGAGAGCCTGAAGTCCCTCATTGGGGAGGAAACTGAGGCCTGGAGCAATGGAGAAGGGCTGCACAGGATGCTCAGTACCTGAGCACCAGCCTCTGCCTCGCGCTTCACTCACCGTAAGCCTGGTGTGTTTTGGAGAAGCTGTTGGAGGCACTTTTGAAGGAGAACTTGCTGGTCAAGCCCCGGCTGCTGCCATCATACATGCCCTCATTGAGCTGCGGCAGCGAGACGGCGTTCTTGATGATGGGCGAGATGGCTGGGGGCGCGGGCGAGGCCCCCGCCTGGCCCCCACTGCCCCGTCTCTTCAGCGGTGTCCGGCGGACGTGCCGCAGCGTCCGGGCGAAGAAGTTGTTGGGTTTGGCTGCGTCAGCCCCGCCGTGGTTGCTAAGGAAAGAGGTATCCCCAAAGACGTCCCCGCCGCGCCCCACATGCATGGTGTGCCGGAAGTCGCCCAGCGGCGGGCTGATCATGTCCGGCGTCAGCTCCGACTTCAGCCGCCGCTTGCCATGGGAGCCTGACACCCAGCTGAGCACCGGCAGCTTCCCCAGGCTCATGTTGCACCCTTCAGCCTGCCTTTGAAAAAGCTCCAAAAATCAGCCCTCACCAGGCTTCCAGCACTGGGGTGGTCTGTCACATCCCCAGCCTCCCCATTGCTTCTGCTCCGATGCTCTTGGGGTAACAGTTCGCGTCACTTTGGCTTTCGGCAGGTTTCCCACTTCCCTGCGCTACGTCGCGCTCATGAAATCGCCCTCAGAGGGTATGTCCTCAGTGGTGAGGACAGTGGTGGCATGGAGATGTCCCCAGGGGGTGTCTGGGTCACCCCCTGTTCTGCAGAGGTCACTGGAAGCTGTGTCTGGTCGTGGACTTAGAGGTTAATCTTCTACTGCCACTGGGTGAGTGGGAGCCAGTCATGAATGGGGCAGCTGGCAACCATGAGAGCTTCGGGTGGACTGGCAGGGCAAGAGCATTGGTCCCCTTGCTGGCCACCTAAACAAGGTAAGAGGAACAGTGAAGCCCTTGGACAGGATTTTCCCAACCCCATTGACTGTATGCACAGAACAGCCTGGGGAGGTTAAAGGCAATGCATAAGGCACTGGGGAGGTTGCTGCTGGCTGCCCCCTCACCTGGACCTTCTCTTGGGGAGGAAGAAAAAGGCTTTCCTCCAAAAACATGTGCTCTCCCTCACCTTGCTGACCTACCTCAGTATGCCTCAGTTTCCCATCTGCAAAGCAGCTTTGCCAGACCCACGCCACAACACAGGCTGAGGATTTCCCTCCGAGGCAGAACCTCCTCCCAGAGCAGTGCCCTGCCTGGCTGCCCCAGCTCCTGGGGCGAGAAACCTCTCCCTCCTTTTTGCTATTCAGATGAACCCTTGAGGAGAGGGTGAGGCCTGGGGCTCATGTGCTTCTTGGGGAGGAGTGGTGGGAAGCAAAAATACAATATTTGTATATTGCTTTGTTTGTCCTTCACTGGCTGGGTCCCTGGGTGCTGGGCAGACGTGGGAGAAGCAGGGAGTCGGCAGCATGGGGAGGGCAGCTGCTCTGCAGACATGGGAAACTGAGGCACAGCAAGGGAGGTGATTGCCTGAGGTTGGAGGAGAAGGTGGAGTGGGTCCCCGCACTCAGGTGGGTCCCAGGGGCACTGAGGGGCAGCAGGAAGCAGCGGCTGGGTGCACTATGGTAGGGTGATGACCTCCCCAGTCGGTGGGGAGGAGTCTCAGATCGGCAGATTCCCTGTTGGTGTGCGTAGCAAGCGGGAGAGGGTGGGTTGGGAAAAGGAGAGGATTCGGATGTGGGGCATCTCAGAGTGTCGGTGGTCTGGGGCCATATCCCTGCCTGGGCTCAGTTCTCTGGCTGGGGGTCACGACGGAGCTGGGTCCCTCCAGCACGGCTGGCTGTGGAGCCTCACCTCTCTCCATCTCCATGTGCTGGGACTCCCACTGCTGCATGGCTCCCCCTGCCACATTCCCTGCCTCTCCTCCTTGTCTGTGCATCACCTTGGAGCAGCCAGGCAGTGCCAGTAGGGCAAAGGCTCTGGTGAAGTGGAGTCCTGGACATGAAATTGCTTTCCTGGCCGGCTAGATGTGTTTTCGCTTTGCCCTGGCCTTGTTTGCTCACCCGGGGCCCCTCTTATCTGCCAGGGGTTAATGACTGGGGAAGGGAAAACAAACCTCCCCCAGCAGCGCCCAGCACCATTGGCTGCCTCCCCGGGGTGGCAGTGGCCTCCTGCGGTGGCAGCAGGGACAGGATGGTGGCAGGTTGGGTTCCTGCTGGCCCCCAGCTCCCCAGCTCATCCCTTCCTCCTACCCACAGAGGCCATGCAGTGCTGCCTCACAGCCAGGACAAACCAGGCATGTGGCAGATTTGGGGTGAGGGGACAACTGGGGAGCTATTTCCTTTCTCTGGCAGAAGCCCACCCATAGCCATTGGGTCAGGGCTCTGCTGGAATGCAAAGGAAGCTACTAGGGTGGTCTTGGACCACAGGGAGAGAGATGCAACCGTATTTTTGAGCTGTCCCCAGGGTCTCCCAGGAAAGCATGTGACCCTGGGAGAGGGGTTTATGTGAGATACAGCCCTCAAGTTTCCCCTTTCCTCTGCACATTGGAGCCCCTGAGAAACCCAAAGTGGGGCTCTGGGATTGTGCCCTTTAGCATGTGCTGCACCAGCCAGGGCTCCTCTGAGGAGTGGACCCTTCTACCCCACCCCAGGTCCCCTGCACAATACAGCTGCCCTGCAGACCCCTGTGGGGGACATCACACCTTGGGATGGGGTGAGGAGGCAAGGAAAAGGGGGGATGTGGGAGGAGAGCATCCGCTTGTTCCCTATCTGGACAACTATTGAGTGAGGGAGTGGGGTGGAGGAAAATGTTTCTCCTTCCTTGTCTCTTGGTCACCACAGGGAAGCAAGCTCGCACCTCCTGGCCCCTGGCTCTCCTTGCCTGCTGGCAGGCAGCAGGTGCTGGGAGAGGAGGAAGGGAGAGAGGGAGGGAGGGAGTGAAGCAGCTGGTGCCCAACCCTACCTGGATGGCAGGTTTCTGGCAGGCCTGTTGGGCTTTTCCTCCTTCCAATCTCCCCCTTTCTCTTCTTTTCTTCTGCCCCTGGTGTGACTTCCTGCCCCTTTGAGCCCTCCCCTTCACCTGACCAGGCTCCTCCATGCCAGGGAAACTCGTGATTCTGCCAGCAAAGGCCTGTGTGCTGTCCTTTCCTCCACTGGGCAAAGGGACCCCTCTGCCTGGCCATCTCTGTGTCCGGGTGCCACTGCTTCCCTCTGGCAGCCCTCCGTGTTCACCAATTCCTGGCACAGCAAACCCACAGCCCGTCACGACCTCCCCTTCCCTGGCATACTCTCTCTGGTTCCCTCCATGCCTCCTCTGGGAAGCCCCCTTCCTTCAAAGACCCACCGCCAGCACCTCCTCCTCGTCCTCTTCCCAGCCTGGCTTCCCCCATTTCCCCCCCGAGTTCAGCTGGTTACCACTGGTTTTCCACTAGCTGGGAATGGCCAGAGCTCTTCTGCTTGCTGGGAAGAGCGGAAACCAGAAAGGGGGGGAAAACAATCCAGATGTCTAGTTGGATAGAGCTGCTGAAAGCAGCCTCTTCCCTCCCCCAAAGGCGACATACTCCAAAAGAGGGTGAGAAATTTGGGGTGGTCTCAACAGCAGGAAGAGCGGGTGGAAATGGCTGTGGGTGGCCAGGAAGGCTTTCCCAGCCTTCCTGAGTGATGAAAAACCTCCCTTTCCCCGAAGGAAGAGAGGCAGAGGTGCCCCTATTGGGTGACTGCTTTGGGATGGGGAAAGCCAGCAGGGACAGGCTTTTGGGGAAGGGGGAGAGAGGCTTGGCTGGCTGGGTTGGGCCTCTTTCAGCTTTCCTGGAGCAGTGCCGGGCAGTAGGCAGACGCCTAAATCTGACTCCTGTGCTGCTGGCTGCTATATATATACAGAGTGATATCTCTGTAGAACAAGGATATTTTTCCAAGCAGACACGCTGGGACATAGAGGGAGGCTGGAGCTATGGAGGTAGGCAGTTTCCAGCCATCCCTTCCCTGCCCACTTATGGAAAAGTGCTCCCTTTCTTCCTCCATACCCCCAAAACTGAGCTGCCGAGAGCCTGTGGGGCTTTGAGGGGTATCCAGAGCAGGGTTTGGGAAACAAGCATCCCGCTGCCTTCCCCCATCCGTGGGAGCCTCTTCTCACTCCCTTTCCTTCCCGCCTCTCCCCCCTGTCCTGTGTCCCCTCTCTTCACTCCCAGTTTCCTGTTGCATTCCTGCTTTCTGCTCCCTTTCTTTTTTACCATCCTTCCCGTCTCTATCGCCTTGCCACCCCTCCTGCTTCTCCCCTCTCCAAACACCCTCTCCACCCTTTTCCTGCTGGTCCCAACACCCCCCTGCCCCCAGCTCTACAAACCGATGAATCAAAACTTTCAGGATTTACCTCTTTCGAACCAGGGTTATTATTTTTTTCCCCGTCCTCCAGACGAAAAGTTGCGAGACACTCTCCGCAGGCCCCTGTAACTTGCTCCAAGGGTTACTGGTGCTGTGTTCCGGACTGGAGTGGGGGAGAAAGGGGAGGCATGCCCCCCTCCTTTTCCCACGGCTGTCCCCCCAAGGCTGGCTCTCCCGGGCTGACGCCCTGATGCCACGGGAGAGAGGGAGCGAAGCTGGCGGGGAGGGGACGTGGGAAGGAGGAGGGCGGGCTGTGCAGCACTGCTGAACCAATCCTCGACTCGGCAAGGAGACCAGAGAAAATGAGATTTATTCCAACTATCCAGGACAGAAAACTTCAGGAACTTCTCTGCCGCTCCCCTCCTCCTCCCCGCTTCCCCAGTGCCATTTCCCGTCTGCCGGCATTGGCTGCCTCCCGCTCCCGGGTGCCTGCTTCAATGGGTTTGGGGGAAGGGGGGAGGCCGGGTCGCTGTCTAACCTGGTTAGAGGGGCCTGGCTGCGGGGCAAAGGAAAGGGCTTTGAACCCTGTGTGTGTGTGACCCCTCGGGTACCACACAGGGTCCCCTGATCCCATATTGGGTAGGAAGTTCCTTGTGGTGTAGCACTGCCAGTCAGGACTGGGGTCTGGGGGTGGGTGGTCATACCAGGACCGGTGGGTAGCATTGGGTTGGGCGTTAGCAGGATGACAGCCTCCCTGAAGGCCACGGCGGCCAGGCTGGCGTTTGTCACAGGGTCAGGACAAATGTTAGGGCATCGGGACGAGCGTCATACCAGCGGCAGTGTGTCAGAGCAGGGTGAGGGGGTGGCAGCGGGTAAATGCAAGGAGGTGCTCTTCAGTGGCACCAGGGAGAGTTTCTGCCCACACATGGGACACCACATCCCTCTGGCATCGTGTGTTATCCCTTGATGGTCACAGGGCAGAAGACCCTATCAGTGCCGATGAGGGGCAACCTGCTGGTGGGTGTGGCATCACCAGTGCCATTGGTGACCCTCATGGCCTTCAGGCTCGGCTCGGTGGCTCTGCTGGGGACCACCTGGCCAGCCACAAGCACCTCTTCAGGGCCCTGTTGAGGAGAAGGGAGGTGTCTCTGCCGGTGAAGGCGAGACAAGACTTGTTGGGGTTAAGTAGGGCTTGGCTGAAGGGACGACAAGATGTCTGCAGAGGAGATGTCAAAATGGAGCCTGGCCGTTTACTGGGCTTGGGTGGCTCGTGCTGGGGTGCCTGGGCAGGAGCACCTTATTGCTCAGAGGTTTGCTAAGCAGTAGTAGTAGGGTTTGGCACTGTTCTCTGGCTTCTCTTCTGCGAAATGGAAGTTGGGGTTTCTGCTTTCTGTGGAAGTTTTTTCCATTAGGAATTAAGATCGTATGGACTGTGCATGTTGGTGGTACTTTAAGTGGATCTGTGTCTTGGAGGAAGATGGAAGCTTAGTTCTGATGGGGGATGAGCTCTGCCATTAGCGAGGAATGGAGGAGAAATCATGACATGCATCCTCCCGGCTTGCCAGAGGTATGGCAGGCATTCCTTCCCCTAGGTCCTGCTCAGTGGGAGCTAATGGGGGTGGTGGGAGAGGCAGGAAAAGACCCTTTCTTTGAGTCTCCTCCCTCTGCATGGTCTGCCAGGGCATTTCCCCCACCCTGCCTGAGGGGCTCCCCCTCACCCCCAGCCCCATGCCCGGCAGCGGAGGCTGCTTCAGGAAGCAGAGCCTGGGCGACGGCAGCCGCCTCCACTGGGGAATGCAGAACAAATCTTTTCCAGATGGGATAGGGGCCACGTTCCGCTTCTTGCAGGGCGGCGGGCTCTCCACTGCCTTCTCCTCCTCCTCCTCCTCCTCACTCCTACTCCAAGCATCTCTGTGCTCCGGGCCAGGATGGGCTTCATTTCCAGGAAAGCATCTGGAAATACCTTCTCTTCAGCACCCTTCCCCAAACCTGTGATTTTGTGGCCATGACAGCCAACCTCTGACTTTTGTACTTCTAGGTCTAGCACTGAAGTGCTTTGGAGACCTCCAGGGTCAGGGTATGTGCCAGCTCCGGGTCTCAGTGCTCATCCTGGCCTCTGGCTGCTTGGTTACACCCCCTTCTTTCATATACAACAGCCTGGAAAGTAAGTCCATACAATCCTGCTTCTCAGCCTATTTATCCACCTCAGCTGATAAATGAGAGGTGGCTGCGAGGCTGGACAGTGCTGCAGAGTCACGGTACCACCCATGGGTGCCCTGGGCAGGAGCTTATGCCTGGACCCCTCCCAGCCCAGCTCATTTACCTTCAGTCACCCCAACCTTTCATCCCAGCTGTAAGCCTGAGCCCCAGGCAGCAGTACCAGTCTCACCATTACAGAGAGACCGGCCACTGGGCTTATCATGGAGCAGACAAGTGGCCCAGCAGCTTTCCCAGATGAGGATTTGCTTTGACTACCACAACATCAAAGACTGGGCTGTGCAAATTGCATCCCCTCATCTTCCCAGCATTCATCCCTCCAACACGGGGTTGAGGTCTTCTGGGTGACTGAGTGTGATGGGGAGGGAGGGAGGAATGGAGGGATGTAGGGGGGCTGAGGTCTCTGCCCTACACTTCCTGGTGCTCAGTCCTTCATCCTATCTCACATTGCAGAGCCTTCTGCTCACAGACCCAATGCCTGAAGGAGGCTGATACAGGACTCCCCTCCAGTGCAAGAAAAATCCCCCTACTCCCTTTCCCCAGTGCCTGGGGGAAGCCAAGGGAAGGTGATGAGGGCATCCCAGCTTGTGGATAGGGTGCTCACCCCTGGGTTTATATTCCCTGCCATTTCTGCTTGCTGCCTTCCCACCTGCCCTCCTTCCCTGAGAAATTTCCAGGGAGGGAGCTCCAAGAGCATAACAGTGCTGGAAACTTCGTGAAGAAGGAGGGGCAGGCAGGGGGCTCGGTGGGAAGGGGGGGCCTCGCTCAGTGCACAAGGAGCACATATCCTGTTGCTGCCCAGGGTCTCTGGCTCATATTTCCTCATTAACTGAAAGTCCTGCTCATTTGCAGGTGACTTCCAGATGTTTCCATTCTCCTCAGGGCCATGAGGGCGCACACCACATGGGTAGGGAGATTACNCTCATCCAGCTCCCCCTCACCCTGGTGCTGTCAGATCCCTCCTCCCTGCTCCCAGCCCATGGCCCTCGGTGCTGCCTCCAGTCCATGTCTCACTGCCCTGGGGATGAGCTGGAGGCAAAGCCGGTTTTAGGGTGAGCAAGCCAGAGTGGTGGCAGGAGGTGACACCCTGGGGCAAGGGATAGGTGTAAGTAGCCAGCGTCTTGCCAAGAGCATCCCTGGTCTGATGCCAGCTCTGGCTTTGTAGGCACTGGATCCCTCATGCCCTATAGTTTCTCCACTGGGGTGATTTCTCCTCTGGCTGAACCCCCAGACATGTGCTCGGCCAGGCTCAACTCATTTTTGGGCCTGTGCTGAGTCCCCCACACTGCCTGTTGCCTTTGAGATAAGCAGGGAAAGGGACCGGAGCGGTGTGGTTCCCAGAATCCTCGTGTTGCCCTGGGGAAGGAGAGCGGGGGAGTTGTGCTGAGCACCACCAGGCAGGCAGCAGCACTGGGTTAGACCCACTCGTGCTAGAAGTGGGGTGGATAACCCTGTAAACACCCATTTCTAACTTCCCCCACCAACTCCTCCAGCTCCCGTCCCCTGGAGCAGTGGGAGGCCGAAGGAATGGGACTGACCACGTCCTGCTTATGGGATTTGCAAAGGGGGGAGTGTGTGCTTTTCCCCTGGGAGCAGGGCTGGGAACTCAAAGCCTCAGGGTTTGCCAAAACCCAGGGGGAGGTACGGATGAGTTCCCAGGCTTGTTGGCGGGCTGCCTCCCTCCCTCTGCCCATCTCCTCCTATCCCAAATATTTTCATCTTTCTTCTTCTTCCCCCCACACTCCCCAGCTTCCTCCTGGTATGCTAGTCCTATCTGCTGGCCAGGGATGTGGGGTGCTGTAGGGCTGCTGTGGGTCCTGTGGGGTGTTGTGGGTGAGAGGATGGAGGGACAGACGACAGGACAGACACTGATCTGTGCTCTCCCTCCGAGTTTTACATGGGCACAGAGGAGAGGGAAGGGGGGTTTGGGACATAGCTGGGAGGGGGAGGGAGCATGTTGCATAAACCAGAAGTAATCCAGGAACAGCTGCTTGTGGCCTGGAAACACTTCTGTGATTCCACGTACTAGGAAAGGAGATGTAAATACAAAGATATATATTTATGTATGTAGACTACATCTCCCCAGAACAACCCCACACTTGATTCTCCAGTTCTTTTTCTAGACCTTGTAAAAGTCAATGCAGGAGGGACTGGGGGGACGGCTTAGATATAAATTTGGTGCTTGGAGAAGCAGCTCTCCGTGTGCAGGGGTATCTGGGGGTCTCTTTCCCCTCCCCTCAAATATGTTCCCTTGGCAGGACAAGGAGGGGGAGCACATCTACAGGAGTTTAAAGCCCGTGCAGGCTGGAGGGAGCTGGGATGGAGGGTGTTGGAGTGGGGAGAGAAAGGGGGAGATGGTGAGGGTAGGAGGGATGCAGTGGGGAAGGAGGGGATGGGGTGAGGAGCAGGGAACTCTGGGCCTTTGGGAAGAAGGAGCCTTTTAGAAATGAATTGCATGAGGAGGTGCAGAAAGGTGTTTTGGGGAAAGGAGGAGCTGCGGGATTTCAAGGGAAGGGAGTAGGTCCCCAGGGCTGGTGTGGCATGGGAGAGGGGACCATCAGGGAATGGGAGATGCATAGAGCAGAGGGGAAGCGGGATGTGGGGGCGAGGACGGGTACAATGTACAGAGAGAGGATATGGGGATGTAGGGAATGGGGATGAAGAGAGAAGTCATCCATGTTGGGAGTGGGAGACCATGCTTGGGGAACCCATTCTGGTCAACGGGAAGAGGTGAAAGCCAGGGGAGTGGTTGGACACAAGGCCTGGACAACTCTTTTATCCTAATGACTTTGCCTGTCCATCCAGCCCATGTATTTTTGGCCCGCGGAAGGAAGGGGGTGGGGATGCAGAAGCAGCTAAAAATAGGGGTGTCCCTGCCCATTCCCCCAAGGCGGGCATCCGTCTGCCTGCCTGTGGGGTTGCTGCGGGATCTGGAGGAGGGGAGCAGATCCAGCCTCCTCCCCATGGCGTCTGGCTCTGCTTTTGTTTGTCTCACAGCCCTACAGGGACAGGAAGAGGCTGCAGGGCTGGGGAACAATGGCTCATTCTCCGGGAGTCTGCGCCTGCCGAGGAGCGATAGGGGACACGGGACGGTGGCCAGAAGGCACAACCTCCTAGCGCCACTGCTGCAGGAGTTCAGCCCCCAGGAGATGGTGGGCTCCCCACTGGTGGGATGCGGGGGGATCTTCCCCATGTTCCTGTGCCCGGGTGGAGAGGGGATGAGGGGCTGATTCACAGTGGGTGCACTTTATAGAGGAGACAAGGGAGGCAATGCTGGTGGGAACATGTTTCCAGCCAGCACTGGAGAATGCACTGTCAGCCTCTCTTGAGCCTCTGAAACCTGGAGTGTGGCTGGAGCTTGCACCCCGCAGTGGGAATGTCCCCAGGTGGGGCTGGGAAGGTGTTTATCTGGGAGCTGTACTGTGCCTCTGTCCCGGCTGTCACTGTACTCCCCGAGGCAGTGCCAGCACTGCTGGTGGAAGCTCTCTCCCTGCTCTGTGCTCCCTTCGGTCTGGGAGACTGCCAAGGGGCATGGATATGTGTGCATGGTGGGGGGTGATAAATCCTTTTATCCTACCTCTTTTTTCTCCAGACCCTCCTTTTGAGGCAGTGTCTCTCCCGGATGTTAGATCTAACAGCATGGTGCTGGAAACTCCGCAGGGAGAGTCTCTCCCCACACTTCTTCTCCAGACTCGCTAGGGATACAAGGAAGGTGGCATTAGCACCTGAGGTAGGGGAGAGGTTAGGACACATTTTGCAAAGGTTGAGCAAGAAGGGAACAGAAGAACCTCCCTGTTTCCAGCCCCCTTTTCTCAAGGTCTTGGATACTTGGGGCTGAACGCTTGCCAGGGCTCCTCTTGTTTACTCAGCCGGGGAGCTGACACATCCAAGGTCTCTGCTGCCTCCACTTTCCCACATGCTGCTGGCCGGCACATTCCAGGGCAGAGTGGAGATCAGTGCAGAGGCATACCAGAGGTTTCCATCCGGGATGCCATCCCTCCTCTCTGCTCACCCCAGGCATCCGGCACCTCTTGCCAGGTTGTGAAGAGCGGGCATCACATCTGGCCAGCATCCTGGGCCTTTACAAGCCAGGGCTTGCGCAGAGCCCAAGCAAGGATGGGGACCCCAGAGACAGGGATACGCTCTCAAACTGAATGCCTTCAGCCAGGCTCTGTTCTGCTTCCTGGTCCCCGCTGCAGATCTCAGTCCTGTTCCCTGCCATGACCCATGGGAGATGTGTGCGGGGGGGATGCCTGTCTCAGCTTAGTCCTCCCTAAAGGGACCTGGGGGAAACGGATAACAGCCTCCTAGGCAACAGTCCGGCTTTTTAATTTTGGGATGGGCACCAACTCCTGCAGCTGGGTTTAGCTTGCTGAGGGTTAACTGCGCTGGGCTCTGTAGCTGCACCCTTCTGCTGCAGGCACCGGCTCTGGTCCCTCCCGGGCAGCAGCCCAGACCCAGTGTGGCTGCCTTTGGTTTTAGGAGAGAAGGCCACAAAGCTTTTAAAAATAAATGCCAGGAGATAAAGAAGGGTTTGGAGAGCTGGCTGCAGGGCTGGGGCGGGAGTGTGGCCCTTGCCCTGTCATTTAGGCTGGACGGCTCTGTCCCAGCGATGCTCCCACCTCCACCGGGGCTGCTGGCATCTTTGCCTCCTCCGACCTCGGGCTGCTGCGGGCAAAGGACCGCCATGACCTTTCCTTTTCCCCCGCAGGCCGGCCCACAGAGGCCCCTTTACGCCCAGCCCCAGCGTCTGGAAGAAGGGGCCTCGACTCCCTCCTCGGCTGCCACAGGAAATGCGGAGCCTGGAGGTCAGGGGCCAGCCGGCAGCTCCTCCCGAGGGGGCCAAGCAGCCCAGCGCTGGGGCTTGCATCATGCCGGCGCCCGCCGCGGAGCAGGGGAGGGAGGCAGAGCCCTGGAAGGGGGAGGGAGAGGGCCAGGCTCTTCCTGTTTATGTGACTACCAGACCCCCAAGAAAGGGAAAGGACTTGGAAAGCTCATTGCTCTTGGGCGGGCTCCAGCAATCGACTGTCTGTGACTCTTAGCCCAGGGATTGCACCTATGTGGCAGGGTGTGACTTCTTTGCAGGGGAAATGGGCATCCAGCTCCAGGGAGGGCTAGGATTGCATTCTGGGGCTTTGTGAAGCTCTCGTCTAGGGGAGAGACTGTGGTTAGCTTCCTGGGAAGTGAGGGACAGCTCCTGCTACACGCCAGGCTCTGATTCCTCCCATGGTTGTCTCTAGCTGATGCTGGTCTCTGTGGGATGGTCTAAAGGGCAGAGACCCACTCAGGCCAAGATGAGGAGGTAGCCGGGTGTTTTGGCTTTGGGACAGAGGAATGGGGAGCTCTGGGAATGCCAGGCATGGAGGAGTGTTAAGGGGAGGGTGCCTGTTCAGCCATGATGGCTCCAGAACGGATCCCATATAGCTGCCAGAAGATCTGGAGACCTCCCATGTTATCTAGGGTCACATCCTGCAGGGCATCTGGTGTGGCCGTGGTGGTATGTGGAGGAGGAAATGAAGTCCAGGGTTAGGGTTGCTAACTCTTGTCTTCACCTCTGGCACCATACTGCCCTGGCTTAGGTCACATCTGTACTGAATTTGTCATGTCTCAGCTTTGGTCTGTAGTCCTTGGCTCACGCTGAGCGTGGGTTGAGGGCTGCTCTGTGCCACCTCTGGTGGGTGCCCTGGAGGACACACCATTAGGCAGCATTATCAGGAGCAGAGGGGAGTTACAGCCCCTTTGCAGTGCCACAAGTAAGCCCAGGCCTGGCTCAGCTGTAGGGTAAGAATAGCTGGGTGCAGTGTAGGTCATAGAATCATTGAATAATAAAATTGTTTGGGTTGGAAACGACCTTAAAGTTCATCCAGTTCCAACTCCCTTGCCATGTGCATGGACACCTTCCACTAGACCAGATTCCTCAGAGCCCCATCCAACCTGGCCTTGAACACTTTTAGGGATGGAGCATGCACTGTTTCTCTGGGCAACCTGTTCCAGTGCCTCACCACCCTCACAGGTTAGAATTTCTTCCTCTATCTAATCTAAACCTGCTCTCTGTCAGTTTAAAGCGATTCCATGAAAGGTCTTGGCAAGGGCCCCACAGTCAGAAGCAAGGAGCCCTGGCAGGTCTGCGTGGCAGGAACAGGCACAGCCCTTGGCTCCCCATATCCCTCCCTTTGCAAGGGCTCCAGTTTAAGGCCAGGCCGACCAAAGCATTTGGGCTTTGCCCAACCACCTCCTTCTCCAAGGAGTTGGCTGGTAGGGTGGTGACACCCTATGGCTCTGGAGCAGCGTTGCAAGTGATGGTAGCCCTTGGCTGTTCTCTGCCCTCTCCAGAGAGGCTTCGTTAGCATGTACTCAGCTCTTTCCCCTCTTCATGTCCTGGACAGGTTTGCTCTCCAGCCAAGAGGAAAAGGTCCTGATATAGTCCTGACCTGTCCCTTTCCCTGATATGGCACATGTTTAGTATAATGGGTGTTGTGGGTTGGTATCACCCCTCCTGGCTCTCCTCCATCAGCACCTGGCCAGTGTCAGCCTGACAGTGACTCAGGGACTCTGGCAGCTGAACACCCTGGGGCATGTTTATGTACCAGCTCAGGAGAGGAGCCATACAGGACTTGGATCACCTCAGAGAAGAGGAAGGGAAGATGGAAGTGGTGTTTTCTATCTACGCTTCTTCCTTTCCTCCTGTTGAAGCACTCAGAGTATTTCTGAAGTGGGGTGAGCAGAGCTCCCAGCTAAACAGCTGATGTCTTGGTGACAATTTGTTCTCCTGAATTCAAACTGCTCATGGACAGTTTGCTCATCTATATGATGACATTTGAGCTGATTCTTCTCACTGTCTCTTTGCTCACCCTTCTCAGTGTCTTTGCCTTCATCTGCCCTGTAAAGACAAGCCAGGGTTTGCCTCTTGGTCTCTTTGCTCCCATCATAAGCTGATGTTCCTGGGAGATGGTGGAAGCCCTCTTGGTCTGGGCAGCTGGCCTTGTGGAGGGGCTCACTGATGATCCTGCAGTGCAGTGGAGTCTTCCTGGAGAAGATGATGTGTACTGTCTGGGGAAATCTGCCCATCCCACAAGGCTGGAGCTCTGCTGGAGGTGGAATAGGAGTGTTTTGTTTGCTCTGACTAGGTGGGTGTCCACATAGACGATGAAGCGGTTGGGAGGCCAGGCTGGGAAGGGCTCCTCGGTGACATTTTGGGGAGGTCTAGGGGAGGGCATAGGGCAGATAGAGGGGAGAAGTGGTATGCGTGGGAGTGCAGAGGAATGGCTGTTACAAAGCTATCTGGACATATTGATTTCTGTTCTGCAGTCTCATCTTCCCTCTCTGACTTCTAACCCAGACTGATGACCCTGCTCGTTTAACCCATTTGCCTTCCTCTGGCTGCAGGTCAGCTACTTGTTTTATTCAGCCAGCCTGGATCTGGGGCAGACCTCATTCACTATGACAGACCTATATCCCAGAAAGCAGAAGCGGGACTCAGGGAAGGACAGATTGCCCATTTCCACCCCTTTCCTGCTACCAAGGCTGGGATTGGTGAGAACACCTGAGTGACACTGAAACCAGCAGGATGAGGCATGCCTGGGGTGTCAGGAGCACCTGTGGGGTCCACAGGCAAGTAAGAGTCTCAATTCAGTGGGCTTGCAGGATGCTAACTGGGGACATTGTCATTCCCAAGCTCTTTTTTTCCCAGGATAATGCTGAGGTCATATTGTGATTAATGGTTTGAATGTTGGTTTACATGCAAATCTGCCCCAAAGTTATGCCCTAAGAGGTGGAAAACACCACTTCATGCTTGTGTTTGACGTCCCAGTTTGAAAGGGGCTCTGTGCAGCACCCGGCGGCTGGGTGAGGTTGGTGTGGTCACATTGACCTCTGGTGGCTGCAGCCTTGGCGTGCAAGGAGCACTAAGGCAAACGGGCTGGGTTTGGTGAGCTGCTGCTTGCTGTTCCTTCTCTAGGCTCCATTCCCCATCACCTCTCCTCTCAGACAGTAATTTGTTTTCTTCTCAAAGCAGGTAGCCACTCTTTGCGGGTACGCCCTCAGTCCATGTGAAACATGAGAAACAAATTCTGCTTGCATGTGCTCCAGTAAAAAACAAAGGCAGATCCTGTGTTGGAGAGCTGAATTCACTCCCAGTTTCTAGACAGAGAGGGTCATATCTGGGGAGAGCAGACACTGCTCCCCTATATTCACTGTAACCTCTGTGCTGTCAGTGTTCAGACCCTTCTTATGCAGCCGAGGGCAGACTTTAATGGTCCTCTTGCAAAGGGTGACCGATCAGACTGGATTCACAATGAGCAGTGAGACAGACTCTTGGTTGGCTTCTATTCTGGTGAGAGAGGGGAAAAAAGCTGGGACTAATCCCACAGGGATAATGGCTTAAGAATAAGGCAACTGCTGAGGTGAAGCCCCTTTGCCAGGGGCAGCCGGGCAGCTTTGGAGCGAGAAAGCTCATCCCAGTGACTCTAATCCCGCCATTCTGCTGTAATTCAGGTCTTCCTTGCCACCCTCCACACCTCTGGTGCCCTAATGAGGACAGAGATTTGTTGTCAGTACCTTACCAAAAGGCTCCCACATGCTTTTGCCTCCTGTAGCTCCAGGCAATGGGTGTGTGCGTGTGGTGAGGGGGAGGAATGCTGAAGGAAATATTTGCTTGTTTTGCTATCTCCACACAGATACACGCATTTCCTTCCTGCTATAAAGGCCACTCGGTTTTTGAGGGGGGACCTCATTCCTCCTCCCTTCTGCAGCCACTACTGTGAATTAACCACTGCTGCAGCAGTCTTACATCTGCTATTAAAAGTGTCGGGGAAAAGAGCAGGTAGTCAAAGTCCTTGCAAAGGCTGTTAATATAAACACTGAGTTTGATGAGTGTCATCAGGAAAAGGTTTTTTTTACTGTGTGTTAACTAATCCAGCGTGAAGCAGCGTATGAGCCAATTAGATCAGGTTGGAGTCGGTAATTCTGTTTCACAAGTTCTTTTGTGTTTTTGGCATTTGTTTTGTTCCACACAGGAACAGAAACTGCAGAGAGTTGTTTCATGACACCAAATCATGTTGGGACAGCTACTGCAGGGTAGAAGTTTTTATTATTAGGGGGGTTGTTTCAAACTCACTTCCTCAACCTGACTTGGGAGATCACCCTGGAGACCTTAGCTAACCTCCCCCCTAAAACTTCAATGGAAGCTGTAAGTTTCTGCAAATCACCAGGCTGCAAGAAGAATAGCTTATTTTGTTTGGGGGGGGGGGNTTGTAAATTTACTGTTCTTCCTAAAACACAGGGCAAGACTTTACAGAGCACCCAGCTCACCATCTGTAACCACAGCTTGAGCTTTGTAGCAATGGCATTTTAGCCACACAATCAGGAATTTATTGAATTCCTGCCCCGCCTCAGACCTTCCTAAAGCTGTTTCCAGGCGGGGGCAAACAATGCAGCGCTGAGGCATATCCAGCCCAGCTCTCCACAGCACGGGCTCACTTGCCTCGGAGGGATCCCGCTGACCGCTTAGTGCCATCGGTCACCCCACACCGCAAGGTCCTGCAGAAAACCCAGCAGCCTGCCACACTCTGTGGGCCGTGTGTGCTAAGCCCCTCCTCTGCTGGTGGAAAGGACATGTGGCTCACCATTTGCTAGCTTGTTATAGATTTCCTGCGTGAGCCCGTGTGGCTTGGAAAGTTTTACCAGTGCGACTGTTTTGGTTAGGATTTGAAAAAAAACCAAACCAACAATCCAAGAACAAAAAAACCATCCAAACACCCCAGTGTCATTCCTAGTGTGAACTCACGCAGCACAAAAGTAACTGCTACTGGTAAAGCTATTCTGGAAATGTAATACCTGGCTGTAAGCATGGACAGTCTGGTGGGACTGTGTATCTCCAGCAAACTGGGGTTGTCTTATACAACTGCAGCTTCCCTCCAAAGCGTGAGCTTTGCATCGCTGTGCCTCCACACCCTGGCCAAAAAACAGGCATGGAATGCATTCTTCCTCTCAGGAGCTGTTGGGATCAGTTACCCAGCCCAGAGCCAGGGTGGTCTTCTTGCTCCTGGAGTACCTGCCAAGCTCAGAGAGTCTCCATGAAGGAGAACAGGTAGTGGAGCTTGTAAAAAAAAATGAAGGAAATTAGTCACTTAGTCAGTCTAAGGACCTGCCCTTATTGCAGTACCAGTCAATTATTGAATTATTTATTTTTCCCTGGACTTGGATGTCTGAGACTCTTCCGTGGGCAACCTAGGGTGAAGATATTTCTTTAGCTGTTCTTGGTGTGGGACCTGCTCTGTCTGATGTCTGAGTGCTCTGAGTCACAAAGCAGTGCAGCCACTGCCCGTGGGGTCAGGGTGGGTGGAGGAAGAGGATTTCTTTGTCATCAGCCTTGAGTTTGTCTCTCTCTCTGTGTGAATGAGAGAAACCAACTCTTGCTTTGGGACTTTTATCAGGATTGTGAAGATCTTATCTTCTATCACCACATAATATCCGGCTCAGGAAATCTTTTCACTGGAGAGGGAGAGAGAGAGACCAGGGTTGTTTTCGAGAGAATAACTAGCAGGCAAAAATTGACATGGCCTGAGTCAGAACGGGTTCCCAGCAGGCAGCCTTGCTTGTACTTGCTTTTGATCACTCAGCTGGATGCCTCTGGCTGGAGGTAAGGGCTGGAAACAGGAGCTGTGCCCTGCTGCTGGTGGTCCTGGGTCACCATGCGCCCTTCGTGCGGGAGCTGTGCAGTGCTGGGCTTACAAGGGACGGGAGGGGGCTGTTGGGACCCCTCGCAGGGAGGGAGAGTCAGCAACACATTCATGTGCTCAGGGTGTCAAGCAGTGCCTGTTGGGATGGATGCCATCCGAGGGCAGTTTGCTGGAAGCCCCACGTGCGTGCGTGTGCCTGGCATTTGCTCAATACCTGTGTGTGTTTTGCAACAGGAAGGCTGTGTGCTTTGTGCATCACACAGATACACTCTCAGTTCCCAGCTGGTGGTTCTGCTTGATCTTGGAAAAAGAACTTTGCAGCATGGGGAATGAGTCTTGCTAAAGCCTCCCTTCCCTCAAATCACCCTGCTGAAACTGGTGCAGGAGCCCTGCCATTGGCCCTGGAGGAGAAACAAATGAAGATGTTCAGCTTGGGTGAAGCAGAAATCCTTTAGGGAAGGGGGCCTCGTTCATACCTCTGCTTCCTCACTTATGTGAATGAGGAGAGAAAGATTTCCATGCAGAGGTGGGGTCTAGAAGCTGCAGTGGTGGGGTGCTAAAGGCACCTCCCTTTTGGGAGTGTGTTGGCAGGGGCAGGAGCAATGCAGGGCTCCTTCATGTTGTGTTCAGAGCCCTGGAGGGATGCACAGCAGTACTCTGGGATACCCTGTGGGCTGACTCCAAGGCTGGGGAGAATCAGGGAATTCCCATTTCTTACGAGCTTGATATTGCATTGGGAATTTCTGGTACAGAGCCTGCACTGCATAGCCTGGCTATTGAGGTCGGACACAGCTGAGAGTGATGAAATGAGAGTGAAATAGTGTTGCTAGATAAAATGAAAAACAGCTTAGCCTTGCAGGGGGAGGCTTGATGTTGGGATTGAACCATGGTGTCTAATTCCATCTCTCCCAGAGCTCTCTTTGTCCAGTGGTATGCACAGATTTGGGCAACTGAGTACATGGCAGGTGTGGAGGGTACCCTGTGCAAGCTGTGGGATGCTGTGTGGACACACAGGTCCACTCCTGGGATTGCTATGGCCACTTGAACCGGGGGACAGCTTCCCAGCATCTAATCCTGGCCCGGGGAACTCAGTGCTGGGTCAGGCCCAGGCTGCAAGCCCTTGCATGCCCTGGAGTACATCTCCATCACACTGCCTTGGGGTGTCTCCACACCCAGTTCCACCCACGGACACAGCTGAGGACTGGGGCCAAAATCTATTCAGTGGGATCTCTTGGCCTGAATCAGGCATCTTTCCAGGACTCTCAATTTTTTCCCCTTGCTTGGATTCCCCCTACACCTCGGGTGGTCTGGCTACAATTTCTGCAGCCTTGGAACCAAAGAAAGCCTCTCCTTATGAATCTCTTTCTTTGCAGCAGAGCGCGGGAGGGCTGCACCTTGCCCGAGGAGACCCCCGTCCTGCCCGGGCAGGGTTCCGGACAAGCCGGGCACCCCGCTTCCCCCGCCGCTCTGTCGGGGGCTGAGGCCGGGCACCTTTCGGAAGAGAAGCGGCTGGCTAGCCACATCCTTCCGGGGAGCAGCTCCATCCCGGGGCTCGGCACCAAGGCGGCGGGTTAGAAGGACAGGACACACGCAGAGAAAAACCCTTCCCCGGCTCGCCCAGGTGAGCAGCAGCCGGAGGCTCTCAGAAACCGGGAGTGGCCGAGGGGATCCGCCCCTGCCCCGCCCGTGAGCGCCCCCGCGACCCCCGCAGGTGGGCATAGCAAGGCTCTCCATAGCCCGGGGGGTTGCCGGCTTCTTTCCAGCCGGCTGGACGAGGGAGGGAAAGAGAGAGAGGGAGGGAGGCAGGGAAAGAGGCTGGGAAAGTGCGGCGGGGNGGGGCGAGCCCCCGGCCGCGAACGGGGTCCCGGGGGCGGCGGAGCCCCGCTGGGCCCCCTCTGCCGCGGGGGCGGCGGCTGCTCGTCGGCATCGCCCCGGGGCGTGAGTTTCGTCCTGGCTCGGGAGTGGTGGGGGATGTCTGCGCTTCTTGTCCTCTTCCCCAGCCACCTCCTCAGGAATGGCCTCCGGCTCGGCATTTCTCGAAGAGCGCCTTCACCCCGGCGAAAGGGAAGCGCTCCCTCCGCCCGCCGCGGGAGGGGGG
>VWZW01006499.1:51405-104827 GCA_013397115.1 Edolisoma coerulescens
GGTATCGGCTCTGGACCCTTCTGCCCACCCCTCCCCTCTCTTTCTCCCTCTCCCTTTCCCTCTCTGCCGAGCCTGCATGCCGAGAAGCTGGTCGCGGCTTGCAAAGCCAGCTTGAGTTTCTTGGAGAAACAGTTTGACTTAAAGGGATAAATCTGCTGGGGAGTTTGAAACAGCTCAACTTCTGTGACCTGCTGTTGGCGTCCTCCTCCAGCACACTTGTGTCTATGCGGCAAGAGTCTGAAATGAGAGTTCAGTTTCTGCAAGAAACACTGTTTTTATTCAACCTACAGCAATCCATATCTGTATTTGTATTTAGGCTCCTAAACTCTTTGGTGCAGAAAATGAGACACTTGCGAATCTTTTGTGGTGTCAACAGTTCTCTGTTCCTGCTGTCTTTCATCCATCACACCCCAAGCCTCCTGTGTTTGTATTTGGAGGATTAACTTCTTCACAGCTCTCTCAGCCATCCTCCTTGTTGTGCTGGTTGTCAGTCTGAAATAGCACGATATAATTTGCACCACAAGATAGGAAAAAACCCAACAACAGAACTCCACCCCCAAGTTTCCAAAGAAAAGGAAAAAAGACTAGGACATTTCCTTCCCCTGTGGAACGTGAACTTCTGCCCTGCCCCTGGAGATGTTTGTGTGCCTGGAGTACCAAAGCTGGACTTAATGCCAGCAGCAGAGCAGCAGGTAGCCATGCGCACATTGGAGGAGAGATGGCTTCTAACTCTCAGGAGATCTTTGCTGTGCTTTGCCTTGACAGCTAAAAGGATTTATGCTGGCCTGTGAAGCAGACTTCATTTCTCGAGTGAAAGTAGATAACACTGAGTTGAGCTGTAGCTGGAGAGAGAGCACATTGCACACATCTGCTCCATCTCAGCTTGTAGGACTGTAAGAGCAGGTTCACCATGGCTCTGAGAGGTTTTGGCCCATTCACTTGGCGGGTTCTCTCGTGCTTTATTTGGTTGGCACAGTGCTTGCCTTGTTGCTACATATTTTCAGGGCTCCATACAGCGGTGTGGAAGATTCATGTAAGATATGCTCATGCGATTCCCTGCTGATTCCAGCACCTGTAGCCAAGCTTCTCTGTGGGATGGTGCCCTTGAAAACTTGTTTGGTCACCAATGCTTGGTGCACAGTTACAGGAATTCATTTGCTGGATCCTCTCCAGCCCCAAGTATGAGAAAGCATGTCCCAGGCTTTAAAAACTCTTGGTCCTGAGAGTTTCCCATTCTCAGGGATGGGACAAAAGGGAAGGTGTGTGATGGTTCGGGGGGATTTAAGAATGTTTGAGAGATGAAGATGATATCTTCCCTAGACTTCCTACCATATATGCTTCCCTTATGTGCCACTTGCCTTCTGCATATCCGAGGCTGTAGGTGGGCACTCAAGATCCTGCTGTATTTTAGATAAATAGATAAATTTTAGATAAATAGATCCATTTGTATGTAAAATGTTTTCTAATGTATCTGAGTCCCATTTGCAAGACTAATGGATCATTTGCAGGATCATACCTCGATTCATGTTCTCCCATGCCTTCTACCTGTGCTCCTCCGTCATTCCTCATCGTTTTACCCTTTCCTTTTATCCTTCCAGCCGTGGAGAATGCGCCTCTCCAGGCCGGAAGCCTCTCAGAGCAGGAGGAGGAGGAAGACACCATCTGGGAGAAGATCGAGAGCGCACGACACCAGCTGACCCGCTCCCTGAACCCAGCCAAGCTCACCCCGTACCTGCGCCAGTGCCGTGTCATAGACGAGCAGGATGAGGAGGAGGTGCTGAACTCGTGCCGATTCCCTTGCAAGAGCAACCAGACAGGTGGGACAAGACACAAACTTGCACTTGGATGGGCCTGGTTTGTGGGGGAAAACCTGGTTTTGGCGCACCATGGGTGCTACACACACCGCACTGCTCCCTCAGCTTCGCTGTTCTCTGAGGTGCTTTGCAATGGAGATGCTACCTTCGTACCATGAAGCTGGGCTATGTAGTTTTCTCTCCGTTTTGCAGGGAATTCATCCTAGCTCTTTATCTGTTCTTCCAGGTTACCTGATGGACATCCTTCGGCGCCGTGGAAAGCGGGGCTACGAAGCCTTCCTGGAATCCTTGGAGTTTTACTACCCAGAGCACTACACGCGGCTCACAGGGAGGGAACCAGCCCAGCGCTGCTCTATGATTCTGGGTAGGGACAGGTGCTCTGTTCTCCCTCCAACTGCTGCTTGCAATGGGAAGGGCCAGAAATTTGTGCAAGTTCACGTGCCTGCGTAAAAACCGGGCTCATGCTGCCGGTGTGTGAGGAATCCTGACAGTTCTGTACTCTGGAACTGGCAGGGAGGGGGCCACGGACACACGTGTGACAGACTGTGGTGCCATAAGCCTGGGACAACAAGGGCTGCAAACACGCAGGAGAACTTGTCACCTCTTGGTGGAAAACAGAGCGTTGGGCAAATCTGTTTCTTGGGGTTACCGCTGTTTCAGCAGCCAGGAACATGTTCTCCTTTGTCTCTCCCCAGATGAGGAAGGCCCTGAGGGACTAACTCAGTTCCTGATGATGGAGGTGAAGAAGGTGAGGGCTCAACGGAAGGAGCACCTGCTGAAGGAACACCAGCTCCAGGTGAAAAACCAGGCATTGGAGCAAGAGCAGGTCCGGCTGGAGCAGCAGCTGAAGGAGCTCCAGAAGGTGCAGGAGCGTTGCCAGCGGCTGAGAGAGGAGTGGGACTCCAACAGTGTGGAGCTGCTGAGGCTGAAGGACGAGAACTACATGATGGCCATGCGCTACGCGCAGCTCTGCGAGGAGAAGAATGTGGCCGTGCTGCGGAGCAGGGACCTGCAGCTGCTGGTAGGATCCTGGGGAGCATGAGGGTGGGCAGTGGGAGGTGGCGGGGGTCTGACGGCCGAGAAGGATGCACACGGATGTCCACACATGGTGGCTTGCGAGCGTGAAGGAGCTGATGGCACACGAGATGTGCGCTGGGGATCCTGCCCTGCTCTTGATGGAAATGTGCCCTGCACAGGGGCTGAGACATGGGCACAGTGCAGGAGGCTCGCCACTGCCTGGGGGCAGCTGGAGATACATCACCAGCTCCTGCCAGCTGATGTAGTTGAGGGTACATCACCTAGAGGAGCCAGAGGCAGGGCTGGTGCCTTCCCTGGCATCCCCCGCCTCTCAGCCTGGCCGCTGGCACCACAAGGTGCCCGGTGTGCTCCTGCCTGTGCTGGCTGCCTTGTGCTGCCTGCTCTGCTCCCTGGCAGCACAGGCAGGTGGCAGGCAGCTCACTCTGTCAAGCTGTGTGTTTGTATTTTCTTCTTCCCCTGAGAGGGTTTGTGTTTTCCTCTCTAGTGAGGCTGGTGGCTGTGCAGCCACCCACGCTGGGTGCTGCCTGGAGCTGCCCAGCCTGCCTTGCTGAGCTTCAGGAGCCTTTTGGCCCAGCCTCCATCCCCCCTGCCACTCCCCACCGCCTCCTCATGTCTCTCATGACGTTGGTTAGACTCATGCCCTGCATAGCTGAAGGAATTCGTGACACTGCACTCCAGCTGCCAAGCTCTCACCTCCAGCAAACATGCACCCGTTTCCTGCCTGGGCAAGGACAGCCCTACCTTGAACCTATTAATAACCCATATTTTTAAGTGCTCTGCTGCCTCCTGGCATTCCCCCTACCAGTCTAGGCCTGGACCTCTCACACAGCCTTGTGATTACCTTTCATACCTCATTCTGTTCTGCCAGTGCCGGGATCCTCCCCTACCTTTTTTCTGGTATTCCTGCCAATGCCAGCTCCCCTGGGCCTCTTTGGAGCAGGGAGGTGAATCACTTGTAGGTAACTGTGGGCTGAAGAAATCCCCCTGGAAGCAGGGTCTCAGCTTGCCTTCTTCTCCTGACTCTGGGTCCAGAAGTGTCTGGTCCCCAAAAGTCATTCTTTTGGGCAGATGCACAGAAGTAATTCAGTTCCTGAATCCCTCCTTGGCAATTCTGGCAGTGCTTCTTGGTGGCTTTGATAGGCTTCTGCTGCCCCATTTCCTCTCAAAGCCTTACTTACCTGTGAAACTGGTTCTCTGATCAATCTAATCAGTCATTACAGGTCTGGGAGGACCTCTCTTACTTTTAAAAGTCACTGACCTCTGCTGCCTCCCGTGATGTGGTGGAGGAGGGTGAGATGAGGCCAGGGAATGATGCCCCTGTAGTACGCTGCAGCTTCCAGCAGCTCGAACCTCAAACGCCTCCCAGGCCAGAGGTGGCCTCCCCACACTGAGTAGCCTTCAGTGGATTTTTCTGCTGTGAATTTGTTTCTCAGCTGCTCTAGGAGTCTTTGAGATACTCACAGCTGCTGGCCCTGGCAGCGCACCAGAGGTCCCACATCCATCCACAGTCAAGGCCAGCTGCACTGTGGATGCCCCAGGGTAGCAAGAAAGTTGTTGCACCAAGAGAAGATCCTGAATGTGCTTATGCAAGTGCATCTCCCTCCTTTCCCTGAGGGAGAAGCTTTTGTGTGCAGCTGTGCTGCTAACCTTGGCCCCGCAGTAGGATACTCCTTCACATGGTTGTCCGTGGTTGACTCCTGTGCCTTACTTGCCTCCAGACCTGTTTTCTTCTCAGCACCTTCTCTGCTTCACTCTCCTGATAGGGCAGAGGTGCAGGGCCATGTGTGTCAGACTGTTTTGTCCCTGGGTTGCAGGTGGACCAGCTGAAATGCAAAGTCTCCAGCCTGGAGGAGGAGTGCAGCCTGCTGCGGAAACAGGCGTCGGCACCGCCCCAGCGAGAGGCCGAGGAGCGGGGCCACCCCGACGCCATGTCCGAGCTGTGGGCTGAGAACCAGCGGCTCACGGCATCGCTGCAGGAGCTGCAGGGCATGTTGCAGGTACCTGCCAGGACAGGCCGGGCTCCAGGTCACCTCCTTTCCTGGGCCACTCCCACTGCTGTTTACATAGCCACTGGAAAGATGGGGAAATCGTTGGTTTGGGCTGGCCTGTCCCATCCTCTGAGCATAATGCTTGGCTGTGGTGCCTGCCATTGCGTCTGTGTAGTGATGGGTGCTTTTTCTCAGCCCTGTAATTCTTGACTGTGCTCACAGGTGTTACTTTGTGCCTTGGAGTGCACAGCAGATTGATGCAGGATGATGATGGCAGTTGTGCCAGTCACTGCCCTGGTCTGTTGCTCCCTTGGTGCTTGTGGTGCAGTGACAGTACCCTCTCACCTCCTAGACACCCGGTGAGGGCCCAGTGCCAGGCTCTGAGCAGATCCTCCTGGACATCCTGGAGCATGACTGGAAGGAAGCCCAAGACGACCGGCAGGATCTCTGTCAGAAACTCAACTCCCTGCAGAATGAGCTGCAGTGGGCTGAAGAGCTGAGGGATAAGGTAGAGCATTCATCACTGCCCTCATCACTGCCCCCATCCCTGCACACCAAGCAGGGCCTGGAAGAGAGGGGAGGGAGGGAGGGGGCTGTAAAGCAGGCACTTTCAGGAAGGCTAATGCTCGCTGCTTGCTGTTACCAGTACCTTCAGGAGGTGGAAGATCTGCAGCTGAAATACCGGACGCTGCAGAAGGACTGTGATCTCTACAAGCACCGTATGAACACAGTGCTGCTGCAGCTGGAGGAGATCGAGAAAGAGCGGGACCAGGTAAATCGCTTTTCACTGCCCAGCAAGAACAGGGCTCTGGATACCCTCTCCTTCCCCAGTGGATCTTGTGCCATGCCAGGGTGGGAGGTGTGGATTAGCAGCGCAGCTCTGTGCCTTTTCTCGCTCTCAGTCTGGCTCCTTGCAGGCCATCCAGAGCCGTGATGGGGTGCAGCTGCAATACTCCCAGAGCCTGATCGAGAAGGACCAGTACCGCAAACGTGTGCGGGCCCTGGAGGAGGAGCGGGATGAGCTCTTAAGCAAGCTGAGCCAGGCAGAAGGGCTGAACAGCACGCTGGAGGCACAGCTGCAACGGTGCCAAGGCGGCCGCAGCCTCAGCAAGGTGAGGGTGGCGAGAAAGAAGGGGGAAGAGGGAAGGCGAAGGGGTCAGGACTGATTTCTGGGGGATGCAAATGGGATCATGGAGTCCCTTCTCTCCCAGATGTGCAGCTCTTCCTACTCCCTCTGCTCCAACCTCAGCAGCACCTGGAGCCTCATAGACAACCCTACGAATGGACTCATGGATACTCTGGGGACTTCTGTTACCCCATTCCCAGGGGATTCAGCCATTCAGAGCATGGTGAGTGCTTGACCATATGAGGCTGGCCCTCAGCTGAGGCCAGTGGAGACACTGCTCAGGAAGGGCACACAGGCATTGGAGTGGCTTCATTGTGGGGCTGTGGCTTGGTGGAAGACTGGGTGTGGGGTGGTGTGTAAGGTATGAGCAGATCTCGGGTGCAAAGCTTTGCTCTTACAGTCTCTAACAAACTGGCCAGTGCTGCCCCAAAGTGTGGGAAAGAGGGGGAAGCAACACTCTTCATCCCATATGACACCCTAGAAATCAACAGCCTCATGTAAGATGCTATCCTCCCCAAAATGCTGTTTAATCTATGCATGCTGGAGGAGAAATCCAGGCTCTTTTGAACCTAGCAGCATTGTGTTGTTTTTAAGGGAGTCAGGTTCTTTCCTTTGACTCCTTGAACTGTCATCCCAGAGCACCCTGGAATGGGCAGACCCACAGGTTACTCACACCTCTGGGTGTGTGGTGGCTAAAACAGAAATACAAGGACCAGGGTTGGATAGTCTCTTCATCTGCTACTGCTCCCACAGCTTGTACTTTGCAAAAAGATGGGGATGCAGTGTCACGGATCTCTAGCTGAGCTATCTGCTTGGGAAAACAAGGTGCCCCTGGGAGTTTGGAGGGATGTGGATTATCCTAAAGAGGGTAGTGGTAGCCAAGGAGCTGTTTGCTCCCCTGGCTCGAAGGGAGGGGAGGAGTGGTGCTGGGTGTTGATGTTGGCAAGCATGTTTCTTTCACTCTGCCCAAGGACGTGACTCCCGACAATGAGAAGGACATCAACCGCCTTTCCACCTTCCCCTTCCCGCCCTGCATCGGCTCCATCCTCCGTCGGCAGCGGGAGGAGAGGTGCATGCCCTACAAAAGGTGATTGCTGGGGGCTGCTTGTCTCCTCTGTGGGCTTTATGGGGTCCAGGGAGAGCTGCCTGGCAGGGTTAGGAGAGAACCTGGAGTGGGAACTGAGTGGAAAGGCTGGCTGGGAGCTGCGTGGTGGCTGCAGGAGTGCTTGGGGGTGGTGGGGAAGTCTGTGGAGCTGAGATTGAGAATGGGATGCAAACAGTCTTTGGAGAAGCTGCTACCTTACAGATCCGTTTTATGTCTCCTTTGTAGTTTGTCCTGTGGCTCCTTTAGCAGCATGGAAGATGCAACAGGTACGAGGCTTTCCTCAACGGGCTTAGCTAAAAAGAAGTGGGGGCTGTGGGAAGAGGGGTTGGACAACTGACCCTCCCTCACACCTTTGGTTTGTGCAGCTCATTATGAGGGCTCTGCACCTGTAGCATGGTACTATGGACCCTCATATCCCCCCGTGCCTTGTCAGGCACAGCAGCTGGAAAAGCTGGCTTTTCCTCTGCAGAGCAGGGAGCTATTTGCATCAGCTCAGTTTGACTCATGGAGAGCTGCTGAGGGGAGTAGGTAATAGAAGAGGGAAATACCTTTGCCCTGGGGTGTTACTGGATACTCCATTCATCTGCTACAACCTATGTGATGGGTTGTAAGGCTCCTGGAGTGAAGCTCCTGGTGCTGGCAGGTCCTATGGTGGGTGCTGGTGGCTGATCTCTGGGCACGTCCAGGTGGCCCTGGCTACTGCTGCCTTCTGGCCAAAGTGCAGATGAAGGGAACACAGATTTGCTGATTCTTAGGAAATGCAGGAAACCCTTTTCTTGATGGTGACCATTCAATGCCTCCCTGCAGCCTCAGTTTCCCAGTCAGATGCTAGAAAATGGTCAGGAGAGGATGGCAGACCCTTGCCACTCCCAGAACATGAGCTCCCTGCAGCGTTAGTACAGGTGAAGTGCTCCCTCTCCCTTTTGCTCTCTCCTAGGCAGCAGTTTTGCTGGCACCTTGCTGGGGGCCTTCTCCTCTTCTTCCAGCAGCACCTACACCAGGGTGAAGTCGGAGATCTGCTTGTCCACGCTTTCCAGCCGCAAGGAGGTCACCAGGAGGTGACTGCTGCTCTCTGAGCTGGGCACTCTGTAGTGGTGCTTGAGGGGACATTTTGTGGTGCCAGGGACCATGCTTGGGAGACCCTTCCTTTCTGCCCCTTCTGTTGCAGGCCCTTTTCTTGCTAGTGTGAGAGGAAAGGAGAGAAATTAAGATCCTATAGTCCTTGCTTCCTAGCAGGACTTCAATTTTTTGCACTGTCCTATTTGTTATGGCAGGGGTGGGGATGTTGCTCTGGGCTGGACACGTGTCTGTCCAGGTAGGGAAGGACTGTGGGAGCCCAGCTTGGCTTTGGTGATGGGACTGGTGGGATAGAAGGGGCTGTGGGGCTTTGTGAGCTCTGTGTGCCCTGGTGAAGGGCACACTGTGAGTCATGAGCTGCATTAAAGACCCTGTAGCTGGACACAAGGCATGGGGACTGGCTCTTAGAAAAGGCAGTAAACCTCAGTTGCCAGACTTGGCATTTCTCCTTGCCAGGTCACTGGTGGTACAGCTCACTAGTGTGGGTCATCCCAGCAACCCCACACCCCAGGAGAAGAGGCTCGGAGCAGACATCTCCATCCTTGGAGGGAACAGGACAGGAATTTATGTCCAGTGGGTCAAGCCAGGCTCACGGGTTGAAAAAGCAGGACTCAGGGAAGGGTGCCGGCTCATTGAGGTGAGTCTGGGAATGGGCTCTTTTTGTGGGTTTGCAGAGCACCTGAGATGATGCAAGGAGTGTGAAATGATCCCCAGTGCAAGCTGATCTCTACCCAGCTTGAAGTCCACCTCCATTTCTCTTATTTTCCAGGACTGCTCCCTGTCTAGAGCTTGACACAACACAAACGCCCACCCAGGTCTCATGGCACTCGAGTTTACCTGTGCATATAAAAATGCCACGACCTTCTGAAACACTTTCTTGAGTTGTGGGAAGGGAGAAACAAAAAGGACTCACACGATTAAGGTGCCAGTACGGCTTTGTGTCCCTCGAGTTGTCTGTCACCCTGTAGTTTTTCAGAGCAGTTTGCATCCTGCATCCTGCACATGCCCATTGCAAAGCAATCAATTCTGGACCAAGTTTTCTCAGGCCTTTGTGACCCTCCTGAGCTATAGAGAATAATTGCTCTGAAGAAAGCTCCTGGAGAGAGAGGGAAGGGCATTTGTTTTGCCAAGAATGACACCACTTGAAATACAGCTGCACTACTTGAATTAATATCCCACCTGCAACTGAAAACAAACCAATGCTCCTGCTCCCACACACATTCATGCACACACACATTTCCTTTCACGTCAGCCCACCATCCAGACTGGGTGATGGCTGGCAGCAGGTATTTCAGAGGCAGAGGAGGGAGCCAGAGGCAGACTGAGGATGCCTTGCCCTCAGATACAGTTTTTCCCAGACCTGCCTCACTCTGTAACACCTTTTGTATAACCCTGATGGGTGAGGGAGCCTGGGGGGTGCGTGCTCTTCCAGCCCTTAGGTCTAACGGCATCGGGTCCTTGCTAGCTGAGGGTGCCATCGCTGAAGGAAGAGGTGCTTTCCCTGGAGAACTGCACACGGGAGGTTGCCTACCTGAGCCTGCTGCACTGGGATGAGCCCTCTAGTCTCATCTTTCAGCTCGACCTAGAAGGTAAGGTGCTGGCAGCTGGGTTTCCTTTGAGCCTGAGCTCTCTGCCTCCCTTTCTAGACCCTCCACCCAGACCTGGAGGTAAATCTCAGTTATTCTCTCTCCTCTCCTGTTTGGTCCTAGGCCACCATGTCTGACACAGGGGTTGGCTGTAGCTCCAGTAGCTTTCCCTGTCTGGTGTGACTTGTGCATCCTCTGAGTTACAGGACAGAGAGGTACAGACCTTCTGTCTGTTTGCCTCCTCTGCACCCCTCCCGATCCATAGCATCACAACTGTGCTGGGGGCTTGGCTTTCTTACCAGTGACTGCTGTCTGCTGCGTCCCCACCTGCAGTGACCCGTGTTTTATGCTCCAGGATACCAGCCTCTGCGGGCAGCCCTGCAGGAAGGGAAGAAATGTTCTGGAGACTCGTTCTACGTCCGCACCAATGTGTCCCTGCTGGAGCCGTCGGACCCCTACGCGCTGTGCGTGAAGTGCCGGGAGATCCTGCACGTCACGGACACCATGCACAAAGGCCGGCTGGAGTGGTACTGCTCCCGCGTCGATCCCTTCACCGTGCGGGACCTGGACAAGGGCACGGTGCCCAACTACAGCAGGTAACCTGCGTGAGGAGGGAGGCAGGGGGTACCTGCCCCATTTGTCTGTGCTGGCCATCCCCTAGCAGTCCTGGGGGTGCAGACGGGCCTCTCGGTGGTGTGGGATGACTAAGTCTTGTATAGGGACCAGTGTGGTAGCGTTTGGGAGCCCTTGAGGGACTGGGGGGTTGAGTGAGGGCTTTGATACGCCTATGCTTCAGCAGGTCTGCGGGATTGGTGAAGAGGATCCCAGCAGGCTATGGTCCCCAGGGGCTTCTGGAGTTGCTTGAGTGCAAGCTCTCTGTCTTTTCAGGGCTCATCAGCTTCTGAAGATCCAGGAGAAGCGCCAGATGCCTGGGCAACAGAGAGGCCACAGAAATAACGTAAGCCAAAGAAGCAGGTGGTGAGAGCCATGTGTGTGTGCCCATGGCCATCTCACCACCTCAGATGCAACCTGCCCCACTCTGTTGGTAAACCAACTCATACAGAGGTGGCAGATGGGTGAGCAAGCGAAGCTTTTATCCCAGGCAGTGTGCTCTGTGGCTGCTTTTCTACCACCTCCCCACTTCCCAGACTGAACCTAATAGGTGGCAGACCCAATCCCTTGCTTTTTGTAAGGATGCTCCATCCTTTTCGCCAGAGAGTGTTCTGCAGCCAGTTCTGCATGTGTATGAAAAGGTCAGTGCTCTCAGCCTAACTGCCCTCACTTTCTCCTCAGCTAAAGAAACGGGCCTTGGGCCAACTGCTCTTGGTGAAATCCAAACCACAGAGGAGCCCAGAACAGCCCCCTCAGCAGCTGTGGCTGGACCCCTGCTCAGGTGAGCTGTTAGCCCTGTGCCTGCCCTGTAACCCTTGGAGACCCAGTTGTCCCCTGGTCATCCAACTTTTTGTGGAGAATAAACTGCTGTGTAACTCAAGGGAGCGCCAGAAAATGGGCAGGGGGTCTACACCCAGGGTATCTGTCCATGAGCGAGTGTTGTAACCGGGATAGGGTCTCTCCTGGGACATAAGATGGCTTGGAAGGTGCCTCCATGATTCAAGATGAGGATGGGATGGTACAGAAGAGTGGGATGGTCTCTAGGCTGGCCTGGTCTCCCGTGTTCTCACCTTTGGCTTTCTCTTCTTCATTGCTGTCTTCCAGACCCAGACACGAACCTGAAGCCTTACAGCCTAGTGCGCCCTGTGGTGGTCAAGACACGCCGTCCTGTGGTGCTGTCCCCAAGCTGCATTGCACCACGGCTCATCAGGAACCTGCTGGACCTGCCCACCTCTCGCCTGGACTTCCACGTGTGCCCAGCAGGTAGGCAGCAGTGAGTGGTTGCTCAGTCCAATTCGGTGAAGAGTTGCTCTTTTTTTGGAAGTTTGAGTTATGGTCTCATGGGAGTCTTGGAAAGCACATGAGAGGTCTCTCTTCAGTGGGTAAGTGTGGGAGTGTCTCAGTCTTCCCACATGATACCTGTTGACAGGTCACATTTTTGGGCTGAGTGTCTGCAAGATGGTCCCTGCTATTTTTAACTGTCCTATCCCTTTGGCCCACAGGGAAGCCAGCCCTCCCTTCTGGTCGCCTGAGGCACGGAGGTCCTCTCTCTTCCCTTGAGTGGGTGGTGGTGTAGCATTGCCTTGCTGCTCTGGGTGGCTCTTCCCAGAGATGAAAACCCTGGCTGATGTGGGATCTGCAGGTTGGCTTCATGCCAGCTCTTCCTGCCCAGGAATGGGAGGATCCATCCTTAGTGCTGTTATCCCTTTCCTTCTGCCAGTAGATGTGAGGCTGAGACATGGCTGAAGAGGCTGCTGGGGAAAGGGCATTTCTCCCATAGGGAATGTTCAGAGAGGACAACTCCCTCTTTCCTCCTTCCTCCTCACTTCTCCAGTGTTCTCTTTTCCCGGTGTTTAGAGTTCTCCCTTTGTCAGCTGCAGGACTGAAAAATGAGTTGGTTTATTTGTTCGCGGGGTAATGATGGAGGTAGTGAAAAATCTCTGGTTTGCTGAAGGATGGCTCTGAAAATTTTGGCCGCTGGGCTTCTCAGCTGAGTGACTTGGCCATATATCCTGTCCTGCTGAGCCCTCTGCAGGGTCCCCCTCACACTGCACGGGGACCTGCTTCCAAGCTTTTACTGCGACTGGGAATTTACACTGAGGGCAAAAACTCCATTGTCCCCTGCCAGTTTTGCCTGCTGCGAGGGAAGGAAAATAATCCGTGAGCCTCAAGCCATTTCTCTTTTGTTTGCTGCCTGTATTTTCATTTGATCTTCCACAGGAGTCTGCTGCCTGCAAAGGGAATGTGGCTTTGCAGGATCCAGGCCTAGCTGGGAAGTACTGTGCCGCCGGGCCTGGGCCCTGGGATAACGGGAACATGCTCTGGACCCAGTTCCAAACATGCCTTCTGCTAAAAATATTACTTTATTTCTATCTAAGGGACGAGCAGCTCCTAAAAGCCTTTTTATGATCCCTCCTCGTGTTTCCATGGCAGTGTGGGCAGCTGGCTAGAGCAGCGTGGTGGGCAGGTAAAGGCTGGTGCCTGCCTCAGCCACGCTGGGCTGCAGGGGCTGTGGCTCCCTAGCCAGGTCTGGGGGTGTGTGTTGTGCCAGGGGCACCTGGCAGTCCTTGCTTTGACCATTGCTTTGACCATGCTGCAGCTCTGTGCAGCCAGCTCTGCGCCCAGTTCTCTGTCCCAGCATCACCTCTGCTGCACTCCTGGTGCTGGCTGCTGTGCTGCCTCTGAGCAGGGGAGGTGGCTCAGCCTGTCACCAGCAAAAGGACGTTCAACTTGTCCCCATTTTCCTCCCACTCTCCCAGGATACACCCACTCGCTCTTGCTTCCCCAGCCGTGCTGCTCACTTACAGGAGCTGTCTATAAGCCTGTGTAGCCCTGCAGAAAACCCACCTGGCAAGATAAAGTGGTTATTTTTCTGCCATACTCTGTTAGGGAGGGGTTGGGACAGTGTGGCAGTGGGGAAGTGGGCGGATAATGTCTGTGAGCCAGCTTAGGCTGCTGTGGTACAACACAAGGTGCTGCTCTTGCCATGCAAGGTGTCTTCAGCTGTGATATCTCGCTTGTTCCCTACCAGAAAGCTGCAGGAGATCCATGCCAACGTGTGATGTTGTATAATTAGACTTGCTCTCCAGACACCACAAACACTGAACTCGATGAGCACCAGCGCAGCAGCAAACGTGTGGGATCTGAGGTAGAAAGTCCGTGCAAGAGGGACAAGGGGCTGACGTCTCCCTATCTTCTCTTGGCTTGCAGAGAAGCTGGTAGGAGGGGATCCCAGCGCAACCCACCCTCAGGAGCACCCTGTGTCTAGAACTGCCCCCCAGGACCAGAGGGAGAGCGGGCGAATCCGCATGATCCGGGAGGCGATGGAGAAGGTGCTGAGGCTTTTGGTGTGGGGACAAAGGGCCAGGATGGGGCACCTCATTCAGACTGGAGGAGAGGAGGGGGCAGCTGAATGGGGGAAGAGAGAGAGCAGTGTGGTGATAGAGAAGGACCTGCTTGTTTGGGGGCTGTGTAATTTGGAGAGTATTTTAGGTTGTGGAGCAGCAGATACAGACATTTCCCTGAGTCTCTGATGAGCTCAGGTAAAATAAGTGGCAAATGGGGATTTGTGGGGGAGGCAGTGGGACATGCCATACTCAGAAGTGACCCCTCTGCTCTGACATTCCTCATGTTCACCAAGGTGGCAACAGCTCTGCTCAGGGCAGAGATGTGAGGCTGGGTGACAGCGATGACAAAGGGGATGTGAAGATGGGCTGTGGCTGAGAGAGGGTCCAGTGAGCTCTTGGGTTGGATTGGCAGTGATGGAGTGGGTGACCCTGCTCTTTAATTCTCCCCTTCTCTATTGGCACTGTCCATAAATCTCATTTTTAATGGAATTAGTATTGGAAAAGCAATGATACTGCACAGTATGGGGTTTGATTTAATGTAACTGTCAGGGGCTGGGGTTATTTTTTCTCCATTTAAATCAGTAAATCTATTCTATTTCCTTTCCAGAATAAACACTGCCTGCTAGAGCTGGGAGTTGAGGGTGTGAGGGATCTAATTAAAAGTGAAATATACCCCATCGTTATCCACGTCGAGGTCACTGAGAAGAACGTTAGAGGACTCAGGTGAGGACAGACGGTGTGGCATGGATGGAGGGCATCCCGGGAGGAGAGAGAAGCCCTTGTCTCCATTCAGAGACAGAACGAGGATCAGGCGAGAGCACTGGATGTGTGTTGGTGTTGGCGCTGTGAGGGGAATAATTGGCTTTCTGTACGTGTGAGGGCGTTCCTGGGTGGTTTTGCCACCCCAGCTGTTCATGCCAAGGGTAACGTTTGTCCCCGTGTTTTCCCCAGGAGCTTGCTGGGGAAGGCGGGCCAGCGGGACGCGGAGGTGCTGAAGGTGTGCCGGGGTGTGGAGCGGGCTCTCCATACGCTGCCGTGCTCCTGGGCCCGCGTGGAGCCCCACGCCTGGAGCCACGCCGAGGAGCTGCCCAAGGTGGTTCGCGGATGCATCTTCCAGGAGCAAACCCGCCCGCTGTGGATTGAGGAGGGCGATGACTGAGCTGGGGGTGGCAGAGCGGCTACTGCCACCTACTGTCCCCAAGAGCTGCTCTCAGAGGTCCCTGCCTCCCCAAGCCCCTCCAGGTAGCGTGTTCTTCCTCCCTGAGGGGATGCTGGCAGCAAAGGCCCCCCAGGGTAGCCTTTCTGGTCCCCTTGAGGGCCACCAAAAGCCAGGGAGTACCACGTAGTGCCTCTCCTGTCTGAGCTTTCTGTATTTCACTGGAAGGACGTCTTCCACCATCATGGTGGAAACCACCCTTGTGGGCTGTTTTCTGTCACCTTGGGGCTGCCCTTGTACGTGGTCAGACTGACAGATAGGGAACGTAGGGGAGCTGTGTGGGATCAGGCTGCGTAGGAGCATCTCTCACACGTTTGAAGCTCTTCTCCCGTCACCGCCATCTCCCCTGCCCGGCACTGTGTGCTCCGGGTCCTCTCTTCTCATCTACCTCGCCTCCAGTCCCAAGGCACAGGGAGCATGGCTCATATGCCCGTGACCCACGGCGGCTGGAGTGACACTAAGGTTGCAACAAACCCTCGTTTTATAAGAGCTGTACTCTTTATTGCTTGTAAATTATTAATGGAGCCTTTTATTGGCAAACCGCCTGTAAAGGAGAATTAAATGCCATTCATAATGGGAATGGGTGGCAGGCTGTGGGCTTGTGTGTTACTAGGGAGGTATGGGTGATGCACGACGGGATATTTTTCTCCTCCTTTAGGTAAGAGCCAACTGCCCAGCCCTCCAGGGGAAGGAGGGAGCACTGCCTTTGCTGTTGTAGGGCAGCAAGAGGTGTGGGGAGAGGACAGGCTGTGTGTGCCACAGACTAAGTCCCCTCCCTTTTCGACTTGGCCCCTGATTTTCAGTCCCTTGCCTCTCCCCAGCAGTGATGTTTGTCAGGGTGCTTTAGTAAAGTCAGGGAAAAACTCACTTGAGTTTTGAATTGTGTCTGGCTGGGGTCCCTAGAGCTTTGCATCCCTCCATGCCCTGGTTAGTGTGAAGTGACAAGCCAGTTACCTCACTCTCCTGGGGGACAACAAGGAGACTGAGCCCAGCCTTGCTGCTAGGAGAAGGGGGGACAGTGCCCCTGCAAGTGGGGTTTTCACCCTGAGATGGGGCTGAGAGTGGGTTCAGACTCAGGCAGGGGGAGGATGGAGGCTTTGGGTAGCCACAGCAGTGGTCACTTATGCTGCGTGGTCCTGAATCCTGCTATGCAGTCACCTCTATCAGATGCCATGGGAAAGGGGTGCCAGGTTACCCACGTTGTGGAGAGGTGATTGTGGTGATAGGTGGTCTTTCCTTGCCAGCGGAAAATGAAGTCTGTGGCTCTGGGGGGCTCTTGGGGCATGAGGTCAGGGAGAGTCCACTGATTCTGGAGTCAGTGGGAGAAGATGGGCAACCAGCACCAGAGTCAGGTCCTCTTTGTGTCCTCCTTGCCACTGTGACTCGGCACTGCTGGTGCCATGCACTTGTGAAGCTCTGAGCAAAGATTACCTTGCTGATCTTCAGGAGTCCCCTGTGAGGTGTTATTTCAGGCTCTAAACCAGTTGCCTGTGTCTTTTAGGAGGACGAGAGTGAAGGGGGGAGGAAAGAAAATGAAGATTTTAACTTGCAGTCACTAAAATGTGGAGCAAAGTCCTCGCTCTGCCCTGGAGCCATGCAACTCTTCTCTCAGGGAAGGGGGAGCTGGCATATGCAGGGCTCCAGATGAAAGCTCCCAAGTGGCATCCACTCCAGGGGATGCAGCCTGAGCATCCCGGCACAGCCAGTCCCCTGGGAGGGTGCTTGCCCTGCAGGCAAACAAAGTGGGATTCTTGTTGAGCTGATGAGAAGACAAGTCCCAAAACAAGCTCCCATTCACCCTGCCGTGGATTTGGAGATTGGAATTTGCATCTTTGCAGGGCGGGGGGAAGTAGCGCTTGAGTATTGAGGGAAAACACTGTGTATGAGGCACTGTGACTCAGGGCTTGAAACTTCCTCCTGTCCCTGCAGGCACTGGGAACCAGCCCCAGCCCTATGGCCTAGGCTGAAGGGAGTTAAAAGCAGCCTCTCCACGTTGGGTAGTCAGGCTGCACTCCCAGCTTAGCACTTGCTGCCCTCCCAAAGAATCACGTCCCCCAGCACTTCCCTGGGCCATCAGTGCTCGACCAGAGGGAGAGGGAGGCAAAGGGAGGTTGCTGGAGGCAGGTTGGCACTGCCCAGCTAGCCGAGCAGCGGCAGCACTGCCTCCCCTGCTCCCAGGCTTCTTCCAGGCTCTCTCTTTATCCAGCTTCTCTCCCCTGAGGCTTTCAAAATCCAGCCTTAACTTGTTCTGGACACGGGTGAGAAGTGGGGCAGAGGGCTCCAGGGCAAACATAAATGACCCTCTCTGCCCTGCACACCCCAGCCCACCTTCTTTTTACCTCCTAGGGGGGTGGCTGCCTGCTCGGAGGAATGAGTCACGGGTTAGGTAACAGGCACAATGCAATTAGCAGCCCCGGGCACCAATTACCAGCTGTAACAGCCTTGTGCAAACCCCTGTAAAGAGTCACTGAGAGCGAGATTTCTCCCTCCAGGGAGGGGATTGTCGAGGTGGCACGTGTGTCACCCTGGGAAGTCACCAGCCCTGTCCGCAGTGGCCCCCTGCCCCAGCAGAGTTTCCTGGCACCATGCTCTGTACGAGGTAGCTTTGAATAGTATTTGTAATGTCTTCTGGGGCCATCACTAATGATCCTGTGCCTGTGCCCCACCTCTGCCTCCCTAATGATCTCCTAAGCCAGAGCTGGGAGGTGCTGCAGGGTGCCTTGAAGCTATAGAAGCTTCCTTTACAGGTGCCTGAGGCTGCTGGCATGTGGCTGGAGCACTCAGGGAGGTTAATTTCTGGTTCAGGAGCAGTGGCCAGCCACGTGAGCAATCCCAGTCACACCAGGTTCACATCCCTGTAGCAATGTAAGGCCTGAAGGTGAATGACTCCCCCCGTGCCCCAAATCAGTGTAAGAAAGCATCAGTATTCAAAGGGATCTAAAAATAAAACCTGCAGGGAACCTCCAAAGGGATATGGGAGATGCTCTGGAGATGTTCTTGCTTCAGGGGAATGCAGGAGACTTGGAGAAATACAGGGGAGGAGGAGGAAGAAGTGGATTCAGTGGTTTCTTCCTTACAAAAGAAAAAAGTAGCCAGGCACGGGGTGGAGTGGAAGTGTCTCTGAGACCTGGAGAAACTGAGCACACGGCTTTAGCCCTGCAGGGAGGTCTTCCCTGTGTGCCTGAGAAGTGTCTGTGGCTGGACACACGGTGGGAGTGTGGAACAGAGAGACCCTGGCAGGCTGCCCTGCCCCTCTTTTCTAAGGCCCCATGATCTGACACGTGCATGGGGCGGGGTGTCCTTTTCCATATGGAGCCATTCCACACCCCTGCCAATTCTCCTGGGCCCCAACTTATTACTTTTTATTTTTATTTTTTTGGCATGCTGAGATTGGATGCCCACAGCTTGTCACTCCCTGAGGAGGCGCTCTGATTTCGGCAGCTTATGTAGAGCACTACCATCCCACTGTCCCCACGCTTGCTGCACAGGGAAGCTGAGATGGGGGTATGGATGTCATCCCCCCTCCTGGGCTGTTGTCTCTCCATACCCCTCTGGCTACTCTGTAAAGTGGCCTACAGGTAGTGTGAAGGGGACAGCACGGTCACCTACCCCATGTCTAACTGAACCAGTAAAAGCGTGCAGCAATCTGTGGTGCTGACCCCAAAATTTCTCTTCCATGGTAGTCTTTGTCCTTGGGAGGGGCTCTCACACCTTTTTGAGGGTCTCTGATGTCCCTATCCCTTGTTGGCAGCCAGAGGGCTGGAAGTGAAGGTGTCACAGGGGAGACCAGTGGTGAAGGTGGGGGGTGGGGAAGGAGCTGGAGGTGCCACTCTGCTGCTGTGCCTGCAGGTCTCTGAGGTTTTCCAAAGAGAGAGGACATCCGCTTTCCTTGCCCAGGGAAAGGGAAGCTTCAGCTTGGACAGCACAAAAGCCACAAGGGACAGGTTGCTGAGCTCATCCCTGCTGCAGGGGGCAAGGACCTGGGTGGGAGATAAACTCTGCAGTGACACTGCACACCCCCCTGTGCTCCCCCAGAAGTGTTCAAGGCCAGGTTGGACGGGGCTCTGAGCAGCTTGATCTAGTGGAAGGTGTCCCTGCCCCTGGTAGTGGGCTTGGAACTGGATGATCTTTAAGGTTCCTTCCAGCCCAAGGCATTCTGTGATTCTACAATTGAAAGGGAGGCAGAAGGCCCTTCCTCACACTTTTGGTTGCTGGTGTGCTGTTCCTGTTCGTACCTGCCCTGGTTCTGCAGCCACCTGGGCAGCAGAATGTCCTTGAATGCGAGGGGGGGCAGAGGGTGGGGATTGCAAGGCTGGAGGCAGAGGAAAAGGGACCTTCAGGAGCAGAGTCATGGTTTAGGGAGATGGGTGTCAGAAGTGGGGGTCACACCCCAGCTGGAGACTCTGGGGTGTGGCGGCGGGAGGGACAGCAGGGAACACACGACCCTGCTTTGGGGAGGCAGGCTGGGACTAAAAGGCAAGGGCAGCAATTCAGACCTGTGTCCATAGGAAAAGTTTGGGGCTGAGGGAATTCCTGGGGAAAAATCGTTCTTCCCAAGAACAATATAGGACCCTGCACCTTAACTTCACCGGAGCCCACATCGGTGTCACCCTCCCCTCCTCCCTCAAAAGCAGGGCTGCAGAGATCGGGCTGGACTGTCACGGAGAAGCGTGGAAATCAGTCAAGCAACAGGTCTGTCCTCGCAGGTCTGCCGTTTGTCACCGTGGAGGTGTCCCGGAGCGGGGATGCCCGGGTGACGCAGACCCACTGTCACACGCAGCTCTACCCGGTCCCCATCCTTCCTGCCCCGGGCTGGCGCCCCGCCCCGTGCCCGGAGGCGGGACCGGGGCTGGCAGGAGCGAGAGCTGCGGGAGGGAGCAGGTGGCGAGGCAGCCCCGCCGCACGCTGGACCCGGTCCCTGGGGCCACCGCTCGCCAGCTGCCGGAGCCCCTGGCTCGCGCGTGTGGGCTGGCGTCTTCTGGGCAACTGATGCCTCCGGTCCAGACCTCCCACTCTTGGCTCCGATCTCCTCTGCCGCCCCCTCAGCACCCAGCCCGGGACACTCGGCTTCTGTCGGGAGCGGGGATGCTCGCTTTCCTCCTGGCAGGCTGTGCCAGCCACGTGCGGTCGCCTCGGAGTGTTTTCCCGTCGTGTGTCCCTGCCTCTTTGGGTCACTGAGCCTTCCGTAGTCTGTGAAAATCCCCCCTGCTTCACCGGTATCCTTCACGTCTGCTGACTCTTTGGCTTCCTGGTCTTTGCCCACCCTGTTCCTTGACCACATCCTGTTCAGACCTTGCTCTTGATTAATCCTGCCCCTTCGGAGGCTTCGAGAAGAGCAGACAGCTTCACGTGGAGGTACAGGCAGAGGTTGTCCTTGTTCAGGAGGATACTGGCTGCGGCGGGATCGATTTGGGAGCCATGGGCCGTCGGCTCATCCATGGTATCTCTGGAGCCGCAGTCTTCCTTGCCAGTGTGGCTCTCCTCTCCATGCGGCACCGTGGGGCTCGGGAAACAGCTCAGCACCCAGGGATCGGGGAGGGGATGTTGGAGAAGCCAGAGCAACAGAGCGAAGGGAGCCCAGAGGGAGCTGGTGGCACGGGGCAGAAGGACCTCAAACTCCATCCTCTGGAGGGATACAGGATGGAGGGAAGGCTGATGCTTGGGGACATTTTCATAGCTGTGAAGACAACCAAGAGATTTCACCAGAGCAGGATGGAGCTGCTCCTGGACACGTGGATATCTCAGGCCAGCGAGCAGGTGAGTGTGTGGATTCTGACTAGAGAGAAGGTGTTGGTAATGGGGCAGGGATGGGGTGTGAGGGCAAGGGGGTAAAAGCCAGAGGAAGGGGAGGCTGGGCACTCTAGTGCCCCTCAGGACTTTGCCTCATTTTCTCTAGTTCTCACTTCGCATTCAAAGGGAGATGCTACCCAGCAAACGTTTCACTGCTGCTTCATGGGAAAGCCTGCCAGAGATGGCACACCAACATGAATGCACAGACCATCCTGTGTCTGTGTGAAATGGTGGCTTTCTACCTCCTAGTGCCATGTTTTTGCTGGGTTTGGAGCTGACAGGCTCCCCTGGCCCTTCGTCAGGATGCCTACACTGTGCCTGGGCACCCATTGCCCTGGAAAGGTGCAGTGCAGTGAGCAAGAGAACAAGGCAGGCAGGCACCTGGAGGACCTCCTGTAGCCAGCCCTGTTCACACCCCAGCACATCAGCATAATCCATCCTTTCCTTTCTTGGGCAGATGCTTTCAGGTGCATGATCTTGAAGTGATGCGGGTGTATTTTTGATCCTTATTTATTTTTCTTTTTTTTAACTGGGGGCCTGATGTTCCCATCCTTTGCTAAAACAGAGTTTGGAGAGTTTCCTTGCTGTTACAGGAGCTGATGTGGGGCACCACATTAGTGGTGCTGAGCAGACTGGCTCACTGGTGGGCAGGAGTACTCCCCAGAGCTCCGGCGCTTTTCTCCCTCCCTCGCAGAGCTGCTCCTCAGGAAAGAAGAAATCCTGTGGCTGCCCTGAAGGGTGGTTTTTTTTGCCTCTGCCTGTGTGTGATGGGTGCCTAGAAGGCAAATTCAGGCCCCAGCGAGGAAGGGGGACGGGGGCGGAGGTACTGGGGAGGAGAGCGCCCGAAGCGATGCAGGGTTTTCTGGGTAAGGGTGGTTTTCCACTTCATGGTGCTGCAACTGTCTGGTCTGCTGCGGTCGTCACAGGAAGCCGTGTCCTATTTTGAGCACGCTTCCTCCCCTGGCTGCGTGTCCCTCTCAGCATCTGAGATGCCCTGCTTCTTCCTCCTCCAGATGCACTTCTCCTCTCCGGCCAGCTCCAGCCTGGCAGCTCCTTGGAGCGACCAAACCCAACCACGTGGCTGCACTGGCACTGGGGTGTTGCTCGTGGGGCCTTCCCAGTGGGTTTTTAAGGAGCGATTCACCTTTCCCTCCTTCGTTTGCCAAACCAGTGCCTGGCCATTCTGCTGATGACAGGAATTAGATGCTAGCTCCCCAGACTCATCTGATCCCCTCTGGCATGCAAGTGATGCCCAAACCTGGGAAGAGGTATTGAATTTTCCATGCTGCTGCCAGCCTCTGGGAAAGCTACACAGACTGAGCAGGAAAATAGGAAGGAAGGGTAGAGTGGGAGCATCACTCATTTTTAAACAGAGTTTTTTCAGTCTTATCAATTTTTGTTGCAAGCTCAGTATTTTCCTCCCTGCTCCTCAATTTACTGTGTTTTTCTTCTGCTTTTTTTATGAAATGGCTTTGAGGGAAGGGGAGTGGGAGCAGAAAGGGAGGTAAGGAGAAGTACATGAAAGTCAAAACCTTTTATTTTTAATATATTCCTGCTTAAGAGGTTTTTAAAGTTTACAGGAAAGGGTTAGTTTTGAAAATTTGACAATATAGAAAACCTCGCTTAGCAAAAAAAAAGACAGCTTTCAATTTGCAAAGGACATTTAATTGTTGTGGGGACAGGAATAGTGGACCAGATTGCCTATTATTGAGTCCTTATTGAGAGATACAAGCTTTAGGAGCCAGTCCTGGAGAAATCCAGGTCTCAGAAGTCCTGATGTGCAGAGGCTGCCTCCTCCTAGGGCTGACCCAGCACCTTACTGTCTCACTTGCCCTTACTCATGGCTGGAGACCAATTCAGTGAGTCTTTCTCCACCAGTGGCCAGCGGGGAGGTTTCAGCAGCTGGCCATGTTGCTGATGCCAAGCCTGGCTTCAGAGCTGATTACCTGTATGGTTTCCTCCTCGAGGAAGCAACCCAGACCTCCCAGGTCAGGCTTAGGTGACTGTAACAGGAGGCAGGAACAGCTGTGGCTTTGATGGCAAGGACAGAGTGTATGGGAGCCGAATTAAAAATCCTCTGTGTTGGACTCTGTTGGGGTAGACAATAAGAGAGGGAGAGAGAGAGAGAGAGATTGTCTCTGAAACTGCTCTGTTTAATCTGAAGATGTGCAGTTGGTGAGAGATAGGCAAGTGCGAGGTGGGCACTCTTTGCTGGAGGGTGCTCTGCCTCTTGAGAACTGATCCATGACAAACTTCCCATGGGAGATTGATGTGAAAGTCATTTCAGTGAGAGGCCTTTTCCTCAGCAAAAGCTTAATCTAAAGAGAAGTGTTGGTTCTGATGATTGTTTAGGCTGGGCAGAATCTGCGTGTGACTTACACTCTTGGCCCCAGAAGTTTTGATGGAGATAAGTCCAGTTTTCTGGTGTGAAATGGCATTTTGCTTGGTAACGTGAAATAATTCTAGCACTTCCCTTCCTTTCACAAGCCCACACACCCAGCAATTGAAATGAAACCTTTGAATGGCCCATCCTGAACTGGCTTTCAGATTTTCAGTGATGTGAATGCACCACAGGTTTTGAATCTGTTCTCTGTGCAGGACACAACAATAACCCTGCTGACGTGTGTGCATTTTGGAGAGGGTTTCTTCACAGAGAAGGGATGCCCTGGGAGCCTGGGAGATGAACATGGCCCTGGGTTGTCAGGTTCCACATCCTTATTCCCTTTTCCTGTTTTTTTATTGCTAGGCTATTTCCCCAGTTTGGGGTGAGGAGGTCTCAAAGGCTAGTATTTATCCATTGCATGGGCTCTTATGTTCATGGAGAGCTGCCAGAAAAGGCTGTTTGACACAGTGGCTCTGTATCACTGCTTGTGCTGCTGTCCAGCAGACATCCTTTCCTACACAGACATCTTCTCCACTCTGGAATGGAGGGATACTTTCTGAGCTTCATCTCTGGCAGCAACTGCTGTTCCAGGTTTCCCACCCTCAGGGGTCTGGGGGATGGAGAGACGAGGATGGAGGCAGCTGCATGTGCTGTTGTGATCTTCTTTTGCATTTCTTGAGCACAACCAGGTGTGCCACAGAGATCAGAGTTTGAAAGAGCCAGAAAAATCAGACTTGCCACACTCACAGTTCCCTTTTTCTAGTTATTTTGGACAGTCTGATGTTGCCTGTGGTGACAGTGTACTTTCATCCTTGGGTTCCACAGAAACGTGTTGGATGTCTGCAAAAAAAATCGTTTCCCATCTTGCATCAAGAAAAAACTGGGAACCTCAGAATATTTTTACAAGTAGAAAATTTGGAAAAGATGCAGATTGCTATTTTAAGTCAATCAAATGTAATGTTTGTTAGACACGTGATAACTAGTTGGTTTTATATCTGTAAGCAAGTAATTTCCAGCAACAATATTTCTTGGGTTTTTTTTTTTTTTTTTGAAAATGTCAGAAAGTTTCAATGGTTTCAGATTTTTGTTTTCTTAAGATGAAAATATTTGCCATAGTGGAAATTTGTAACTGTGACATGCTGGCAAGGGAAATCTCATGCTGCTGACGGTCCCTGCCTTGCCTGAAGGTTGTGATACTGATCCCCTGACTCAGAGCAGTTCCTTTACCTGAGACTTAGCTAATTGCTTCTTGTCACATGATCGCCTTGAAAGTGGTTTTAACTGAGAGACTTTACTGGTGGAGCGGGGTAGGAATGTGTGCATGCTCCATTGCTGCAGCTCAGCGGTTGGAGGGTAATTCACCCAGTGCTGTAGCTCATCCATCTGAGATCATGAAACCATCCTGCTGTCTCTGCTTGAGCCAGGTGATCTCCGAGGGTCCTTCGTTGCCTTCTTTTCACGTACACAACGTTTCTCCTGCTGCGTCCTCTAGATAGGGATCTATCTCCCAAATGCTGGGTGGGCGTGGGGAGATGCAGAGACTCGTGTCTCCTTGCCAGAGCCTTTGGGAGCAGTGATGGCTCCTGGAGCTGTTGTCTGCCTGCCTTGTTCCTTTTGTGCCTGCGCAGGTGCTGTGTTTAACCAGCCTGTGGGCAGCTGGTGGGGAGACTGTTTACGGCTCACGACTCCTTTTTCATTTCATGAAAGCTCATTTTCTGCCTGAGGAAAGCTTTTCTCCACCAGCCCTGATCCTCGCCTGGCTCTGAAGAGGGGGAGATGTGCCACATAATGCCAGCAAGGGGGATTAGAGAAGCCTGGGAGTGGAGGAAGAGGAGGAGGAGGGGACTGAAAGTGGCAGGGGGCTGTGCACACTTCACACACAAGCAGATGTTCTTTTAACCCAAGCATCATTTAACCACAATGCTTTAATTTTTCTGCCACTGACACCTAATCCAGGGCTAAGTCGCCCCCTCACTCAGTGTCATGGGTCCCCTGTTCCCTAGGCAGTGGGATGGGGGTGAAAACGAAGCCACACAAGTGCTGAGGATTGTGCCCTGCAGGAGGGGGGAGCACAGCCATCCTTCTGTTCAGCTGCTGCCTGGGAGCAGGTACAGCAGCAGAGGATGGAGTGGGGTAACGATGTCGAGGGTGTCCAGCTGTGGGAGAAAGAAGTGGGCAGCCAGGAACAGCACCAGCTCCATCCCTGAGAGTAACCTCTTCTCCTTGTTTCCCCAGACCTACATCTTCACTGATGAAGAAGACGATGCCTTGAGAAGGAGAATGGGTAATGACCTGTCCTATGACATCACCTTTCCACTCCACCTTCAGCCCCTGAACTGCCCTGCCCTTGAGAGGGGGTCTGGTGTGAGGGCTGGCTCTCCTGCACCAGCACTGCCCACTGAAACACGCCCCTTGCCATGTCCCGTGGGATGGCCCCAAGCTGCGGTGGTGATGGTTTGGTGTAGTTGGCTTACCCCAGGGCCTGCAGCCAACTGGAGGCAGGGTGCTATCTGCTTTAAAGCATCCATGGGGAGAAGCAGCCCACGACAGAGCCCCTCAACCTCTGCATCATGGTTGGCAGTGGGCAGGGTGGAAATGTGGGTGGCAGGCGTCCCAGTCCTGGCCAAGTTGCTTGGCTTTGCCCAGGTTTCATCTCCTGGTAGGGGGAAGAGTGGAACCCATGTCACCATGGGCTTGGATGCCTTTTGGGAGGCCATGAGGAGACTGTCTGTGAACAAACCCCTTCCCTCCTGCCCAGATGTCCTCCCTGTGACCGTGCAAAGTGGGCTGGCTCTGAGCTTTCCCTCCTCTGGCAGGTGGCCGTGTGATCTTCACCAACTGCTCTGCCGAGCACAGCCACCTGGCCCTGTCCTGCAAGATGGCTGCGGAGTTCGACGCCTTCCTGGCCAGCGGCCTGAGGTGAGGCAGGGCTGCCCTGGGGGGACCCCAGAGAGCAAAAGGCACCCTCCTTACTGTAAACTTCTTGTGTTTTCCTGTCTGCCTCAGCTGGTTTTGCCACTTGGATGATGACAACTACCTGAACCCTTGGGCACTCCTGAAGCTCTTGTCCTCCTATTCGGAGACATGGGATGTTTACCTGGGCAAACCCAGCCTGAACCGACCCATCTGGGCCTCCGAAACGCTGCCAAACAACCAGACGGTACAGCCTGTGGTGGTGGTGCGGGGGCACTGGGTTGTTTTGGTGCTCTGGCTCACACTTGTTGTGGTTTAACCCCAGCCAGCAGCCAAGCCCCACGCAGCCACTCTTCACTCCCCCACCAGAAGGAGTGGGGAAAGAATCGAAAGGGCAAAAGGTAGAAAATTCGTAGGTTGAGATAAAGACAGGGAAAGCAAAAGCCGTGCACAGAAGCAAAGTAAAACAAGGAATTAAGTCACTGCTTCCCATGGGCAGGCAGGTGTACAGCCACCTCCAGGAGAGCAGGGCCCCATTGTGTGTCATGGTGACTTGGGAAGACAAACACCATCACTCCAAGTGTTCCCCCCTGCTCTTCCTTCTCCCCACACTTTATATACTAAGCATGATGTCATATGGTCTGGAATATCCCTTTGGTCAGTTGGGGTCACCTGTCCTGGCAGTGTTTCCTCCCAGCCTCCCCTGCACCCTGTCTCCTCACTGGTGAGTCAGTATGAAAAGCAGAAAAGGCCTTGGCTCTGTGTAAGCCCTGCTCAGCAATAACAAAAACATTTCTGTGTTGTCAACTCCGTGTTCAGCACAAATCCAAAACACAGCCCCATACCAGCCACTGTGAAGAAAGTTAACTCTACTCCAGCCAAAACCAGCACAATATTGCAAGGAGAGACAGGTCCCACGAGCAGTGGGCAACAGCTGAACACTTGACATCTTGTCTGAGTGTGGCTATAGGTGTTGACTAAATTTGATCATCCAAGGGGCAGAGTCCCACATTGCTGCTCTGCCTTTGGCTACGTATCTGACAGGACACAAGCCTGCCCTAGGCAGCCCACCTGTTGTTGCCAGCAGGAGGAGCTGCCCATTCCAGTTATGAGGAGGTGAAAATCGATGCTGTGCTGCTGGCACGTCCATCTTCTGGGTGGCAGTCAGCGGGCTGGGGTGACAATAGGGCTGTGTTTGTCCTGACATCAAAGCCAGGTTCCCAGCATTCCCATCTCTGGGAGTATGGTATTGTCTGAGCCTCTGCCATTGATTTTCTCTGGCGTTTCTCTCCAGAAATCTGTGCGCTTCTGGTTTGCCACGGGAGGGGCTGGGTTCTGCATCAGCCGCACGCTGGCAAGGAAGATGGTGCCCTGGGCCAGGTGAGCGTGGGAGCCTTTGGGGACGAGCAGCATGGCTGCGCATTAATTCCTGGCGGTGTCAGACCTGGATTTGTGCATGTGGTGTTTGCAGAGGGGCAGAGTGCCACATGCTGCACGTCTGCAAGGTGTGGGACTCGAGGAAGGATGTAGTGGGTGGGTCTGCCAACTGATTGAAAACTGGCCAGGGCAGGCACATCAGCAAGCATGGTCATAGGATGATGTACTCCTCTCTCCCCATCTCCTTAAAGCTCTTGGTTACTCCCCACACTCCTTCCCATCCCTTTTAGGTTCCTCTGATTCTTTCCCTGAGTGGTTTCCCTATTTGCCTATCTCATTTCCACTTCACCTGCCTCTTTCCAGCTTTCTCTACCCTCCCTCCTGAGCCAATTTTCTGTTTCCTCACCCCAAACCCTCTTTGGCTTCTCAGGTGTCCACTGTCATTTCCTCAGCTTGATGCATGGTTTTGTGTTATCCCAGCCTACAACAAGAGGATGTATTCCATGATGCCCTGGGTTATGCCACAGGCTGTATGCACGTACACTGGTAGGCATTGGCTGTGCCAGCCTTAACCAGATCTGAGCATACCCAGAGGGACAGATCTGATCCACAGCAGGTGGCTGCTTTAGCCAAAGCCCATGAGATGTATTTTATGGTAGACCCAGTCAGGAGGATGATCTGTGATCTAGGGTCAAGCAAAAGCACAGATAGACAATGCCTAACCAGGCATAAAGTCTGCCACTACTGTTTTAAACTGTTTAAAACACCTTTGAACTGGCTGGAGTTGTTATAGAAGACAGTGCTTCATACTGTGTAGCTACTGCCAATACAGAAATTTGGTTTAGCCTGTCATCAAAAGGTAGCCAAGTATGTGGTGTTACATTGCATGGATGGCTTATCCAAGCTGCATGTCCTGTTTTTTCTTCTCCCTGGACCTGGCCATGTGCTCCCACTGTTTCTCTTGTGGTGGCTTGTCTGACCTCCCAGGGGCTCAGTGCACTTCACCAAGCAGGTGGAGAAGTGACTCAGTGAAGTCTCTCAGCTCTCTGCATCAGCTTACCAAGGACCTGAGTATGTATCAGGGGCAGTGCCTGACAATTCGTGGGGCAGCAGGGCTGGGAATGGTGGAAGATCAAACATGTTCCTGAATCTTTGCAGGTGGAACTCAGGGATTTCTCGCCTAGTTACAGGATTTACTCTGGTTTTCAGTAATCTCCTGCCCAAGTGGATGCCTACATCTGCCCCTACCCTCTTCCTAACCCATGCAGCCCTACTCTCTTCCAGTGGCAGGAACTTCCTGAGCACTTCTGAGCTCATCCGCCTGCCGGATGACTGCACCGTGGGTTACATCATCGAGTGCAAAGTCGGTGGGCAGCTGATTCCCAACGCACTCTTCCACTCCCACCTGGAGAACCTGCAGCTCATCCCCACCTCTCAGCTCATGCAGCAGGTGAGGAGGGGAAAGGAAGCAAGAGGGAGGTGTGTGAGGAAGAAGTGGAGGGGAGCTTACAGGCACATGGTTCCACTGATGGCACTGATGTGCATTGAATCAGTCATCTGCTCTTCCTGGGGAGGCCTTCCTGACAAAAGCTCCTTTGAAATAAGGAGCAGATGTTGCCTGCAGCACAGCTGCCAGTCACAGTGCCCTGGGATCAGTGGTGGGGAGCACATGTATGGGGAGTGACGGGAGGATTGAGGGCATCCCTGGGAGAACGTGGCACAAGGACAAGCAGAAATGATGATTGATTGGGAAAGGGCCTTTGACATGGCACTGTGTCTGCATGGCAAAGGAATAGTAGGGTGGACCATCATGGGAAGGAAGACAGGATAGATATGGAAGGCAGAGGCTAAGCCAGCAGAGAAAGAACTAGAATGGGAGTTTCTGTCACCCACAGCAAATTCCTTGCTCCTGAACTCACCTCAGCCTCTCTGCTCCTTTCACACCACTGCTTTGTAGGTCACCCTCAGCTATGGTGTATTTGAGAACAAACTCAATGTCATTGAGCTCAGCGGCCCCTTCTCACCCCAGGAGGACCCCTCAAGGTATGGGGCATGAGTGCTCTGGGTGTTGCTGCTGTGTGAGCCCTCAGACAACAGGCTGGGAGGGGGAGGCAGCCCAGCGGGGTGCAGGAGGGCTAGAGAGAAGGATGGAAACCTCACAGTCACGTGGCTTATTGGGCCATGGGTATATTGAGGGGCACCCCAGCATTAAGCTGTTTGTGAACGCTTATAAACTTTGCAGACCTTTTTGGGTGAGTGGGAAGAAACGAAGCATTCAAAACATTTTATTTGGACAATTCCTAAGCTGAAAGTATTGCTGTTTATTTCCTGTTTTGAGGCTGAACAAGCTAACCTTTTACCCCAGGGAGAGGAGCAGAAATGTTCTTTTAAACTCAGGAAAGGAAATTCTGCTTGCTTTTTCATTTTATGCTTTGCTGAGAAAACTGAAGGGAAAAAAAGAAAAAGGTTCACTTCAGGCTCACTGCAAACAAAACTGTTCTTTGATTTACCTTCTCTTCGAGTGAACAAACCTAAAGTTGTTATTTGCAGAGCATGAGTAGGAAGATCCTGGCTGGAGATAGCAGGGGTGGGAAGCAGCTAGGTGATGAAAAGAGCATCCACAGAACCACGTAGCAGGGGCTAGTGCAGTGCCCATCTCCCTGCCCATGATCAGGGTGAGCTGTGGGCTTGGGCACCATGGGCTAGAGCTGGATTTGGGTATCAGAGGGAGGCTTTGCTGAGAAAAGACATCTTGGGGTGAACAACCAGTCCTGAGCTCCGTGGTGCAGGGTGGGAACCTGATGTGGAATGGGGCGTGAGGGAGAGGTCTTCCATCTTCCAGCTGTGTGCTGGTGTAAGAACTGTCCTCTGACCTTACTTTGCTTTCTCCCCAGCAGGTTTCGATCACTCCACTGCCACCTCTATCCCGACACCTCCTGGTGCCTGCAGGCTGTTGGCTGGTGATGCCTGAGCCTCAGTGAATCCTGGTGACACCTGTTCCCCTGTAGGGAGTGGGACACTGAAGAAGCCTGGTGCTCCAAATTTTGCCTTTTCTATGGTGGTCTTGGGGCTCTGTGATGGCTTTCTTGGTCCTCGCTCAATACTGGTGACACAGGACAAGAGAGAAGGTCTGATCCAAAGATGGATAAGATGGGCTGGACACATGAATGAGCTTCTCATCTGTGCTGGGATACGTGCAAGGGATGGGAGCAGTATGCCTTGTGGGCAAATCAGGGATCGGATAGTGACTGCTGGGCACCTGAGTAGAGGTGAGGACTTGCTGCTGCTGCTCTGTGCCCTGGCTGCATCTTGCTGGACTAGAAGGGCCCTGTGTGTGTGTACCCAGTGCCCAACTGAGGGTGGCTGGCAGCATGTCGTGGCTCCAGACTCTCTGAGCCACTGTCTTCCTCTATATCTGTGCTTTCCCTACTGCCCACACTTTGCAGCCACAGACCTACTGAGTCTCTGCATAATCAAAGTCTACAGAAATGGAAAATGCGACCATTTCTGCGCTGAATGAATCCTGGAAAAGCATAGTCCTTGCTCAACAGAGGGGAGATGGGCAGGAAGTACAAAGAATCAGGAGTCCCCTGCTCTGCTGGGACAAAAGAGAGGGCATGGGGTAAGGGAGCCAGGAGGAAACTGAGTGAGATGGGAATGGTTCCTGCATTGGATGTTGGAGGTTTGATCTTGTATGGTGCTGCATTATTCCTCTCCTTTTACCTTCTTGATGTGGGGTCAGGATAATCTCTTGCTCTAATTACCAACCTGTCGTCTGAGATTAGACTCCAGCTCCTATCTGTGAGAAGAGACATAAAGGATTAGAACTGGCTGAAAGAGAGGAGAAAGGAAGAGATGGAGAAGGAGCGCTCAGGAGCGGATTAGAGGTTACAGCTTTATAATCTTTTCTGTCCCCAACCAAAAAAATTAAGTCATGAAGGAATGGAGACAGCAAGGCAAAGAGCTTTTTATCTCTGTGGGTCTTTCCTCCAGATGCTAATAGCAGCTTTCTGCCTCCCTGCTGTCCCTGCTGTGCGCAACAGGGGGAAGGAGTGGACCCAAATCAGTTACAAGCTTTCTGGTATGTTTGTGAAGGGTCCTTTTCTCAATACAGTGCCCGGTGTGAAAGCTGGGGAGTGGTCCTTGCTGGGGAATGAACTTTGGCATCATTTTGTCATTGTACCCACAGTTAAATGGCTGGGGGAGAGTGTTGCAGGGAAGGCTGGAAGGCAAAGGGGCTGTTTTAAATGGCAAGTGGTGCCACAGACAGGTATTTCTCTTTAAACAGCATTTCAAAACAGACTGCTGGGATCTGTGAGGGATCCTGTAATCTCCAGATGAAAGGACAAATGCCCTTTCTCTAAGGAGCTGCTCAGCTTTGATGCTGCTGATGTTACTAAGCCTGCTGCTGGTGGGCTGTAAGAGCCAAAGGTGACTGTCACTGTGGCTTTCCTGTTTTGAAAACTGGCCACTCTGTCACCTCCTTCCACCCCCTGAGCCCCAGCATCTCCTACAGAGCGCACACGGGGTTTAAAGGAAAGGCGTCAGAAGGACATTCCACCTCTGCAAAGGGAGGTCTAGAAAGGAAGGAGCACTTTAATTCCTAGAAAAACAGAAGGCAGGAGCCTGTAGAGCTGTTTTCCAACCTGGTCATTCTTACTGGCATTTAGTCAGCTTGTATAGCAGCACACAGCCTTGCTTCCTTCTTTCACACAACGGGCCTTTGAATTAGAAGCTCGTCCTGAGCAGGCACAGGAACGAGCTGATGCCAGTGACCATTCCTTGAGCTGTGCAAAGCCCTTGGCTTGCACAGCTACGCCAGGCAAGAATCCACGTGGCATGAAACAGACACACAGCTATTGGAAGAGGGATGCAGCACCAAGAAGTCCTGCCCCACAGGACAAGTGGTTGGGTTGGAATGCAACCAGGAAATGAAATACGCTTTTGTGAGAAGAAATGAGTCTTCAAGAGAAACCTGCACTGCTTGGATGTATCGTTTTTGCCCATTCATATTTTCAGCTGATGTTAATAGAGACTTGGAGTTAAAAAGCTGGTGGTGTCTGTAGATGTCCTGACAGTCAGAGCAAAATGCGATTCATGTGAGGAAACTGGTACAGCAGCTTCACTTCCCTGGGGTAAAAGCAAAGCAGAGAAACTGAAAGCTTGCTTTGGATCCTGGCCTCAGCTGGTCTGAATTGACATGGTGCCTTTTGCATGGCTGAAGATCAGATGTTTAATGGGTTGAGTCCTTGAGTGGCTGCGTGGGGACCCGTTTAGGACTGGGCTTCGTTGCTGGAGCAGTTAAGTGCCACTTTTGTGGAAAATGTCTTGTCTCGTAAGGAAACAGAACAGATGAGAAGATGTCTGGGGCAGGGCATCTCTTGGGCTGTAGAGAAATGAATGACAGAAAAGTCCTGCTATGCCTGTGACGACAATACGCTGGAAAGAAAATAGCTTCTGAGTCGACAAAAGAAACCAGGCTTTCTCTAAGAACAGAGAGACAGCTTAATGGGACATTCACCACATGAAATCTGATCAACGTTAAAACATGAGTTAAAATTAGTTTCAGGAATGGTTCCTGCCTCTGGGGCTTGCTGTCAGATGTTGTGGTTTTACAGTCTCATTTTCCTAGTTTATTAAAATGTTTAGCGGCTTGGGAAAATGAGAAACAATCTCATGTGAAACTTTTCAGGGGGTTGTCTTTTTTTATTCTCTTTCTCTTGATGTAACAAAGATTTTGGAAAGGTTCCGCTGGGTCTATTAAATTTGTATTTTCTTCTTTTTTTTTTTCCTTTTATATCTCTACCTTCCTCTAGCTCACACTTCCTTTTCTCATTGCAGGGAAAAAAAAAAACAACCAACCCTCTCCCAAGAATGAAAAGGAATGGAGACATGGTCTTTATATTTTACTGGGAAAAACGGGGTCAAAGTCAAGGGTGTTGGCATGACCCTGCTGTTGTACAACATTAAGTGTAGTTCACGGTTTCAAGTACAGACACCTCTGCCTGCCCAACACCATAGCAACCAACATTATTAATGATGTTTAAACTGTATACTGAAAATTCAGAAAAAGGAGAAGGAGGGGGGAAAAAAAAGGCAGTTACAGTATTTGAAATGTAAAATATTAAGTAAAGCTTTCATGTTAACAATATCTTTTCTTCACTTTCCCCTTAGCGTGAAGAATTTTTATAAGAAAAGCCCTATTTGACAGTGCAAAAAAAAATGCTAATGACTATCCTTTCTTTAGGGGGAAAGAGAAGTTAGTTGAAATAGGTGGGAAACTGCAGTTGTTGCTAAAGACTTGAAGGGGAGAGAGAAGAATAGCAACACTAGACAATGGTTCTGTCTCTGGTGCCAGCTCCTCTTAACAGCTCTGCTGCCGAAGAAAAACAGATTCCTGAGCCACTGTGGGATTTACCCAACTTGTACCCGGATTGCAGCCTTCAGCTCTCTCCCCAGGCTTCTTGCTTAAGAAGCAGCCTTCAAAAGGCGAGCAGTTTATTAGACAGGAGTCGAAAGATGAGAAATAGGAACAGGAAGAAAGGAGATTGGAAGGAAAGAAACCACCAAGCGAGGCCTCAGAGGAGCACAGGAATTTTAGCAGTGCATTGAAAGTGCTGTTTGGGGGCTGCCCAGCAAGAGCAGGAAAGGGGGTGTTGCCTGGCCCCCCAGCTCAGGATGTTTTCTTGTGATCAGGGCAACTGCAGCTCACCAGTGCCACCGACGATGGCAGCCTGTGAGCCAGAGTTCACCTTGGGAGAGGCGAGATCAGTTTGGTTGGCCCTGAACCTCTTCTTTTTTTAATAACACTACAGATAAGTCAGTGTCTTTTCATCAGTATTACAGTCACTTGCTTACAACAGATTTAGCTTCTTAATTTTGATACTTCTGCCCTTGCTTACAATGCAGGATTTTCAGACAGTCCAGAATGGGATCAGCAGCTCTTTTAATTAATTTGTTAAATTTCTTTTGTCTTCAATCTCTGAAAAACCTGACTTGACAGCTGGCTCTGCACACTTCTGGGATGGATGCAAAGCTGAAGGAGGGTGGGTGAGTACTCCATTCAATAAGTGCATGGTCACAGGGAGGCATGGACCATTCTTCTGTTCTTCCTCGAGGAACCAGCTAGCAGTTGGTGCCAGAGATGGAATCTCAGACTAACGGGAACTTTCTCCTCTGCCAAATAATGCTCATCATGTGGCTCCACTGAAGAGGATGCAAGTGTTGCCACAGACATAAGCGAGGCCAGGAAGAAGAGCAGCATCATAAATGTTCAAGTAACTGTGCCTGTTCTCACCAGCTGATGCAGGAATTTTTCCTGTAGACTTTCTGCCTAAATACCTATGAGGTTAAAGGAGTGCAGAACTGAGCTGTTGTTGCTCAGATGGCATTGCCTCTTTAAGGCTGTTCCTTGACAGCCTGAGATTTTTTTCCCTTCCTGTTTGATCCAGCTTGGACTCCAAGAAAGCTGGGAACTTATCTCTCTCTGTGTTTGAACTGTAAGTGATTAATTACAGACCCCAAGAATGGGCTCCTTGCCTATCTCTTGTGTTTAAATTGCCTTCCAGGATTTTGCAAGGCTAAGGAGCCTCTTCTGATTTTACAGCTGACTGTGCCTTGGTTAAGCCTCTCTTGGTTTTGTTGGGAGGTGCATCTGATCCATAGTGAACTTTAAGATCAAATTAAACAGGATTTGCTGGCCCTGACCCTTCTGCCACTGCTTGAAAACAAGACAGGGTTGATTTTAGCAGTGTAGAAAAAAAGAAGTGCAATGAAACAGGGCATTTGGATGGGGAGAGATGCTGCTATTGTGAAACCCTGCTTTCCCCATCCCACCCCCAGAAGTGGGGCACAGAGAGAATCTGCAGCTGGTGCCTTTGGCCCTGTTGTATCAGACGGAGGATATGCCATGGAATATCCAGCAATTGCACTGGCAGAGAATCCAGCAGCCCTGGTTCTGAGCCAAGGCAAGCCTGTGCTTCGTGCTGGACAGGGTGCTGACTCTGAATTGCTTACAAGCAGAGACAGGGTGGGGAAGGAGGGGAGGGCTTACAGGATCGATGAGACGGTATTGTCATGTCTAAGCAGGGTGAAGAAGATGGTCTTTGGGCCAGGGAGGGGCAGAGTTCAGGAGCAGAGTTTCCTTTCCACCCAGAAATACCATGAAGATCTGAAAGATGTTCGATATAAGCACATGTGAAGGGAGAGGTGAGGGATGAAGCAAGTGGTTTGGATAAGAGAAAGAACCAGAAAAAAATCTACATCCTCTTCATGGCTGTGCTGGCAAGTAATGAATGGTTGCCTGATGACCAGTACCTTGGGGCTTAGGGCTTCAAAAAAAAGAGGGGAAAGCTGGAAGGAAAAAGGCAAGGACTGTCTTCCCCTCCCCACACACTCGTTGCTGGCTGGTGGTTTCTCACTCATGGCTCCCCCGGTAGCACAGGAGGAGATACGGGGCTGGCAAAGAGCGTCAGCTTCTGCTCTGTGCTACGTCTGCTGCCTGAGCACACCCCACCTAACTCAGCTTCCATGAACACTCGGAGAAGCAGCAGGCTGGGGCAACGAGCAGGATGGATGTGCTGACAAGAGTCTGCCCTTTCCACACTGCCCCACCTTTCCCACATCACCGTCAGCTTTGGCTGGAGTGAGGCTGACTGTAGAAGCTGGCCAAGCTCTCTCTGCTTGCCATGGTGTTTTTTCTGCAGGGGAGAAGCTCCTCTCTGGGCTCTCTGACAGGCTTGTTTCCCAAAGGCATGGTGTGGGGTGCAGACAGACAGGGTCTTGGTGCAGCTGGTAGGGAGAGCAGGGCCCCCCCACACCCTCCTCTTTCTCCCTGGCACTCAGCTGTATTGGACGGCGTCTGTTTTTAGCAAAAGTCGCAGATTCAACAGCTGAGCTGATTTTCCAAAGGGACATATAAAACAAACAGCCTGCCATCTGCTCTATTGTCCTGGAATAGCGGCTTGGAGAGTGGGGGAGAGGGAAGGAGGAGGATGAGAGGAATGAGAAAGGGATTGGGGGGAAGAGGGTGGGAAGGAGTGGGAGTAGAAGAGAGGAAAAGGCAGGAAGGGGAGGCAGGGAGGTCTTGGCAGGGAGGGAAGGCTGAAGATGAAGGTGGAGGCTGAGGGAAGAGAGAGAAAGGAGGACATAAACAAAAAGGGGAGCTGCGTGGAAGTGGGGATTTGTTGAGGGGAGAGGACCAGAGACAGGCATGGGGGCAAACCGGGCTGGATTCCTATCAGCCCTGTGAGCCACAGAGGCAGGCACTTTGAGCACCCCTGTCCTTGCTGAGCCGGAGTCTGACTGCAAAAGAAACAAACTGGACATGGTGGCCTGGATAATCATTCCTCTTCCACCCACTCAGCCCTGCCTGCTGCACGCCCCTACCTCTGCGCTGGCTTTTATTGCGTGCCGCAGGGCAGGGATTGAACTCCAGGTTTGGCAGCAGAGTAAATAACAGCAACATTGGTCTCTCTGGCCCGGGAGGGAGGAGGGCTGGTTTTAATCAAAGGTAAATAACAGTCAGTATTGTCTGACCCTTAATCCAATTTCCTAGAACTGGAGAATAATGTTCCAACTTAAACATGTGGCACTGGCCCACCGGAGAGGGATGGCTGCTCAGCCAGGGAGCTACTGGGCACAGGACAGCTGAGAAGAGCAGGGCTGGGGGAGATGCCACAAGGCAGCTAATTTATCCTGGCTGACCTGGGATTGTGCTGTTCTGTTCCGATTCTTCCTGGTTTATTTTTCTGGCTTCAGTCATCCCAAAAGATGGGGCTGGCTTGCTGACAGGCAGCACATCCTCATGTAATGTGGGCCCAGTTGATTAAAAGCTCCCTGATTTGCTCGGTTCACAGGAGAGTTGGGAGCCAGCTGATGCCCTGCATCTGCATCCCTGGAGGTCATTTTGCCTCTTATGGTGACCAGGAGAAAGGTGCTTATAGAGTTGTGCTTGCTGTTATATGGTCATGGCATGAATCATATTTGTGCCATGTCAAGTTCCTGCTACATGTGAAGTATAAGCAAGGTTTCAGTGTTGGAAAGAAGTGTTTGTGTTGTTATTAGTCTGGTGGCACAACGATCTGTGTGACTGGAAAGTGTGCACTCTGACTTGGTCACAGAATCACAGAGAGTGAGCATGTTGCCTTTTCTTGGTCTTAAAATTAAAAGCCAGACACGGTTAAAGGGAAAGGGTTTTTTACCTCGGTATTTATTTAGGATCCTTGGTGCACCACATCATCCAGGTGGAGTGTGCTGAAATGCACTCTGGAATGCACACCCACGATAAATCACGGATACAATGTATAGGCCTTGCAAATTAGCATATCTATCAAAGATTCCCCAATGAGAGACCTGAATGAATCCCCTATTCTGAGGAATCTCCACCCTGGATGGGCCTATCTTAGTTTACAGGATGTGTTCTAGAGAGGACCTTGGTGTCTCGGGCTTTCTGACCCTTAGAAGCGAGGCTTCCAGGATGTTCGGTCTCTTGGCTTAATCGAACATGGGGTATCAGACTTAGGGAATTACAAGTATGTGGGCTAAAAGCACTAAGGATACATAAAAGCTATATACAAGGCTATATAAAGGGGTATAAGAGGGGTATATAAAAAAGGCAAAAANTATTCTGAGGAATCTCCACCCTGGATGGGCCTATCTTAGTTTACAGGATGTGTTCTAGAGAGGACCTTGGTGTCTCGGGCTTTCTGACCCTTAGAAGCGAGGCTTCCAGGATGTTCGGTCTCTTGGCTTAATTGAACATGGGGTATCAGACTTAGGGAATTACAAGTATGTGGGCTAAAAGCACTAAGGATACATAAAAGCTATATACAAGGCTATATAAAGGGGTATAAGAGGGGTATATAAAAAAGGCAAAAAAATCATCATGGCATCAAGTGAGGTGCTGAGCTATCAGGAGGTAGTCTAATCCTGCAGCAGGGCCAGCCCCCTTATACCCATCTGTCAGAAGTTTGTCCAGCTGGCTCTTAAAACACATTGTTCTGGTCCAGACTACCGGTGCTAGAATTGAAAACCCGGTTGCTGGTAGCAAAGCATTGCTGCCAGGTTGATCGTGAAAAGACAGGTTTGTTCTGCAACCCCATGCCAACACCATTTGTAGATGCCCACTGAGCAGCTCTGTCAGGGTCCTGGCACTGCTTTCTCCTCTGTGAGGCAGGTGATCTGCAATTCTCCGGAACAAAAATGGCCTGGTGAGGCCAGCACCTGTTTGGGAAGAGGCAGAGACACATCTTGGAACTGAGGGCAGAGGAGGCCAAGATCCATTTGAGCCCTTTCATCTTTCGAAAGGACTTGGCAGTCCACAGTCACAGCTCAAACTGCTGTGTGGACAGAGCAGCTGTCCACCTGTGAGTGGACCGTGGTTTTAAGACCTCTTTTCAGACTAAGCCTTTTGTAAGCATCAAGGCCACAGAGTGAAACCTCCTCACCAAAAGCTCCCTGGGGGCAAATGTGGCCCAACACACATTTGTGTGACTGCCAATTCCTGGTCATGGAATCTGGACAGATCAGGTGCAGGTGGGATAGCCATGAGTTCATCCTCCCATCTCAATCTCTGACAGCCTGGGATGCAGCAGCAATAGGGACAGAGGGCACCCAGACACATCCAGGACAACACAGGCTAGCCCAAAGAGGAGTGAGAGCTGTCCTGCACGGAGAGGATGTCCAATCCATACAATGACCTTTCCAGACAGGTCAGAAATGCAGCTCCAGAGGTGCCTTATGCTCATTCACCTCCCCAGCCACGAGCGTACACTTTACTGCTGGTCATCCAGTCCTGCCCTGAGAAAGCCCAGCCCCGCTGCTGAAATTACTGGCAGGAGAGAGTGATGGGGAAAATATTTTTTATCTGTAGCCGACTGTGTGTTTCTTTCCCCGCTGCTCCGCTCGCTCCGGGAAGCACACTGCTTTTGTCTGCCTGCAGTCCCCAGAGCGGCCCCTGCCCTCTGGGACGGCAAGGGGCAGGAGGAGGAGAGCGGGCCGGGTCCGGAGGTGGCGGGCTCTGGTTAGCACCCTGGACAGGGACAGACGCGCCACCCTTGCTCGCCCTTGCCTTGTCTTTCTTTCTTTCCCTTGCCTTGCCTTCCCTTCGCCTTGGTCCAGGCTGATGGATGGGCAGCCTGGGATGGGCAGCCTCCTGGTGTGGCACGACCCTGCTTTGCCTTGCAATCTGCACCAGCTCATTTTTGCTCTTACTTAAGAGCAAATCGTGCTGTGGCTGTGTACGCAGCTGCTCTGAAGCTGTGGCTTAGATCTGGGTTATTTTTGCAGATAAATCCTCTTTTCTATCAGATTTGACATCAGGCAATCCCTCCAGATCCCTCCCTTTCTCCCTGTCTGACTCCCCACCTTCCTTTCCATGCCCTGTGCTCTCTTTCCTTGCATCTGTGCTCTCCCCTTTATGTTCCTCCCTCCCCTTTTCTTTCCCTATAGCCAGGTCTCTGTGAATATCATTTCATCTGCTCACTTTCTGCTGCTCTGCATCTCCACATTGCTCTTTGTGCTTTCCCTGCCCTCAAATGTGTGCATTTTTCTGCTTTCCTTTTTATATATCTTTTTTCTCGTTCCCTCTCCTGGTTGTTTCTCTGTGGTTATTTCCACAGAGCTGTGAGTTTCTCTGAGAGCCCTCTGTGCCCTGGAGTGCTGCGTGTTGAGATCAGGTGCAAAATACCTGGAGTGTTCTTGTTTTGTGGAACCCTGGTACGGCTGATGGAGCTTGGCATCCACAGCAGGGGAGTTAACTATTTCAGACACTGCCCCGTGCCTTCCACCTGATCTGAGGAGGAAGTTCCAGGCTGTTGAAGGCTGGAAGCAGAGAAGGAATTAAAGCAGTCTGGCAGACAGTGGGAGTCACTGACTAATGGATGGGAGGATTGGGTAGAGCTCTGATAAAAAGCATTTCCTATATCTCACAAGAATTTTGGTCTTTGTTTCCCACATGGTCTGTGCCAACCCAGAACAACCAGTCTGGGAATGGGGCAGAAAGCCATGGAGACCTTGAGGAAAAGAAGCTTGCAGAGAGTTGTACTCAGGGCTTGTTCCAGGACTTCAGTGTGGATTTCTATCTCTCAGCTCTTCTCCCGAAAGTCCAGTATTGATGGCACAGGAATCGTCACAGGCATTTTCCCCCTTGGAGCTTTGCAGACCCTGAGATGTCCCTGAAGCTGCTCCCCAGCACTGCTGCAGGACACCAGTGAAGTGCATTGACTTAATTGGGAGGAGCTGGTACCTAGTGGGTGAGAAAACAGGCCGAAGGCTTCTGTGCTACTTGGAAGTGATCCAGTTTGGGATAATGGGATCTCAATTTCAGTTGCAGAAAATCATTTTCATTTAGAGGAGCCCAGGGAACTCCCAGCCTGACACCACTTTGGTTGGGATTTAGCCAGGGGACCATGGAGAATGGGATCCATGCCAACATCTTAGGGATCTGAATTTGTCTGGTGAGGAGAAAGGAAGGAGGTCTTGGCTGCCTTTCACTTTTCTTGGTGCTTTTTTAAAACGGGAGCCCTTGTGGCAGTGACAGGCCCGTCCAGTGACAGATAAATGGACTGCAGATGGTGATTGAGTAGATGGGTCTGGAAAAATAGCAGTTGTGTTCCACCTTGCTTGCTTAACAAGCCACGGCATGGCACCCAAAAGAGCTCACAAAGTGTTTGGAAGAGGCGATGGATTTTCTGTCAAATTGCAGTTGTCCTCTGTAAAGTGACATTTACATTTTTACCAGGCAAAGTAGTTTTTCTGCCCTGCAATTCTTCCAGCACTTTGGGTTAATAGGAGCAGAGGTTGGCTCCTCATTGTCTGTGGCTCGACATTTAGATGACTATCAGACAGGGAGAGAGGGCAGTGGTTTCAGCAGTGCTTAATGAAAAGCTGAGGGGAAGGGAAGTTTTTACCTCACCTTGGATGCTGTCAGTTTATTTTTTACATCACTCTAATGAAGGCCAGGAAAGAATGGTACCCACTCATAGCTCCCTCCCTGGCAGAGAGCTGCCATGCATGGCATTTCAAGACCACAAGCAGTCCCAGTGAGGGTGGCAACGCTGCATGTTAGTCCCATGATGAAGTCTTTTGATGTACTGCATATCTAAACAATTTCAATGTTTTCTTCTGGTGCAGGGCACAGCACTGTTCCACTTGATGAGGCTGTGGGACACCTTTTTTTCTCTTTTAAAAAACCCTCCTTCCACTGCATATGATTTTTCTTTTTTTTCCTGTCACTGTTTTGTAATATTTATAAAGGGCAGTTCCTGATGGAAGTGCTTGCAGGGCTCAGCTGCCTACCCATGACATGTGGGAGGAAGTTTCTCCTCAGGGATTCTCCTCCAGGGCTCCTCTGGGACTCCTCTCTGCTCTGTCAGGCCCACTCGTACTGGCATGTTCAGCACCTCGCTGCATGTCTCCCTCAGAGGCCCCCAAATACCTCCTCACACCCCCAGACCCCAACTCAAGTCATCTCCCTGGATAACCAGTCTCCATTACCTCTTTCCAGCTGACAATTGCCCTGAATAGTAACTAGACCTGGTATTCAGCATTTCTGCAGCACTTGAGCTTGGAAGGAGCCTGGGAAGAGCACTGCTAATTAACTGACCTCTTACCTGTCAGGTCAGTGCCATCCCTGCTTGAACGGCTTACATGCCGAAGCACCAAGTGACCAGCTCCAGAGATCCTTGGATTGTCATCTCGCTCTCTCCTTTTCTCCACTCCTGAGAGCAGCTGAAGGTCACCTCTGTAGTTCCAGAGCCCAGAGACAGCGTGTCAGGTTTTCTGCTGGTGTAAGTCAGCATCGACCCACAGGGACTTCAGACCCCCACTCTGTGCACACAGTCTTCGGAGCTTTCTTTGCATAACTCGGGAATCCATGGGCGGCTCTGAACCTGGGTGTCCTGGGTCCAGGCAGAATGATTCCAGTTTTCCTTGCCAGTTTCACCATGGAAGATTGGGATAGTCAAAACACTGGGAGTTGCCTAGGGGAGCTCTGTGGGAAAATTTGGCATAAAGAGAATAAGATGCATGCACATCCCGGTGTGATGGAAGCCCCCAACCACCTGGGACAGGTAAATGGTCAGGATGTTTTGCTCCACCTCTGTGGAGACTCATTCACAGGGCCAACCATTTGAATGGCACCAAGCCTAAAGGGGGAGAGTGCTCCTCCTCTGCCCCTTTCACCAGAACTCTCATTTTCTTGCCTCTTGGGGCTAAGGAGGAGGGGATGGACTTTTCCTCCCACGGAATGGGACACATATCCCAAAGGCCACTGGCAGTGTCTGCCGCATCTCTGCCGTAGCACTCAGTTAGGAGGAGAGTGATCACTGACTTCAAATCATTTCTGTGCCCGCTTCCCCACCATGCTGGCTCCTCTGGGGCTGTGGCCCAGCACTGGCAGGGCTCCGTGCTGCCCGTGGGCTGGCTCGTGTGGCTGCTGGAGCGGTGCCCACCATGGCAGGGTGTCGGGGCATGGTGGGGGTGAGCCGAGACCCGGCTTTCCAGGGGTACTGGGGGTGTGCAAGGCTCGGACAGGCCGAAGAGTCCGGAAATGGGGCCAGCAGAGGGCACTCCGATACCACCGCTCGCCCACCAGGCCGAGCCCTCAGATGGGCAACGGGGCCGCCCCCAAAACCCTACAGCCCTGTGGGGCTTTGGCCTGACTGAAGGAGGCGATGATGATGATGAAGTGCAGCAGCCTTGCAAGCCGTGTTTTCATCACTGCAGGAGGAGGAAGGAGAAAATGGGTGAGGAGGATGCAAGGGAGAGGTGTCCTAGGAGTCTCCCATGTCTGTCTCCATCAGCTCACTCGGACACAGACATGGATGGGAGGTACAGCCACACAGCCCAGGGTTTCCCCACCGAGGCAGTGGTGCAGCATGGCTCTGGCACAGGGCCTTTCACTCCTTGGAGCCTCAGGCTCAATAGTAGGACCCATCAGTCCCCTTCCTTTCCCAGCTGCCTGCCCTGGTGATGTCCCTGTCGCTGTGATGGACCAGCTCTGGGCACACCCCAGCCATCCTCACCGAGCAGACAGAGTGTCAGCAGCACTGACTCGCAGGCGGGAAATGGTCGAGGCTGGTCTTTTGGCAAATGAGAGCATTGCTCTGAATGGAGAAGACAGGAGCCATTTCAGCACTGCTGCTCACGGCACAGGGTGGCCATGGCCATGGAGAGAAGCCCTGATGGGTTGAGGTTCCCTTGTGAGAGGTGCCTGGCAGCAGACTCTTCTGGAGAAGTGTTTTGCACAGGCCGCAGTGCAGCAAAACCTTTCAGGAGACTTGCTGGCAAAGCTCTCAGGAAGCCGAGGATCACTGCGGTGAGCCCTCTCCCATCTCCTCATCACCTGGAAGCAGCTCAAGGAGTGCCACACGCCGGTGCAGGAGGCATCGCTCGAGCTGCGCTCACGGAAGGAGCGAACAGCAGGATGCCTCACAGCCATCACTGGGCTGCAGCCACGAACTCAGAGGTGCCTGAGTCGGCCTCCTGCTTCTGCCCGAGGTCTGGACACCTTCCCCATCATAAAGTCAGTATGACAGCTACATGGGAAACTGGGATTCCCTGGAGCTCTGTGGGGTGGGGGTCTCCCTGTCTCCTCTGCAGAGATGGCAGGAGCAGAGCACCTTCCTACGTGCTCTGAGAGCCTGAGTGCCTTGTGGTTTTGCTGCAATAAATCTGGAGCAGCTATAAATCTGGAGCAGCTGGCTTAAGTTCCTCCAGGGTTCAGAAGAAAACACATCCAGCCTGATGTGTTTTGTTTGCCCACTCACTGTGTTTCTAATTGGAATGTTTGTAGCTTGGAAAATTGCTCCTTAGACTACAGTACCCACAGTCCTTCGTTGGCAGCTTGGCACAGCCTTTTAGGGCAAAGCAAGACCCAGACCTGAGCTGGGGCTTTCCTTATCTGAGCCATGCAGGAAGCTGGAGGTCTTCAGTCAAACTTGGCTGACCAGCAGGTGCACCTACTCACTGAGCAGACTGGTGAGATCAGTGAGGGAGAAATGTGCTGTGGTTCCCCACTTTCCCTCAGAGCCCATTTCCAGACCCTGATCCTAGCAAGCAGGGTCTCCTGAGTCTATTTCTCCTCCATTTCTGCACAGCCCTGTCCAGAATTTTTTTCTAAATGAACCCTGAAGTCCAGTTTGAGTGAGCTCACAAGACAGAAACAACAAGCATAATGAACCATATTTAAAACGTTTTTTTTTTCTGCCTTTGGAGTTTGGTTAATTTATAATCTATAAAAGTCTCTGCATAATTGTATCTTGATTAAAATGGTATAATTAGGTGCTCTGGATCTCTTTCCCCTTTCCCTAAGATTATTTCTGTCTAATTGCTTTAATCTGTGTTTTCATGCACCCACTAGAAAATCAAAGCATGCTCCCATGAGGATGCGGGTGAGAGTGAATAAAGCTGACGACTCATTAAGTGCAGCAGAGAGAGGAAACTGCATCTAAATCACCACTACATTAACGAGGTAAAATAAAAAAATCAAACTGAATAACTAACAAAAAAAAGAGGATTAAAAAAAACCAAAAAAACACCACAACAAAACAACCCGACATATATTTTATTATTAATTAAGAACATACTGACTAGAAAAATGTCTGTTGTTAAAACAAGCTTCCTCCATTGTTGAAGGAGAGCAAAAGGTCTGGGAATTTTAATTCTCCAAATCTGGAGGTGTTTTGTGGAGGGGGCAGGATGCAGCCCTGCTAGGGACAGAACAAAGTTCACTGAGCAGAGGCTGGAAGACCTGGATAGGAGGGGCATCAGTCCAATACAGCAGTTTAATAGCACTGCCACAATTATCCTCAGTTTGAGTGAGAACTGGATTAGACTCCTGGGAGAAAGGTAATGACTGTCTGACTGCATTGCTAGGGAGGCTTGGCAAATCCCTCAAGAGTTGACGAAGTCAGCTCACTGCCCTAAGACCAGAACAGCTTCACCTCTCCCTTCCAAGTGAATTTCTGTCATATTATCAATGATGTTCAGGTACAGGCTCTGCCAAATAGCTCCAGTAACCTACCAACAGGTCACTTATTTCCCTCTAAGTGAGAAGTCAGGCAAACAAGATAGTTTTAAAAAGATTCTGGCCGTGTATATGGTTTATTAGCATCTGCTCTAGTCTCCTGAGAAGACCAAGGTAGTGCTGTCTTCTGGTCTCCTCTTGCAGGGGGGACTAACTGTGCTGTTTGCTGTTTGCCTAGCTCAAGTGTAATTCCCACCCATCGCAGTGCAGAGAGGCTGATTTGTGCCCCAGATGTGACTGAAGAACTTTGTCACCAAGCTGTGCACAGCACTGTTTGCTTTCAGCAGTGTTGAGCAGCCCAGACGGGGCTCTGTGCTGGTGCAGCCACTCTCTTCTGGGATCTGGAGCTCTGCACTGAGTGGCACAGATGTGGTTGGTGATCCAGCTGCCCAAGACATGGGTGAGTACAATAATTTCCTGCATGGCAGTTGATGGGATAATACTGGAAAAGAAAGGAGGATCAGCTGCTTTCAGCCCTTGAGTTCAAGAAGAGCCTAATCTAATTAAGTGGAGACCACTATCAAATTACCAGCTCTCTTTTAACGTGGCCATTTTAAGTGGTTTGGTTTATTTATAGCAGGCAAGCTAGGGAGGGCTTTTCTCCCTTGAGATTACACTTGTGTGTAAGGGAGAGATGTGTAACGTTAAGACTTCTGCTTTGAATCACTTCTCATCCCTACCCTACAAAACATTTTGCTCAAGGTTTAAGACACCGAAATCTGATCCCAGCTAGCTTCTTCCTATGCCCATGATTGCAATGTCTGCCTGGCCTGTTCCTGAATCTTGGCACAAGCCAGCAGCACAGAGGTTTCCTTTGGGGATTTAGCTTTCCTTAAAGCACATCCTTGTGCATCTATCTTGGGTCAGTCGACAGCCTGGAAAGGGCAAGAGGAGGGGCAGGCTTGCTGTGGTCGGAAGTCAGCAGCCTTTTCCTGCTGAACTTTGACGGGAGTGGCATGGACCTGTCGCCAGTCATTAGAGTGCGTGGAGAGGCTCTCGGCCCCACAGCCCGGCGCGTTCCTGTTTGATAGAGTGGCCCCAATTTGTCTTCCCTTGATTAGTGTCTCTGGCAGCCTGCAGCCCTCTGCCTGTAATTCCATCTCTGGGGGAGCTCCTGTGTGGCAGGATCTGTGTCAGATGATCCCCCAGGCTCGCAGGAGGGAGGAGATGGGAAATGCTCGTTAGGAGTTGTTTCCATGCATAACAACAGTAATAATCCTTAGCCTTTTATCTAAAGCTTTTACGAATGTTAATTCATTAACCTCTCTCAATCACCCTCTGAGGTGAGGATTGTTACCACCGGATTGGACAGATGGGAGAAGCTGAGATGTGGAGTGCCCAGCCTGAGGCTGTGGGACAAGTCAGTCAGTGCCACCAGGTCCTCCTTTGCCCTCCAAAAACTTGTCTCTCCTCTCCCCGTGAGGGGTGGGCTGGCTTCTACAGGTCACCCTGTCTCTGACAAGAGGAAACCTGGCTGGTAATGTTTGCTGTTTGTCTCTCTGGCTGCAGAAGAGCTTTTCAAGAAGAGCTGGGGCACTGAGCCTTGTGCCTGTGGGTCGCCGCAGACTGTCACCGAGGGAGGGCTTGCCCTGCACCACACCTAGGCCATGGGACTGCCCTTTCTCCAGGGGCTCAGGCCCCCAGTGCCAGGTCACCTATATTATTGCTTGTAAGCAGAGAGGAAAAAGGAAGGAGGGGAGAGACACAGAGAAAGGGAACAAGGCAGAAGGCTTAAAAGTAAGAGGACTTTTTGTCTCCTTCACCATCCCCATCTCCCTTCCAACTGGGATTTCTTCTACTCTTAATGATGTGTCTCAATCTTGATGTGAAAGATTAAAAACCAAGAGATTAAAAGACTACACAAAGTGGATGAGGTGGACTTTGCTGCCTCCCTCCCTCTTGCTGGGACAGACCACTGGGAAGCCTCTCTCTCCTGCTTTTCCTGTCTTGATTCCCCTCCTTTCCCCTCCCACACCTTGATCTTTGCAGATCAAAAGGCCCTTGTCTTCTGAGGGTTTGAGCTGTGCTGGCCACCTTCAAGGCCACTCTCTGATGCTTGCTCAGGGGCAGGTGGAGAGAAAGGATGTGTGTGAGCTTGGGGGAGCCCAGTGACACAGTGCTTTAGCTGTCTGTCTTCAGACATTTGTCCTCTGAGGAACACTCCTTCCCTAGGCAGTCTATATTGCTGGAGAGCTCTGGAATAAGGCAGCAGAAAGCTCCTGAACCCATTGCAATGGAAGTACCACCCATGGTGATGTGAATCCCCCCTTGGGAGGTGAGCGTGTGGGAAGAAGGCTGGAACAGACCAAACTGGTGTTGGGTTCCTTTGGCTACTCGTCCTCTGGCAGAGCAGGTGCCAGCACGGGTGAGGGGCCCTCTGAGTAGGTCTTCAGTTCTGACAAAGAGATTTTTTTCAGAAGCAAGTCTGATAGAGCTGATATTTGCTCCTATTCACTCCTGCGGTGTTGGGGGTGCGGAGAGGAACATTTGTTGCACTTTGGTTGGTACCTCTGTTCTCTGCTCTTCTGCCTCCGGACTGCTTGATCAGTCTGGCTTGAACTGTCCCACTGTAGTTCCAGACCAGAGCTGGAAAACCCCAACACCTTTCTGTCCTTTGATTTTGTTGCTCCATCCTCGCTTGAGTTCACTGTTGCTCTTCTTGGTGGCACAAGAACCAGGAGAGTTAGAACTGGCTTCCCCTGGGCAATGTCTGCAATATCAACAGCCAGGAGAGGGAAGAAGGTCAATTCCATGCCTGGAGGTGCTACCTCATTCCAGGAGAACCTTGTACCTGTGGCATGCTCTGAGACCTCTCAGCCTAATGGAGACAGCAGTGCACAGCCCTTGCCCCCTCCTCTATGTCCACAGCTATAAGAGGAGAACCTGGAATCACTTCCACGCTGGAGTGTGTAAGCAGGTTAGTGTCCAATGCTCTCATGGACTGAGTGCATTGTTATATCCAAACATGCTGCCCGTGCATTGAAAACCGGGCCCCCCTCTGTGTGGCAGGGATCGAGGCATCGTCGTAGCAGGGCAGGAACCGTTCATGCTGTGCAGTGCCTACGCAGCCCTTGCTGTCTCCCACAGCCACTGCAACATGCATCTACCCGTGTAGAAGGAGCCTCATGTCTTTATTCCTGACAGATGTCAGTTCCTGGAAAACAATCCCTTCCCTCCCTCCTCTCGGAGTCCCAAAGCCAGGCTGGGTGGCTGGGAGTACACAAGCAGGGAAGGAAATCTGCCAACTTCGTGTTTCTCCCTGTCGCTCTCTCTTTAGCTGCCTGTGAGCGAGGTTGCAGTAAAATAATGAAATAAAAGCCAAGGACCAGAGAAAGCTGATTCATCCACAGCCCAGGGCCAGCGGCCGGCTGCAAGCAGAGCTGTAAAATCAATCTGTCACTGCTCACCGCAGTATAGATCAGTGGAGAGATTCTGACTGCAACGAGGGCAGAGCCCAGCCTTCTCCCTCGGCCTGCTTTCCCTATCCGTGGGACCCAGTTGTACCCTAGAGGGGGACGGGCAGATGGGCAGGGGAAGAGGCCGAGAGGAAGAAGGGCTGATATGCCGGCTCCGTGGGCTGGAAACGCTGCCAGCGAGGCTCCCGTCCCTGGCAGCACACACCGAGGGTAGTGCAGGCAGACTGCGTGGCTGCCGTCCCTGCCCTGCCCTCCCCTCCTCGTGGGGGTGAGTGGCACAAGGTGAGGGGTGAGAGAGGGGATGGCTGGCTGCACTCCCAGCCCCTACTCCCTACATGGACCGTAGGTACTGTCCTCATTGAACTGATAGTCCCCAGGCTGGGCACAGAGGGTTAAAAAATCAGTTTTATCATCACTTTTGTGATTCCTGGATTCTGGGCTATTCTAGGACTTAACAGCTCCCTGGAATATGTTGGAATAACACTAGGGAATTGCTCTAATAAGGTCAGCTTCTTTGTTCACCCCTAACAGCATCTCCAGTCTTAGAGGATGTGGCAGCCCAACAGAGCAGGAGCTGAGCAGAAAGATATAAACCAAAGTGGTTTTTGGGGCTGTTTTCATCCCCATTAAGGGGGCAGAGAGGTCAGGCCTGACTGTAGGTAGTGGTCTCAGAGACATCGGCACAAACGAATTAGAAGGTGATTCTTCTTCTGTGCTGCTGGACATGGGGAATGAGGCACCTCTGCAGCTGCCTTAAAGTATTATGACGTCCTTAGGAGGTTTTTTTTTTTGTTTTTTTTTTTATTTGTGAAGTAAAAAACAACAGAGTCTTTCCAGGGCTTTTGGCAAGGTCAGAGCCTCTGCAAAATAAACATGGGGGTGAGCTTCTGTACCCTCTAGATCACCTGCAATGGGACAAACAGGCATGGGGGGACTGGCTTTGAATTAGATTGACGACCCAAATGTCCCCCACTGCTGGAAATGTGGTACTTGCTTCTGCTTGTCTCTTGGGGCAGTTTTCTCCTGGAGTTAAGTGTTGTTCCTGGGTCAGTGGGAGTATGAGCAAATACCATTCGACCCCCAGAGGCCCTGGTAGTACAAGGATCCTGCCCCAGCACTTCTGAGTCCTGAAGGGATGTGTGCCAGCAGGAGAGCCTCTGGGAGACTCATCACAAACAGACTGCAAGATGATCCTGGAGGAACTCAAGCAGGAACAAATCCTGCATTAATTTGGAGTTGGAAACCTTTTCTCCTACTTCAACACCCTCCAAAATTAGATACTGTCTGTCCTTGGAGGAAGTAGAGAGAGATGGAAGCAAGTCTCTGTTCCTTTAGCTTTTAGCTTCAAAAGATCTTGGAGGAAACACCCCACAGTCATAACACCCCAAAGTGATAAAGGCAAGGAAACTTGAGTCTGTAGTTGCCAAGACAAGCTTCCTTCTCTGATTCTGGGAGGTGTGAGTAGTTTTGGCATTTAATCCACTGGGAACAGATATCTACAGATGGTCCAGGGAACATCCAGAAGTGTCCTCAGAGCTCCATGCCTGTCTCCCTGAGGAGTGTGTGTGTGTCTTTGTGTGCATTTTTGTGTCTGGGTGTTTTTTCCCACATGGGTTTGCAGGTTTGGAGTACAAGAGGGCACTTCCTATGTGTCATTTTCAACAGGACTGATGACCTTGTGTGTTTGTGCCTAGTGGGCCAACTTGTTTCTTCGTGCCTCCAGCTGGTGTGTGTGATCCTGGGCCTACTTTTGTAGGTGGGTCCTTTGCGCTTGCCTGTGGTTTGAAGGAGGCAACTCATTCCCTTAGGGCTATTTATTGTTTGCCTCCCCATGTACAGGTTTGTTGGTTTGGTGTTCTGTCCATGAAGCTCTTGCATGCGTGTGAGATTAGGGGCAGTCTTCTGCTTGCTGGAGTTGGATTTATGTGAGATTATTTCTCTTCCAACAGAGAAAAAAAATGTGCAGGGGGGTCACAGGAGCTCACCTTCCCTCTATAAAGCTGCGGGTGTGAGATAGAATGGGACAATTACATTGTTCTAAGCTCATATATTAACGAGCAGGATGGGGAGGTGGGCCACGGGTGAGCTTCTTTAGGTGCAGCAGGCATCACAATATAGAATAGAATAGAATAGAATAGAATAGAATAGAATAGAATAGAATAGAATAGAATAGAATAGAATATCCTGAATTGGAAGGGATCCACGAGAAACATTGAGTCCAGCTCCTCGGTCTGCACAAGACAACCCAAAAATCACACCATGTGCCCCGCAGTATTGCTCAAATGCCTCTTGAACTCTGTCAGGCTGGTGCTGTGACCACTTCCCTGGGGACTCTGTTCAAGTGTCAGCCACCCTCTGGGTGAAAAATCTTTTCCTAATATCCAACCTAAACCTCCCCTGCTGCAGTTTCATGCCATTAATATAGTACATTTAATAACAGTGCTGCTTGCAGTGGTGTGTGTGTGTCAGCCTAATTCCTCTTCAGTTTTTGGACTGCAGGAAGGAAGTCCTTAGTTTCCCATCAGAGGTTATACATGTTTGTATATTCTGTACCTGAGTGCAAGGAATGCTGTGGGTGGCAGGCTTAGGTGTCTGTTTACCTAGAAGCTGTTGCAAGCTTGTTGGTTTTTATGCTGAGGGGAATGTCTTCACCCAGCTGTTGCATGTGTGTTATATTTGTGTGAAGAAGGGGTGCAGGAGGTGTCTGTTCAGGTGGGAGTGGAGGTTTCAGAGCACTTCCATTTGTTCTTGCAAGCTCTCTGCATGCCTGTGGGAAGAACATGGTCAGCTGGCCCAAGAACATGTGGGTTTGAATTTGGCCTGGGTAAATGCAGATGTTGGGGCAGGCTTCTAACTTCAAGGTGGCTTCTGAGCAGGAAGCAAATAGTCTCAGTACTCAGATGGACCTTGAGACATTTCTGAGCAAGACTGTATGATGTGGTTGCCTGGAATAGCAGGAGACTGGATTGTACATCCCAGGAAGCCAGCTCCCATCCAATGTCCCTAAGCTTTTTCAGCTGTTGCATGTGTGCATGTCTCTGAGTGAGACAGGCAGTCCCTCCACTGCTGTGGTGAGTGTGAAGGGTGCATCATGTCCCTTCAGTGGTCTTGCATGTCTGTGCAGAGATTATTTATGTCTGTCACCTGTGCTTCTGCTTTCTGTGAAGGGACTGGGCAGTAATTTCTTAAGAGCGACCCTGTGTTTGGTAACGTGGTTTCCTAGCAGGTATTGCCTGTGTGAAGTATTTGGGGGCCAAGCTGTGGCTGAGTTCCCAGCACCTGGTGCACGTGGATGCTTGTTTCTGACTGTGAGCAAGATCTCCACTGGCGATGGCACGTGTGGGTTTGGGGAGAGGGAGCTGGAAGGTCTTCCAGACGTACATGAGGGTATGTGGCTCCAGGTGCTTTCCGAGGAGCTGCTGCATTTCTGTGGTGGTGATTTGAGGAGGTGTATGATAGACAATCTCTCCAGAGCAGTCACATGCATGTGTTTGTGTGTGGATGAAAGGTTTTCTCCACCTCCTGTTACGTTTTTATGTGTCAAATTTTTTTAGCAAATACCACAGGGGCTTGTATCCAGGTGTGGTTTCCCACGGCTGTTGCACATACTTGTGTCAGTAGATGTATAGCTGTTGTGTGTGTGTGTGTAGCTCCTCAGGAGCTGTTACTTGTAGCTGTGTGGTTCCTAGGAGCTGTTGTATTTTCATGTGGGTGACTTAATCCTGAGAAGCTGTAGCCTTGTGTGTGTGTGATCACCCAGCAGCTGTTGTTTGTGTGTATTCCTGTTGTGTGCTGTGTGTAGCTCCTGAGCAACTGTTGTGGGGAATTGTGTGTGTGCAGTTCCCAGCAGCTGTTGTGGGCAATTGCGTGTGTGTTTGTGAGTGTGTGCAGTTCCCAGCAGCTGTTGTGGGGAATTGTGTGTGTGTTTGTGTGTGTGTGCAGTTCCCAGCAGCTGTTGTAGGGAATTGTGTGTGTGTTTGTGTGTGTGTGCAGTTCCCAGCAGCTGTTGTGGGGAATTGTGTGTGTGTTTGTGTGTGTGTGCAGTTCCCAGCAGCTGTTGCATGCGTGTGCTCATGTCTCCGGTGGAGGCCCACCCCTTTCCGCCTGCACCGGAGCCGTGGCTGTGCAGGCGAGGAGAGCTCGGAACTGGCTCCATGGGAGAGGGTCCTTTTCCTGTCGGAGCCTTCCCAGCCGGGCGAAGCAGTGCCTCCGGCTCTGGTCCCAGNGAGCCCTGCCAGCCGAGCCTGTGGCGAATTAATCACTCGCGTTTTAAATGCCAATACAGCCCTTTCTGCCTTCTTCTCCCAGTGATGCGGATGCGGCGAAGGCAGCAAATCCTCCGGCTGTGCGTGCCCTCCCTGGACTGCTGCTCCATCCCCGCCTGTCGTCCCCGCGCGTGTGCATGGCTGGGAGCGCTGCCTAGGTGCGGCCGGGAATGAGACAGCTGTGGGGCAAGGAACGGTGCAGCTCCGAGGGGTGACACGAGTGGGGAATACTCCCCCACAAACACACATCTGCAGGGCTGCAAGTTGCTTGAGGACCGGGGTCTTTTGTGCCTCCACTTCGTCTCTGTCATGCCGCGTATGGAAGCTGGGAGCAGTCGCCC
>VWZW01006499.1:104861-190396 GCA_013397115.1 Edolisoma coerulescens
TATGTGTGTGTTTGTGTGTGTGTGTGTGTGTGTGTGTGACACGTTTCTGTGTGCAGTCCTTGTGCTGCTGCCTCGTGTGTCCTCGGCTCCCGGCTGCCGTCCGTGTTGCCTTTCGGAGAAGCAGCTGAGATTGGAAAAGGGGGAGAAGGGCAGGATGCATGGATTGCCCTTTTCCTCCAGCTTGTGCACGCACTCCCTGGGGGTTGGATGCCTCTGATATGAGGATGAAGGCGAGGGGTGAGTGCAAAGGAGATGGGGAAGTGTCTCAGGGTGTGTGTGTGTGTGGGGGGAGATTATGCCTACATGGGGGGATGGGAGGGAGGGAGAGAGGCTTGGAGATGGGTCTCCCTTTCTGTGTGTGTGTGTGTGTGTGTGTGCTCTTGCTTAGGATCGGGATGCTCAATAGATTCAGGGCTTGCTGCAAACAGCTGGGTTTGACCCGTCTGCATCTATTCAGAGCTTGCAGAAGGGGGGGATATATGTATATGTGCATATACCTATATCTGTATATAGATCTGTATGTGTGTCTCCGTGTGTGTACCCATGTACGTGTAGAGGTGTAGCTATAGGGGGATGTATATACCCCCCCCACACACACGCATGTGCGTGCACAGACAGACAGACCTCTCTGTGTATTGCCTGCAGTTATGGGACGGAGAAGGAGCCAGTCTCATCCCTCAGCACCCTGCTCCCTGCCTCTCTGCAAACTTTGTCGGGGAGCCTCTGCGGACAGCGGTGTGTCCGTGTCTGTGTGTCTGTCCGTGTGCGGTGTGTGAATATTCGCCTGGTTTGCATGCAAGGGAGTGAGTAAATCTCTCCTCTGCTCTTGCACTGCTCTGCTGGGAGACTGGCTGGCTGCAGAAAAGTCATTGCGTGGTGTCTGTCGGGTGTGTGAATGTGTCTGTGGTGGTGGAGCAAGCCGGGTATTTATATAGGGCCCAGGACAGCTACCCGAATGCATATGTAAGTGTATATGTGTTGCCTGCAGGGTGTCTGCATGCCGGTTTATTCCACCAGAGAAAGCATGCCCACATTTTTATGCATAAGGATCTTCCTGCTTTGGGGCATGGGACTGGGGGGAGGAGAAGCTGAATGAATGAATGGGAGCAAAAGGAGGGGGAAGGAGGAGGGATGGGGGGGGGGGGGGAGAGAGACGAACAGGCGCATCCTATTCTCATCCCAGGACAGGCAGGAGTGCACAGCTGCTGCTGTTCCCATTCCAGAGCCTGGATGTGGCTGGGGAAAGGCAGCATAAATCAGCTAATGCTGCAGGAGGCAGCATATTCGGGAGCTGCTGTGCGTAATGCCCTCTCGCGTGTGCGCTGGTGTGCCCCAGCCCTGCACGCCTGCATGCAGCACACGCGTGCGTGTCCCGAGTCCGAGCGTGCACAAGCACCCAACATCCTCTCCAGTACCCGGGGAAGGGCTTGTCTGTAATGGGGAGGAGAGCATCGCTCCTGTGCTGCGGGCAAATACATCTTGCACAGCCCGCGGTCCTTTGACACCCACTCTGGGCTCACACGAGCACGGTGGGTGCAAACAAAAGGGGTGCACATGTGCAGGCCAGACTTAGGAGCTGCTCCCCTTCCTTTCCCCTAAAGCCTGGAGAGCAGGACCCTTCTCCCCAGTCTGGAGGTACAGAGCTATAAACCAAGCTGCGGAGCAGGGAGAGGATTGCNATTGCATGCTGCGAGCCAAGGAATTTGTCATGCACAGAAAGGTGGGAGGGAGTGGGAGTGTGTGTAATGTGGGGGAGCTGGGGTGGAGGGGGAGAAAGGAGGCTGTGCTGGGGTGTGAGGGAATTTCTGGTGAGCCCTACCTCCCCACACCCCCCTTCCGGGTCCCCACACATCCCGTCACTCCTGGGTCCCAAGAAGCGCAGCCTGACAGCATCACTAATGTAATATTCAAAGGCAGCTTCATTTGCATGGAATATGCATTATTAATGTATTTAAATACAGCCCCCCTCTCGCCTCCCCGCTCTGTGCAGACTGTACCAGCAGCAGTCAGGAAGCTGCAGGGAGTGGAAGGGTGCCGATGCAGTGCCAGGGGTGAGAAGCAGACACTTTAATCCCACTGATTTCCCCAACGTAGAAACCTTCCCCTCACCCACAACCCCTTCCCCATCTGCTAGCCTCCTCACCCCATTATTTTCCTTGGGGGGTGATTGGCTTTCAGGGCACCCAACCCACAAGCCTGCAGATCTGTCGGCATGAAGCAAACTGCCTTCATTGCTTTTCCCCCATCAAAAACTACGACACCAAGGGAAGAGCTGTGGATGCATGGCCTTTCCCGCTCTTCACCCAGCTCCAGGCAAAGTGGGTATTTGGGAATATGCTGTCTGATCCACTGCACTGGTGCAAAGCTATGCTGTGCAGCAGAAGCCGCTTGGAGGGTAGAGAGGGCATTTGGGAAAGGGAGGTATACAGAGGTGCAGTTTTCCTGGGGGGCAGCTTGAGGTTAAAATCGGAAAGGTAAAAATCACAGGGAAGGCAGAAGAGAGGGAAGCATAGCTGCGATGATGCCCGCGATGTTTGTTCTTACCTGGGTCATGTCAGAAGCCAGATGCAGCTCCAGGCAGAGTGCAGCTGCCTCATCTGACCCTGTTGAAGAGTGGTGAAGAGCTCTGCTCACCTGGGAAAAAAGCTACTGGTCATATCAGGGCCTGTTGAAACCTCCCAGTGCTGTTATCAGCTGTGTCAGAAAACATCAGCACATTTGCTGAGGGAGAGACACCTGGCCGCTCTCTCCTTCATCCTAAATATTGTGGGATTTTTCCCTTGGTCCCCTGTAAGCATGGACCTGGACTAAGTTGTTTCTTTTATTAGTGTGAGGGGGGGCAGAGGACACGCAGGGAACACCTCTGTCCTCACACTCTTGTGAGCTCATGAGGGCCACCTTGCTCTGGCAAAGGGATGTGATGTCCCAAAAAACACTTGCAGCCCTTGCCCATGCCTGCGCACCAGAGTAGGACAGGAGCAGCTTAGGTGCAGAGCAAATGTGTTCCAGCAAAATATCCCCTTTTCTGGGAACAGAGGAGGTTTTGCTTTCCTCCTTTGTGGAGGAGCAGAGCTGTCCTGAGCAGTGAGGGATCCCAGGCTGCTGGCAGCTGTGGGGAAGGCTGGAATTTGCCTGGTGGCTCTGCAGGTTCTGCAGGTGAGGATTGCCCAGACTGGAGTTACAGCAGGTGCTTGAGCAGTTCTGAAGGAGCAGAGCTCAGTGTGCCCCAGTGCCTTTCCATGTGGGAAGAGGGAGGACATGGAGTGAGCCACTGAAGGGGAGGCAAGCTGAATGCATGGGAGCCACCTCCTGTGCCAGGGTAGCGGGGGGCTGAAATCCCTTCTATGGTCTGGAAAGGGAGAAAGCAGAACTCAGGGAGCAGACCAAGGGGCTGTGACCCACCTCCAGCCCTTTCTCTCTGCTGGGTCAGGATGGGTTTCTCACAGCTGTGAACCAGATGAGTGCTATATTTCAATCCCCAGATGAGTCAAGCTTGACACTTTGGAGGTGACAATGACTGTGGGACTGCTGTTGTGTTTGCTTCAGTGGTGAGATGGTGTGGCAGCAGTTACAGCCTCACTTCAGCAGCACTGCATTTGTGCCCCGACTTTCCTGTGCTCCCCAGCTGGTGCTGGTTTCGTGCCTTGCTTTGGCCTGACCTCCTCTTTAAGGGTCTCGTGGGTAGCTCAGGGGTACATAGCCATTGCCTGAGATGAACCGCTTTCCTCACCAAATAATTTTCTGTCACTGAGGAGAAATGACCTCATTTTCTCAACATTCCTAAGCCAAGAGTAAACCCAGCTCCAGCTGACCAGCTGAGGTACAGAAGGAGGGAAGGGCAGTTGTTACTCTTTCCACGGCATTTTAAGAGGTGGGAAACAAGCTACCAGGAGTCAGGTTGAGGTGAATGACTTGACGGGTTTTGTCCCCAGGCATCACTGGTTTGGGGAGTCTCAGTGGCTACGTGGTGCCCTATAGCATAGCATCAGATGCCATGGACACAGGCATGGCATCAAAACCCCACAGGTGAGTCTGTTCTGCTGTTGAAGGTGAAGCCCATTCTGTGCTGACCTGACTGATGTGCTGGGGCTCTTCTTTCCCGTCTGCAGTCACTCTGGGGAGTGCATCTCCAGCTTTTCAGCCCTTTAGCACAGAATTTCATTCCAGGTGATGCTCTGGGGAGCTGATGGTGCAGTATGAATTTCACAGAGGTGAGAAGCTATGTCTGGGGGCTAAGAATTCATGTTCTTCTCTATACACTGACACTCACAAAATGCTAATACCTGTCTGGTTTTGGTAAACTGTAGGGGAAAGACTGTTTCCAAGAAACTGTGGGTGCTTTTGACTCCTGTGGATGTCTGATAGCAGAGAGATGGAGCAAATACATCCTTGTGAGGAAGGATCATCAGTAACATGACTCAGGGATGGGGTCACAGAGTAGGAGGAGGGATGCCTAGCTCTGCCACAACTGCCCCGTAGAGAGTCCCTTTCATCCCCTCTGTGCTCCTCAGCCTTCACCTCACTTCTGAATAGCTTTGGTGATAATGTAATCACCATGGAAGGGTCTGTAGATATGAAGACTCTGTCTCAGTACAATGTGTGTGCTACCAGTTGCCTTAAGGCAAGGTATCATATGTTTGTATTCATTCTTTCCATGGCTCATAGGCTCAATCTGCAGACCAGATGGGTCAGAGCTGCCTGTGTATTTTTAGGCTACTATGAGGACTCCGTGAGCTGCTATCTTTCCTCTGGGAGCATTGGTTTATGCATGAGAACATGTATGTTTGTGAGCAGGGAGAGCACCATTTTCTGCTAGACTTTGTCCTCTTGTATGCACAGGTTACGTGTGCATGCCCAAAGTCTCCATGCATGTGTGTCATTCCTGCCTCCTGGTGTTATCCCTGTGTATGTGCTCCTGTGTGCACTCGTGTGTGATGCAGGTGACTGTATGGGGGTTTACTCACGGAGTGAACACGTGTGCGTTCACGTGTGTGTGCATATGCACCTTCTCCATATCTGGGACTTGATGTCTCTTCTCGAGGTGTGTGAGCATGTAAGGGTTTGCAGTCATGTCATGTTCAGCTGCAGGACATCTGTCCAACCTGTCCATGTGTCTTCCTCTCCCCACCTCTCATGAACCTGCTTCTTCCTCTCCCTGGGGAGACAGCCTTGAGTTGTATTACCTGGTGCCCCATGTATGAAGTGAGACAGCTTTCCTGACATCCAGATACTCGAGTGAACACAGACACATCAAGCCCTGAAGCACAAGGGAGACGGAATTCATGTTATTTCCAAGGCCTTAGTAAGAGCAGTCTGGAAAACCTAGCACGCAAACCTGGGTGCTGTGCTAGCTGAAGGAGGGTGATAAATTGGAGGGAATTCAGAGAAGAGCAGTAAAAATTGTGAAAGGGCTGACGGTACTTATTTATGAGGAGAGATTAAAAGAACAAAATATGTAGAGCTTGACTAAACAATGATACGTAACAGTTTGCGTGTACTGAGGACTGTAAACACCAAGGGAAGGAGGAGACTGTTTAAAGTGGCAAAAAACGGGCAAAGTCAGAGGCGTGGATGAAGCTGAGCAAAGAGGAGAATATTTGTCTCTTGAGGATACATGCAAGCTTCCTGTTGTGAGTGCTCAAACCCTCTATGAAATAGTGTGGCAGGTTCATGGAGATGCAACTGCTGGCAGCAAGGAAACGTGGTGGTGGGAAGGGATGGAGGGAACAGGCTGCACTTGGCCAGTGGTGGAAGTGGGGTGAGCTGCAAGGCCTCCTCTTCATATGCAGCATTGCCAGGGAAATTTTGAGAGATGTTTGATTGTCTTTCACCTTTTATCAATTCCCTGTCTCATGGCAGGGAAGAACCCACAGACACCGTTGCTGAGGGAGCAGAGAGGTGATACAGGAGGAATAAGTAAACAGAGTCTGATGGAGGTGGAGGACGTTATTCCCTCCACCCTCTCTGGCTGGAGAGGTAGTCTAGGAAGCAATCTTGTAGGAAGTGCCTGTACGTGAAAAGGGGCTTTTCCACAACAACTTTCTAGGACAGTACAAACTGAACGTCCCAAAGCAAGGGGTTGACAGTGGGGTCAGGAGGATCAGACTTCCCTCATCTGAATTCCTAGTCACAGATGGCCCAGAATTGGGACAACAAGGTCAGAAGGATTAACACCCCTCCTTTTTTTCCTCATTGCAGTCATAGGCCAGGAAAATTGAGTGAGATCATAATAAAAGGATTAGTGTGGAGAGGCTGCCGTGAATAGTGTGATAGACAAGTCAGGGAAATGGAAGGGAATTCAAGGGGGTTGGACCTGTTACAGATGGTCTGTGTAAAGGGCTCTGCGTTTATCAACAGGGAAAGGGGATTTGGTCTTAGAAAAGTCTGGAAATAGGCATCGAGGGAGCTAGGGCTCAAGCAGAGATGTTATTCCCAGCAAGGATCTGTACTGGAATGACTGGTTTAAATGACATGTGACATCCTTCCCGCTTTAGGTCATGGAAAAAAAAAATCTTTCTTGGAATGATCTCTGTTGTTCACTGCCTTGTCCATCCATCTCCAAAATGATCTAATGCACCAAAATGATACCGTTACTCAGAGCTACTCTTTGCCCATGACTTCCGGGTCAGCCTGGCTATGGAAAGCCATAGGAATACAAAAAGGACCCTACCAAGCCAGGTCTGTGATCCTTCCAGTGCAGTATCTCCAGCTGTAGCTGAAAGAGGGAAGAGCATACAGGCAGGACAGCTGTGTAGCAGCACTTCCTCTGAACACCCTTTCAGCCTCCAGTGATGTGTGTCTGAGGGACCTGGTGCTGGAAGATCTGTTGTGCACTTTATAGTTCTCAGTGGATTTGTTTCTTCCCTGAATTTGCCCAGCCATTCTTTGAGGTCAGGTAAAGTTTTAGCATCCTCAGAATCTCACAGTAGGAAGTTGTGCAGCACAAACGTGCAGTTTGTCTTGAACCTGTAACTTTCTGGTTTAATTTCCTGACCCCTGATTTTTGAGTGGGAAGAGGCTGTTAACACCTCTTTCCTCTACTCTTCCTGTGTCATCTGTGGTTTTATAGACCTGTCTCATTTTACGGTCTCTGTTGTCTCTTTTCCAGTATCCCTTCACCTTTCATCTCTCTGCATCTATCAGCTGCCTGCTTCTTGGCTACCATGGTGCAGCTTTTAGCAACAGGACATGGGGCATTGCTGGGTGGGAAGTGACATCGCAGTGATGAGCTCCACCAGGTCCCACACAGGTGAAGACGTGGGAGTCAGCTGCAGTGCCCACACATCCACACATGGTATAGGAGGAGCTGGAGAAGCTGGGAAAAGATTCTGAAACCAGTTGAAGGTGCCCTTGGCCATCAAGACAGAACTGGGCAGGTTCTGAGGAGGCTTGAAAAATAGGAAGGGGATCTTCCATGATCTTCCCAGGCACAGAAGTGAGGCTGACAGGTTGGTAGTTCCCAGGGTTCTCCTTTCCACCCTTTTTAAAGATGGGTACAGTGCTTCCCTTTTCCCAGTCACCTGGAACTTCATTTTACTGCCATGACTTTTCCAATATCATGGAGAGTGGCTTGGCAACTACATTGGACAATTCCTTTAGGACTCTGGGATGCATCTTGTCAGACTTATGTGTGTTCAGGTTCCTCAGGCACTCATGAACCTGAACTTAAGAGTGGGAAGCACTTTGCTCTCTAAGTCCCCATCCTGCTGTCCATCCACTCAAGAGGTGTGGGAAGAAATGTTGCCATTGAAGACTGAGGCAAAAAAAGTTGAGTACTTTAGCCTTCTCCTCATCCATTGTTACCAGTTTTCCAGCATTGTTTATGAGAGGGGTACACCTTCTTTAACCTTCCTTTTCTGGTTAACATACCTGTAAAAGAAGAATGAAAATGAAACATCAGCCATCTTGTGAGTGATCTTGAAACAGAATAGGTTCAGAGGGAGGAAACAGGCTCATGCCAGGGAGGGCCCTTGTGGGGTGCAACAAATGTTGGAGGGTACAGGGAAAGAAGAAGGTGCCCTCGCTAGTCCTTATGACATTTCCTGCAGAGGAAAATTGTTCTGAGTAACCTTCGAGTCAAGGGCTGTGGGGGATTGAGGTGGGTGGTGGGAAGTCTGCTTAGATGCTGTCAAATGTGACCTTGGCCAGGACAGGCAGCAGGGAGAGCGAGGGACAGCATTGTCAGGAAGGGAAGGACATGAGGCAAGAGGTCTGGTGAGAAGGAAGGGTCAAGGGGTGGAGGAAGAAAGGTCTGAACAACATCATAAAGAGACATGGTGATGACAATCTCTTCAGCAGGCACTTGCACCTTGGGATTTTAGTCAGGTACCCCACTGGATGGGGCAAGGAGCTCCTCTCCTAGCACCCTGTCCCAGCACCCTGTCCCCAGCCTGGTCACACCACGGAGAGTGCAGCTGCCCTGCTCTTCCTTACAGACCAAGGAAGGTGGTGGGAAACATTGTCTAACATCATGAGTGTACAAAGCTTTTCTACCAATACTCAAGTGTGGCGATGGCAAGGGAGAAGTTATTTTTTCTCCCTCCCCTCTCACATTCTGTCCTTTCTTTTGTCTCCTCCCCCATGCTGGTTGTAACCTTTCTCCCATCCCTGTCTGCTCACCGCGCACTAGCTGCATCCTGCATCTCTGTTTGTTTTCCTTTAATCCACGCAATGGATCAGTGACAGACCCCCACTGTAATTTTTTAAATCAAACCCCTTTATCTTGAATTGAGCAAGGTCAGGGGAAGCTTCTTAAGGCATCTCTATTTTTCTATCTCTGCCTCAGAGCAACTTAAAGGATGGCTCAACAGGATTAGTAGAAAGCACAAGATTGGACAAATGGATTTGGAAGGGGCTGGCTGGTGGGCCTGGGGGAGTAGGAACTTGCTGTGCTGGAAAGTGGAAGAGCTGGGCTCTGCTCAGGGCCTCTGCTGCTGTCTGCTGCACCTCTGGGCATGCGAAGGCAGCTGGGCTGATGCTGAGTGCAGCCCTGGGATGGAGCAGCTCAGCCAGAGGCCCTGCTCCCTGCTAAGCAAGGCTACTTAGCACTGGCCGAGTGCTCCAGGGCTGAGGCACAGGGACATCACTCTGTGCCTCAGGGATCACTGCCCTCAGTGCGAGCCCTTCTGCAAAGCCTGGAGGGGCACACTGAGCACAACGGAGCTGTGCTGCAACAGCGCGGGTCAGACCTCAGGAACAAGCCAGGAAGCCGTTCCCTGCAGCTGTGGGTCCCTGAGACACGCTTCTCTCTTCGTCCCCATCCTGCAGGGTGCTGCTGGAAGCGAATTAGCAGTCCAGAGGTCCTGTCATTAGGCTCTGCTTCCTTGGCTTAGCTGCTTCTGCTTCTCTCCTCCCCTCTTTTGCCTTTTGGTTTTGCAAGTGCTTGTATTAGAAGAAAGTGTCAGGCTTGTACATCTCCTGGCTGACACTCAGTGCATCCCTGACCCTTTGCTGCCCCAGCCCCTTGCTGCTGCTGGCAGCACCAGTCCTCCCCTCCCCTACTCTAGCCCGTGCTGGCTCTGCCTGGGCTGGGAGAGGGTCTGCCCCAGGCTGCCCCTTCACCTGTGGTGACCAAGCTGATTTGACCGGCCCCCTGTGCAGCCAGCCACCAGCCTGTCTGAAAAGGGACCTGTCCCTTCCCCACCACATGGTCAATCTGCACTAAGTTGGAACCCCCATCCATTTGTTCTCTGGTCCCCCTAGTGACTGCTTCTCTCCTTCGCCTGAAGCCCCTCTGTCCTGTCCTGTATTCTCAGTGTACTGGGGCTCAGTGGTCAGAAAGGAGACTCATGAGGAGCATTTTGCACAGCTGCAGCCAGTTCCTACAGCCTGCTCCCCCTCAGGCAGACACACCCTGCTTACACGAGGTGTTCAAGACCATACACCCATCGTGTTACCCTGTGTGCACGCACACGGCAGCCTGAATTGAACGTGCAAGGGAACAGAGATCCGCATAACCTTGGCCTTGCTTCCCCGAGCCTCTCAGAAAGATGGGATGGCTGGATTAGCCAGGGACGTGACTGCTCCTTCCCAGTGCAAGGATTTGCCTCGCAGGACTTGCCACACTGTGGTCTTCCCATTATCAGCCCTTCTCCCAAACAGATGAAGGGTCTCTCTGGGGTCTCGTTTCCTCCCCACCATCCTCCTGCAGCAGCCTGGCGGTATGCCCCAGGGTTTGTCTTTGGTCTGGGGCACCCCAGCCCCTCACGTGTGCTGCTCGTGGGGGAAGCTCACGCTGTTTCTGCATAGAAGAGGATTTGCATACATGGTGGGGGAGAGACAGCCCGGCCTGTTTATTCTTAATGCTCCATATTATCTCCATTAATAATGCCACCTCTGCCTCACATGCTAATTAAGGCTCAAGATTGTTAATGTAATAGGGAATTTGGGCAGAGACCACACAAGACTGGCTGGATTAAGTTAACCTTATGGACTGTTAATGGATCTCCTGGAGGGACATTTCAGCCTAATGAGAATCCGGCTTGAATGGTAATCAGGGGCTCACTCTCTGTGTGCCTGGTGGGGCCTGGAAAGCTGGCAGGGCTGCAGGGCAGGATGCAGGAAAGGCAGCAGCAGGAGCTGCTCATGAAGCCGAGCAGGGAAAAGAAGGATGCAGGGCTGGAGGGGGAGAGCTCAGTGTGAGGGAAGAATTGGAGTAGCAATGCCGTGGTGCTGCACAGGGGAGAGCCCGAAACAGGTGCTGAGGCTGGTTCCATGCTTTTCATGATGGACATTTAAATATTAGCACAGAGGGTTGTTTTTCTGGTCGTGATTGCCAGCAGTGGAAAGGTCACCCAAACTGTCTAAGCCATAAGCAGGGCTCCTCTGTGGGGAAAAAACCCCTGGCAAATCCTGTCCTGCCTCGTGGAGACCTGCACTGTGGGTCGTGACTGACGCTACGCAGTGGATCAGAGAGCCAGACTTTCCTAGTCTGTCATCTTGGATGGTGTGGAGAAAACATCAGAGAAAGGATCTGGTACTGAGCACTCTTATGAGTAAAGTGAAAGGCTGGGTTCAGAAGAAAACTGGAGACAAATTAAAGGGTTAAAAATGGAGCTCAGAGGTGAGGATTTCAGTGCACTGGCTTGGGTGAAGTTTGGGTATACCACAGATTCAGGATTGCAGTTGAGAAAAAAACCAGATGGTGCTTAAGTGTTAAGGCTTCATTTCATGGCAAAAATGTATGTTTCCGGTCCTGGGTGAAACTGGGTCTTACTGGGAGCCCATGAAGCCTTCCAGGGCAGGTGTGCAAATTTTCACAAGTGGCTCCTGCATGCTAGTTTTGTCTTCCAGAGGGAATAGGTGCGAAGTGGGATACAGGGCAAAAGCAAAGCCTGTAATGGAGGCGAGTTGTTTGCATTTCAGTTTGGGGAGTTGAGTAATTTAGATCAGCCTCAGCACAAACAAGCAGAGCTCTGGGTAGGGTGTTTGAGAGGAAAGTAATCTGCAGAACTGGCTAAAGAAAGAAAGAAATGTCTTTGGGGTTTTCTTCTTGCTCAAGTCCCACTGCCTCAGGAGGTGCTCCAAGTGGACAGGCTCTGTGCTTTGGAACCCAGCCTGGAAGTTCCCCGGGAAGTGGGATCTGGCTGAAGGTTTAGCCTTCTGATAGGAGCAATAACAGAGCAGCTAAGACATGTTGCTTTGGCTCCAGAAGCGTGAGTTTGAGCTGTGCTGACTGCAATTCCTGCATAAAATTTCTTACTCCAAACCCAGCTTTGGGTGATTCTGGCTGGGGAGCTGAGAGTCAGACAGGTATGGCTGCAGCTGCAGGAGCTTCTCCATATTCCCAGCTACAGGGAATGCTCTCTCCTAACTCTGTTACCTTGAGTTGCCCTACCTGAGCTGTGTCAGCCTGAGATGGCCCATGGCTCGGATGCAAGCTGAGTCTGGTTTGTAGTGTTTGGGGCTTGGGGGTGGAAGTTTGTGGGTTTGGGTGAAAGTCTGTGAGTTTGTAATGCAGTTCCTGTGGGTTGAAAAGGGGGATAAGGACATGGAAAGGGAATAGGTCCAGTTCAGGTTGCCCAGCCAGTTTCTGGCTCTGATATGGGAAAATACCAGGGAACTGCTAAGAAAGGAGTTCCCTCCCTGTGTGGTGAGTGGGAGTTGGTTCCCAGGGCAGAGCATGCTGCTGCCAGTGAGCGAGGGGAGCTGAGGGAAGGCGAGAAAGGAAAAGCAGAGACCAGGAGGAGAGGCAGTGCAGGAGCCAGACAGACTGTTCCACCCTGAGAAGGGATCCTGTCCCTGCCAACCTGGATGCTCCCAGGGGTGCTTTCCAGCACATGCACACTGCCATAGTTCTGTGCTGCTGCACTGCACTGCTTTCCCAAGGCTGTGCAGGTGTGCAGGAACACACTGGTGTCTCACAGAGGCAAATGCTGCCACACACACACACAAGGCAGCCCACGGGGGACCCGCCGCTCCCTGTGACACCTCACAAACGTGCCCCTGTTCTCAGCAAGGAACAGACTCACACACAGTCACTGCTCACCCTGCAGTGCAGCACTTGATGCCCATCCCAGACATCCATACCTGGCATCCACTGCCCGCAGCAGGCACATGCACAGCACCAACACACAGGTGCTCACCAGAGGCCACGCATTCCTGCACACCCACCTGCACACGTGGCACCACACTGTCCATGTTGCCCCCTTTCAGCATTATCCCATGTGGATGGGCTCACTCAGGGCAGCACTGACAGACACATGTTTGTGTCTTCCAGGTCCCCCTGCATGCCACCACAAAACCGTGATGTGGCATCCCTTTGAGATGAGCATCGATGCGCACGTGCAAACACGCATGTGCATCCCACTCTGCTCCTGTTTGCTGTGCATTCTCAATCCCTTTTCCTTTGTTTAGCCAGTCATGGTACTTCTTCCATGCCTCTGAAGCACAGGAGCAGATGGTTTGCAGGTCAGTTTAGGATGATGGTTCCCTTTTCTGCTAGTGGCTCTCTTCAGCTACTTAGGTCAGCGCTAAGTCTCTCAGAGATGAAGATCCTCCTTGCCCATCCACACACAACAGCTCTGTGTCACTCTCAGCACCTATTAGAAATTCTGAGTCCAAATGCCTCTTTAAATTGCCCTCATGACCGTGCTTTAACCCAGCAGCAATTCAGGCCATAGTGGCTTTTCTAGGTTTGGCAGCATCTGTTAGCTTCGACCAAATGAGGCAACTCCATCTCCACTGTGTACATGTGCCTTGCTGAGACCCAAAAGACTCTCTCACTTGTCCCCTTTCAGCCTAAATTATTCATCTGCTGTAATGCACAATGGATGTTTGTGGAAGAGGCACGCAGGTACAATTGAGCACAGTGCCAAGGCCCTGACGTTCCTAGCAAGCTGAAATCGCCTGGGTGCACGGGCCAAGCTTAGCTGAGAGAGACAGGAAATTTCTACTCCTTCAAAGCACTTCAGAAAAGTGAATGGTGGTGGGCACCGATGAAGGCAGAGGGGACGAGGGGCTGTTTGGGGCTGAGGTGGCAGTGGGGGCTTCCCCACATGGTTCTTCTGGCTCCTCTGGTGCTGCCACGTGAACATGGATGTGGTGCGAGCATGGGGAGGTGGGAGTGCACTGAAGTAGGTGGCTTTGGGGAGTGGAGAGTTGGCATGCCCAAGTAATGGTGTGGAAAGTGTACTTCCGTGCACTGGGAAGGGGCTGAGGCTGCTGGACACATAACGTGTGTGAGGGCAGGGAGCTCCTGACAGAGGCCACTGCAGTGTACGCCTCACTGACCTACACTGAGGTGTATCTGTACGTGCTGGAAGCCCGTGCTGTCCAACAGCACGAGACAAGAGCTTACGGGACTCCTTCCACATTTCCTCCGTGTGGCTAGGGCTAGACCCGACTGCAACCCCTGCATTGCCTGCGTCTAAGCCACGCCTATGCCAGCCTTTCTTCTGCCTTCGAGCTCTTCCTTTTGTATCTGTGCCACCACCGCTCCAGTGATCCCAGTGCAGCCGTGGACCCCGGCACCACATAACCTGCAGTTGCACCCACACCCAGCTGCTCTTCCCCGCTGCAAAGCCCATGCCTTCCCTTGCCTCTCCCATTTCCCGGGGGCACACAGGTACGCTTGCTTGCCCTGATGCCGAACCCTGATTGCTGTCCGTCATCGCTGGCAGCATCACGCTGTGACACTGCCGAGCTTGTTAAACAAGCCTGGCTGAGTGCTCGCTGTGCTGTCCCTGGTGCTGGGCCGATCTCCCCTCAATCCCTTGCCCCTTCTTACCCACCTCGTGTATCTCCTTGTCTTTCCTGGGGACTGGGGGAAGCCGGCGCCTTCCTGGCCAAATCTCCGCTTCCCATAAGGGTTTATGTACTTCTTCGCCACGCTTAGGTTTTGCAGTCACGTCCCCTGATGCCACTATCAGCCAATTTCAGAGCACTCAGGGCTGGTGGGACTGTGCACTCTTCTTTGCATGCAAATTATGCACATCTAGCACCAGAACGGAGGGAAAGAGAAGGGATGAGTGTGGATGCTTTTACAGGCTTTCTGCTGCAGAGACTTTGCCCCCCGGACCAGCAACTCATGTCCATGGACAGACATATGGGAGATTGTAGAATGGGCAGAATTAGAGAAAGTGCCAAAAAAAAGGTAAAGTCTTGAAGACAGAGGCAGTTAAAGCAGATTTGGTGTGGCAGTGGAGTGTGTGTGTGGGCGCATATGCACCTGTGCACTTGCACAGAATAATACAACTATCTCCAAAGTGAGCTCCAGCTTCATAACTTTCAAGAATGTCTTTTTTTTTTTTTTTTTTTTCCTTGTGAGTGATGCTGGCTGTCTGTGTTTCATGTCTAGTTTATGTTTGTCTGCCTGTGTTGGATGTTGATGAGTATTTGTGTTTTCCATGTGACAGAATATGTCTGGTGGTTGCTGGGGCTAACATTTAGCATCCAGAAGGATGCTCTGCCACTGTGTGGGCTGAGTTTAGGTAGGTAACAGTATCTGATACGATCAGTTTGTATGCTGCAGGCAATTCATAAGCAGAGTATATTTGTGTGACATACAGCCACTGGTGCTTGCCTGACTTATGTTCCTGAGTGCACGAGGATGTTTTATGTGCCCTCATTTTCTTACAGATCCGTAATTTGCTGGTGTGGTGTTTGCACTGATATGGATGTGTGTGTGTGTGTACATGGCACTTTTTCTGGTCTCTGCTGTGGGAGTGGGCTCATTAAACGCTGTTTGTGCAGTGACAGTTCCGTATAAGGGGTCAGGAGCTGGTGTGTGGTAGACATGTTTGGGTATTCTGCGTGCATTTGTGCAGGGATCACTACTCTCTGTGCTGTATAAAAATGTTTTTGCTGTGTACTCACAGGAGTGGTGGAACAGGCTGGGTGGAACTGATGTGGTGTTGTGTGATGGTTGTCTGAATTATCACGTGTGCATCTTAATACAGATGTGCAGCCTTGTAGGTAGGTGCAAGGAGTATGCGAAGGAGAGAAGCACCTCATCCTGTAGAGGAACTCTGAGCTTTTAGGGGTGGTATGCGAGGTGGTGCATGAGGGTGTGGAAGGACCAGTGAGTAAACGTGTGTGTGCACGTTTGTGTCCAGCGTGCGTGTCCCGAGTGTGCAGGGCGTCCTTGCAGAGGGTGAGCCTGGGTGACTGCGCGGGCAGGGAGGTGGTGTGCGTGCGGCCGTGGGTGTAGGCACACTTCACCTTCTCCCGGTGCAGCTCCGTCAGCACCTTGCCCTCTGCTGGGTCAGGTGCTCTCTCCTTTTGTGTGCAATGGGACAGCCAGGCTCTTAGCATACAGGCCAACCTCTTTCCATCTTTTCAGTCTCTTTCCATCTGGCTGTCTGTCTGCTCTGCTGCCCATGTCCAGTTGTCTGTTCCCATAATCACCGATACGCCTTGACTAGCTCACACCCTCCACTGCCTGTGGACTCAGCAGCTGTGCATCTCTCCGTCCCTCCCACACGCGCACACATTCACACACACACACACACCCTGGATCTTCATCTGTGGCATATTCAGTTGCCATTGGAAACCTAAGAAAGAAGTGAATCTACCCTCCAAGTCTTAAGCTGGTGGTTTTTTTCCTTTTTTTTTTCCCTCCCCTTTCCTCCTCTCCTCACAGAAGGCGAAGTCGCTCGCAATGAATCCATGGCAGCTTCGATCGAGCAGTGAGCTGGAGCACCTACTCACAGGCCACTCCTTCATGTGACTGAACAGAGACCTTTCCCAGCACTCGCCAAGGAGAGCAGAGCCCTGGATTTACCTCCCGCGCACCCGGGCACCCCCAGCGCAGGCACTGTGAGGTAAGCCAACCTCGGCACCTCTGTCTGTGCCTCTCTTCATCCCGCCCTCCCTCCCTCGCTCTCGCTGTTTGTTCCCCAGAGGTGTGAGGGAGGAGAAGGGCAGGGGTTTTTGCTATGCTGTGAACAAAATCTAGGCTTTTATCAGTGCCCTCCCCACAACGGAGAGCTGCTCCCTCGCCCCTGAGCCCCTTCCCTTGTGGCTCTGCATGCGTGTGCAAGGAGGGGTTGTGCAGAGCAGCCGGGGGAAGCGCTGCGGGCCTCCTGCACGCAGTCCCGAGTGCATTCCGCCCCTTTCCCATCCCTCCCTGGGCACACACCTGTCTGCTCGCCTCCATTCGTCATTTCCCTCCACCTCCCCTATTTCTCGGGAGAAGGGGCAGCCGGGCTGACTCTGCTGCAGCCTGGCCAGCAGCAAAGCTGGGCTCCGCAGCCCTGGCCTGGGTCACCTCAGGGATGCAGCTTTCAGCAGAGCAGGAGTGGGCATCATGCTACCGGGAGTGGGGCATAGAGGGGAGGATTCCCCCTCCCTCCTCATCTCATGGATATTTTGGGGATTCCAATTCCCCACAGAAGATGCTGGCCTCCATTTCCTAGCCAGGTACCTCCTCTGAATACCCAGCCCAGCCTGCCACAGCTTTTGGGGTGATGGGCATGCTCTTTGTCACTGCTTATCTGCTGTCCCCTGGTGCTCCTTCTCAGCTGGAAGGGATGTTTTCCTACTGGAGACAGTGTGTTTCATAAGCTAGGAACGCCGTGTGCCCTGCACAGGCAGTGAAGGGGCCCTGTGCCGAGCCTGACCCATTTTGGGGCGCAAAGCTCTTGGGAGCACCTGAAAGGGCCTCCTGCCGCCTGGGGCTGCCCTCAGTGCCCCTTTCCTCAGCTCCTCTGCAGGGAAGGCAGGAAGATCAGCTGCACTATTTCCATGCCATGTCTCCGTGCTGCTGGAGCTGCTGTGGTGTGGGGATGGGAGGGGAGTGGGAGCAGCTGTTTCTCCCAGTGCTTGGGCAGGCCCAGACGTGCTGCCAGTCCTCGAGGAGCACGAACGTGCCTGGAGATGCCTTTCCCCAAAATAGACCCTAAAGAAATGAGCTGCTGGCAAAGCAGTGGGTAACCTTAGAGGAGTGGATTTTAAAGGGGAGGTTTGGGAGTTTGCAACCTGCCAGGCTGTGGTTTCAGGCTCTGCACAGACTGTGGCAGAGACCAGGGTTTTCCGAGTCAGATTTTGGGGGCTGTTGTGTTTCTCTCAGGGGAAGGGACTGGCAGGGTCTGTGCTACTGTGCAGTCCCAACAGTGGTGCTGGTGTGGTGTCCCCTGAAGGAGGTGCTGGGTTGCTCCCCTCCTGCCCAAGTCCCACCTGGTGATGCTGACAAGGAGGGCACATCTTCCACTGCATCTTCCAGTGCATCTCTCTGCCTCCACTGCAGAACCTCGCCATCAGCTTTCCCCATCTGCAGCTCCTCAATGCCCCCTGACCCACTACACCAATACCTACCCTTCTACATGAACTGCTGCCTTCAACTTCTCTGTGGTGCCTCTTGCTGTTTTTCTTCCTTCTTTGGGGTACCCCAAGCCCTGCTTTTCCCTCTTTTCAGCACCCGTTCCTCATTTCTCCTCCTTTGTGACCCCCGTGCCGGGCAGGAGCAGCTCTGGTCAGCCTTGGGAAGGGCTGATGCTGCTTGGTGGGGCTGTTTCTGGATGCTGCTGCCAGCTGAAGATCCTGTGAAATGATCTTTCCCGCTGAGGTTCACACCCTCTGGTGCGCGTGTGCGTTGCAGGTGACGAGTGACGGCGGTGTTGTTGATGTGTCACCCTTCCTCTTGGCTGGAGCCTGGCAGGGCGCGTGCCCGTGCGGTCACACTCGGTGTCATTGCTGGAGAGTTTGCAGAAAGCAAGGTCTTCCCATATGGAGCCTCCAAAGTCATTTGGCATTGGTTAAATTCCTCAGTCCTCTCAGGACATGGCTTTGGCACTGACTCAGAGTGGACAAGACAATAAATTCAGCTCTAGGGAGCTTGGTACTGGGTCAAAACTGCTGCAGCTACATGGTAGAAAATGCTGATCCAGTATGAATTCACTCTGCTGTTTGAGCTTTGTTTAGAAAACAATGTTGGCTTCACTCTGTACTGGAAAGATTTATGTTGTGTTGGGTATTATCTGTCTGCACAACCCCATCTTGGTGCTGGCTCGAGTGTTGTTTCTGGGCCACATCTGGCACGTGCTCCGGATCGTGCGTGCTCCAGCTAATCTGACAGATGTAATTACACACTGCAGCCAGCCTGGTTCAGTCCCTCCTGTCGGGCAAGACAGTCTGAAAGAGGGTTAAATTACAGTCTGGGAGCAAGCCATGTCCCACACCAGGCAGATGCTGGAGAGGATGGCATTGGCTGGGAGGAGGGCAGGCATTGAGCCAAAGAGGAAGGGGAGGGAAGCATTGTCTCAGCAGGAGGATGTTGTTCTCCAGCCCTGACCCCTCCACAGGTCAGTGCACAAGGTGCAGGAGAGACATTATCATTCCTCAGAGGATCATGTTGTCAGAAAATGGGGTTGCACCATGGACAGACGCCAAGCCAGCCCATTGGAGGCAGGTGCTCATTTGGGACAGAGTATGAGTGCAAACCCTCACTGTTACGCAGCAAGGATTTTTTTCCAGGTCTGTCACTCAGGTGCTTGTCTTGCTGAGGGAGATAATTTTGTTTGTGCTGAAGGGCCAAAGGGCAGGAAGGTGGTGAGGGGTGTTTTGCCTCACATTTTTGTGTGGATGTATGCGAGTCTCTGGTGATTAGGAGGAGAATTTGTTGACCAGGTTTAGCAGTCCTGAAGTCAGTTTTACTTCAAATCCCAGCAAAAGGAGCTTTTAGAGGTTAAAGTCAAGAGGTGATGCTGTCTACCAAACCTTGTTGCTGAGGATCCTAATCCTAGCAAACTCTCTCACTGGTCACCATGCTGTGCCTCAGTTTCCCCTACCTTTATGTGGAACAGGCAGTAGCCACAAACCCTGTGGGAGAGGAGGGGATTGGGGAGTAGGGATGTGAAGGAACAACGCTTCAGGCTGCACAGAGAGATGCTGTGGGGAAAGGGAGGTTCAGCCCGTGGACTCTGCTGACATGGCTGAGTGCTGTCATTCGCAGGGGCCTGGATGCCGGAGGAGAATCCGTAATGACCAGGGGGCTGCGTGCCAGGGCCGAGGCAGCGATTCACTCAAGCCTCTGTTTGTTTGGGAAGAGAAAGGGAGTTTGTGGCTTGTCACTTGGGAAACAGAGTAGAGATTCAGTGGAGAAGGACAGGCCTCTTGGCTGGGCCTCCCCAAGCAGCCGTGCCACGTGCCTGTGTGTGTCAGGGGACTAAGGGGACCCTGGCACAGGCCATGACCGGCAGCTGGCCATCCCCAGCCCCCGTCATTTCACCTCCCCCTCGCACCCTCTGCACAGGCACCGCCGAGCGGCCGAGGACAGCCCTGAGACACACACACATGACAGACCAGTGCATGTGAGGAGAGGGAGACAAGCAAAAAGCCTTGCTAGAAGAGCAGCTGGATGGGATTCATGCTACCTCCCTGCCTGGTTTATGCCCTTTATGCATCTGTGCGAGTGTCCATGTTGCTTCATCCCAGCCCAAACAGGCACCTTCAGCAGGGCTGTGTCTGGTGTGTGGGGAGTCATGTTGGGCTAAGTCAGGGCACGAAGAAGACCTCTTTCTCCCCCAAGTTCCTCCTCTGTCTCATCCCAGTGTGAGCCCTCTCTTCCTTCGTGGAGGTGGAGACCTGCAGGCAGTGGAGGGAGGTGCTGCAGAGGGAAGAGGGATTGCGAGACACACAGGGGTATGGAGGGGATGCAGACACTGAGATGAGAAAGAGTGAGGACCTGAGAGAAAAAGGACAGAAGCAGCAAAGGAAGAAAGGGGTGGAGAGGGAGGCAGAAAGAGAGCAGCATGTCCCTGCAGTGACAAAATGGTATGGAAGTATCTTATTGATATTATTGATATTACAGACTAGAGTCTGACCTGACCATGTTTGTACTGGGCAGGGATGTGGTCTCAAAAGCTCTGTGGCAGGAGGACCAGCTGTGCTCAGTAAACTGCTCATCTTCTATCCACCTCCTTAATTAAGGCAACAGCCAGGCTGAGATTGTCCTGCTTTGAGATGCCTTCTCCTGTGCATGTTTGTCTGCTCCTGATATGGAGAACATATCAGGAGAACATATGAGAAACCCCTCCTTGTGTCCTCTGTCCTCCTGGCCCTCGCCCCATGGAGCCAGAGGAAGTGAATGTGCTGCCCAGCGCTGCTGAGAACTGCCTTGCTCTGTACTGGAGGGATGTTGGCGAGGTCTCAGAGGGAGCCACAGATTTGCCTTTAGATGGCTCCCCAGAAAAACTTATGGCCACAGTACCTCACAGAGGCAGTGTCTGCAGGGAATGAATTCAACAAGCTCCATGAGGCAGAATTTTTTCTATATTTGCCCCATCGACATGTCCCGTAAGAACTGAACAGCAGCCATTAGAGAAGAGGGATTTATGGAAATTTCTCTTCCTCTTTTATGAAATATACTTGAGTACGTGTCCGTCGGGTAAGGTAGGCATGCCAGGTATGTCACCGGGTAGGTAGATTTCATACAAACCTTCTCAGTGTCACTTTTGATGGGGGCGTGATGGTTTCCAGAAGCTGGAATGCCAGAGCTGGCTTGCAGGCAGGTTGACAGGTGAACGTATATCCATAGCTGGTCGCGTGTTCATTGTGACATAAACCTGTGGGTGCTTCTTTTCCACCTCTTTTCCAGCGAGGTGCTTCCTCCCTGACTCCCTGTTGTTCGACCAGTGGAAGGTGTGGCTTAAAGTGAGTGGCACATCAGGGCCACCAGGCTGTGCCCCGATCTTAACTGCCATGCCTTTTAAAGCCAGCCAGCATGGTGAAATCTATCGAGAACCCATCTGGCACAAAGGGAGAAACACTCATAATGGGGCTACTTATTTGAGTTCTCCAGCAATGCCCATTACATTTCATGTTTTGTGGCTGATGCAGCTGAAAAGCAATCACTGGAGCTAACAGCCCAGCATTGTTCTGCTCACCTTCTGATTTACTTCCTTTCATCCTCGCTGGGTTTCATCTCCTCCCAGGTTCATGCATCCCCCAGCACTGAGGTCACTTTCTTTTCATCACACCTTAGGCTGTGTATAATCAAGCTAGCACTGTTCCTGCCCTGAATCTTCAGGGGGTCAAGATGGAAATCACTATTCAGCAAGAGACCCAAACAAATGAGCAAAACTAGCCTGGTTGGTCAGAACAGGGTGGAAGTTATCCAAGAAAACTCGCATTGATCAATTCCAGTCACCTCCTGTGCTTAAAGTGACTCAGTATCTCCATTTTTAGGATGTTGCTGGGGAGCTGAATTCTCTTATGATTTCTCTTGTATCAGCTGTCCCTACCAACGGTATTTGTGAGATTCTTTTCCTCTGTCTGCTCAGATGAGGATCTGTTGGAAAATATGCTGGTAGAATAATGGGTGCTGGGACAAAGCAACTCATAAAAAACCCAAAAACACAGTGAAAAAAAACCCAACAACCACAAAACCTCCGCCCCCCTTTCCCTGAACAATAAGTTATCAAGTCCAGATGGTTAAATCCGAGAGTTTGGAAGGAGCTTAAGTGATTGAGCTGCTAACAAAAATATGCAATCTCTTGTGGAAAAAAAAAAAAAGCTACTGATTCGGGGAATTGGAGAAGACCAAATGTTGTACCTATATTTGAAAAAAGGCTTCAGTGATGATCCGGGGAATTAAAGATCAGTAGGCTTTGCATCTGTATCTGGTAAACTGGTGGGAATGATAATTAAAAAGCAGTGCTTGAAGACATCTGGGAGATTGTGGTCTGACAGGGCCTATCCAGCGTGGGTTCAGCAGGGGAAAACTGCATCATGCTAATCTCCTACAACTTTCTGAATGTGTCAATAACGCAGTGGATAAAGGAGAACCAATTGATATAACGTATTTAGACTTCCAGAAGGCTTTTGAAAGATCCCGCACTTGAGCTGCTAAAGAAGCTAAGTAGTCAGTGAGAGACAAAATATTGACATAGATCAAAAACTGAGTAGGAGACTGAAAGAATGAGGGGATTAAACAGTCAAGTTTCACCATGGCAAAAGGTTAATGTGGCCTCCAGGTTCTCTTCTAAATCCCTTGTGATTTACCTTATTGTTTAATGGATTGGAAAGGTGGGAGGAGAGAGATGCTGTACGGAAATCAGCAGATGAGACAAAGTTATTATGTTGGCTGTGGACAGAAAGGGCTGTGGGAAATGCCTAGGAAAGAGAATGGAGTTAAATGAATGCACTGTGCTCTGGTGAATAAAACTGAATGTTGGTATGTTCAAAGTAATGTGTGTTGTAGGGCAGACTCAAAACTCTTTAGATACCCAAAAGGTCCTGAATCAAGGGTATCAGCCAAATGAAAGTGAGGGTGGATGTCTTTGCAGAGCTCTGCCCCATGCTGTGATGCCCTTGAGCAGGCAAATCAGCTGTTTGGATGCAGAGGCAGTGGGTGGAGAGGGCTCTGGAAGAGCTCTTGGTACACCTGCAGTGCTGCTTCATTTGGAATTGCGTGCCAAACCCGGGTCAGCCTGTTTCTGAAGGGATGCTGGAGAACTGAAGGGCCTTTGAGGTGAGACAGAAAGCCTGTGAACACCCCCAAGTAAGAGATGGAGGAGACAGGGGTTGTTGGTGTCAGACAGCAGACTGGGAGTGGATGGTGGGACGAAATAAAATTATGAGACATATGAGGATATCTGTCCTTCCTTTCCTCATCACCTAGGAGTGAAGGAATGCACAGTGAAATTAAAATGTATGGGATTCAGGTTCACAGGGTTGAACTGTGGAGGTCTAAGACATGAGAATTTGTCAGGTCCAAGAATTTAGAAAGGTTCATAGTATGTGTTTTGTAGAGAACATGAGCACCCCAATGAGCTTTAACTAAGGATGAGCCCAGTTTTGGAGCCTGACCTTGCAGGTTCAGTCTTCAGAGCCTATATTAGCCTGCAACTCACAGCAGCAAATAAGAAAATTGAGATGGGAGCACATTGTCCCTCATTTGTCTGCTTTGATGTTTTTCCACCTTTTCTCCCCAAAATTCCAGTGATGTTTTTCCTGAGAGCCAGTGTGGGCATTTCTCTGACCTGGAATGGTTGTTCCCTAGTGCACATCTTCCCTGCTGGGACACGAGCAGTGAAATTCTGTTCTTGTCTGATCATGTTGAAGTCCATAGTATGAAGGAGGATTTGTTCAGCCTCTGAGTTTGAACTTGGTTCTGGGGAAAACCAAACCCCAGCCCTGCCACAGAAAAGGTGCAAACCCACCTAAACTCTTGATATTGCCTCAGATCAGAAACCTAACCTGCAAAATTCCCAGACATTCCTGGGAGATTGCCCATGCTTCCATCTTCTGCCTGAGCTATGGATGTGGGAGTCAGTACCAGGACAACAGGGTATCCGGCAAACCTTCCAATTTCCAGGCCAAGCCGGAGCCCAGAACAAAAAATCTCCTGGGGCTGAAGGGAGAAGAGAAATCCCTGAGCCTACGGAAACCCTGAAACCTTATTTGATTACTTCCTCCTCTCTTCAGTATAAGTATCTGAGTCTACAAACATATCCTCCCTGTCCAACAGCATTCCCTATCCAGGAGCATGGTCCCAGTTCTTGGGGGTTTTTTTCTGAGTCCATGATACAGGATGCTGAAGTCTTCAACAGCTTGGCTAACTGAGCCTGTTTGATTTCTAGCTATTTGTGTGCAGCTACAAATGTGTGTGTAGCTACACACAAATCCCAGACTCCTTGTCAGGATGTCTCCTTCCTGGACAGCCCATGAGATGTGAGCAGAGTGACTGCTTGCACGGGGAAATGTTTTTAAGCCAGATAAAGAAACACTGGGGAACATATTTGCATGCTGCTCTTTGCTGGATCTCTGAGGTCTCTTGTATTCTTAGAGCTGTGATTTGTTTTGGTGGGTAGCTCGGAGCTACACCCACTGCAGCTGATGTGGATAGAGTGGGAGCAGCCAGGCTCGTGTCCCAGTGCCAAGAGACCCGGGGTCAGTGTCACACCTTTCCACATGGTTAAAAGTTCCTGTGAGGCCAGAGGGAACTTTGGCAGTGTGTCAAAGCTGATGTCACCACAGCCCCTGCAAACCTCTGGGGTGGAAGCAACATCTTCAACACCTCTCCTGGAATCCAGGAGCTGGGGACTGTGGGGGCTGAGAGACACTGACGTCACCCACTCTGCGTGCCAGCAACCCCAAGGCTTGGGAGATGGCTTGATCATCACTACTCTATTATAGCACCTAAAAAGACCTCTGGGATCAAAAGATGATTGCATCTCTCTGCTCTATTACAGCCGCCAATGAACCTCCAGGGCCAAAGGATAAATGCACCATCTCTGGAGTATTATAGCATTTAGAAACCTCACTCACTGACTCACAGCTGTCTGACCCCTCCACCATAACCACTTTCAATTTGTCTCGGCACCCAGCCACCTTCTCTACCGAGGTGTAGCTGGATAATCCCTGTGCTTTTACAGTGCCTGCCTGTGTGCAGCACTGAGGTGAGAACACACTATCTTCTCACTTATTATGGTACTGGGGAGCACCGGTGCTGTGATGCATTTGCCAGACCTTTGCTCTATGAATGCAGCAAGGAAGCACTGCAATAAACCACTTCCCTTTAACACAGCATCTGTGAACCTCCGGTACTGCTTTGCTGTGGCAGGTGATCTGTTCTTGCCTGGTGCAGGGAGGGGGCCCTTCTCAGGCTGTTAGAGGTGTTTCAGAAGGCAGCTCAGCCCCTGGCAAGGGCCGTGTTGTACCAGCAGCTCGAGCTTGCTAATGGCAAGGGGGATACTTTGAATCTCTGGTCAGTGATCCTGGCATTTAGAAAGCATGAATTAATTTCTCAGACACCCTAGAGAGGTGGAGTTCTGTCATGTTACGAACCTGACTTGTAGATTCTGGGGAAAATCCTAAAAGCTTTTGGTAATAGAGGTTTTAGTAAGTTTAATGCCGATGGAATTAAAAGTCTCTAGGCACTCGTTGTGAATGGATTTACATCGGGGAGATTAGAAAAGGGAAAACATTATTGGTGTCCAGGAAACTCAGGAGAGCAGCTGTCAGCTGGTTTAGATGGAAAGTTCCCCCGTGGGCAGGCGCGCTGGCAGCCAGACAGCGCACACGCACCCCGTGGGGCCGGCTCGCACGCTCTCGGGCTGGGGACACGTCCCAGGGCCCGCTGAGGGCACGTCACACGTGAACATTCACAACAGGATGTTTGCACTCTCCGATTTTACGGACACACTGAACGCGATTTAACGCAGGAACGGTCTCTTCAGTTTGGCTGGCATCTCTTGCACAAAGACCCACATGCCTTTACTCAAGTGCTGCTGGCTTTTCCCAGCGTGTTCATTACTGTTCACTCCTGCTGAGGAGCAGGGAGAAGAAATGCCTGCTCTCCTCCCTGCCTACAGACACACCACACTGTGCAAAGCAGCCTCTCCCTTCATGGATAGGCCTTTTACAGCCCGCTTTCTTCCCAGCAGCAAAGCACCTGGTGCGTTGCTATGAAGTGCAACAATGAAGCACAGTTAAAGTGAACACTGGGCAGGATCCTTGTGGGATGATTTTGTGAGGTTTAATAATTTTGTAGTAAATTTTGGCCAACTCACAAAATCCACCATTTTCAACTTGTCTGGGAGGCCTGGGGAGGCATCTCTGCATTGGCCGACTTCTGCTCCTTTTTCCCAGGCCTCAGTGTTTTGCCACTGCTGGAGAAAGCATCCTGGAGGCAGATGGGCCTTGCCTGTGCCCTCAGATAAGTAAGGCATGATCCTGGAGGGTTTGGCTTTTCTTGGACTTCCCTGCAGAGGCTGGGTTGCTGAGGCTGTGCTCTTTGCTCAGGGATCAGAGAGGCAACAGAAGAAAAGACACCAAGAGACCTGTGGGGAGAATGAGAAAGGTTACGGCCTTAAGTACATGAGCTGGTTATGCTCCTCTCGGGAAGGCTCCGAGAGAGGCTGTTCCCCTTGTTATTTCTCTCCAAAGTCCTCATCACTTGTTGGTGCACCTTTTTGAGAGCAAAGATCAGGGTTCATCCACCCTGGCCTTCTTTTTAAGTGGTACATCATCAAGCTGAGGACTCAATTCAAATCCCGTTTTGAAGATCTCTATTTCCTCTGCCACTCAGGAGAACTTGCTGGGTGATCAGGCTCTGTTAAAGCAGGGAGCTCCCTGCCCCAGGGAGGATGGGCAGGCAGGAGAGCTGGTGCCTTGCCAGGGCATGCAGGTAATAACATGACTTTATCAACTGAGTGCCCACAATCAAGCCAAGAGCAGAGTTACACTTTCTTTGTAGGGTGAAGATAATGCCCTGTCCACAACGCAGAGCAGGGTGCTGGGATTCATGCCATCCCTTTTCTTCCTGCACAGCATGCATCACTGCCTGTTGACTCTTGGGCGCTGGGTGGGAGGGAAAGGCTGCTGGAGTGGTTGACAGTGCCCTCAAAACAAGGTGTCAGATGTTGAGTACCAGGGGCAGAGCAGACACGATGTCTCTGGTGCCCTTCTCAGTGAGTGGGTAGGTGCCCCCAGGGTGTCCACACACAGGGAGGAGGAGATGGGAGGGAGGAAACAGCTAGGAAAGAGGGTGAGCAGTCTCAGTGCCTCCCCAGGTGGCCCTTCTTGTGCTAGCAAGAGGCGGTGGGAGCACAGGGAGTCAGAGAAGGAAGACAGGGAGGGGGGATGCTCTGCTGGCAGGCTGGCACCCCTCAAAGTGGTGGGGAGCCAGGAAGCATTGTGGTAGCCAGCCTTTGTCCCTGGGCTCCCATTCATCAGCTGGGAGACGCAGCTTGAAGAGAAGGGGGGTTTTAAGTAAAGAATAGAAGCAAAAATATTAATATGGTGACTGTGGCTATGGCAATGCACAGTGAGCGCTCAGCAGGGATGTTTGTGCAGGAACTGGAGCTGCCCCTGGAGCAGTGGGCCTAATCTGTGGTGGGGAGAGGAGAAATCTATTGCTGTGGCCGCTGATCCCAGGAGGGTGCCTGACCTGGCACTCCTGATGGTCCACTTGTCCTGCAAGTGTGTTGCATCTGAGCTGCTGGGCATGCAGGCAGCTGCCTCTGGATGGGTGCAGAGCCAGGCTGGGCTCACTGCTGCTCAGGCTGCATCGGCACTGACAGGACCCGTGGATGTCAGCAAGGAGAGCCACTCCAGAATCTGCTTTGCACCTGGCACTGCAAAAACGTTTTTGTCCTTTCTGCATCCTGGGTGAAAGAGCTTCTGTCCCACCATTGCCTTTCCTGAGGCATCTCTGTTTCTGTCAATTTATCCACAAGTACAAAGAGAACACGGGTGCAGGTGTCCCCCCCGTGCCAGACAGCTGTGCTGGCTGTTGTAATAAGCTCATTCAGGCAGGATGTGTTCACCCCCTCTAAACTGTAGTCAGTGTCTATTCCCAGGCAGAACGGTGCTTCTGGAGGACATCTAGCACAACTAACTCATCATGACAACCAGCAGCAACTTCAGGCTGCTTTCACAGAGCTGTTTGTGGAATCACCTCAGCCCTTTAGCACAAGATGTACACTTGCAGCAAGCCCTGCCTCTACAGAAGAGAGAGGCTGCTGTTTCCTGTGAGCCGTGTGTCCCTGGCAAATGCTAGTCCAGGACTAATGTGTTCATTGCTGACCGGTCAGCGTGAGATGGGAGAAAGGGGATCTTCATCTCGGTGGGATCGCTGAGAGCAAATGGGCTGTGCAGCAGTAAGGATGTGATGAAGTTGTCAGCTGCAAAAGACTATCTGTGATCTTAAGCCCCTAGATGGGGCAGGCTTATAAACACATGATGGGGCACTCTCACAGCTTTCCTGGAGATGGGAAAAGTTATTTGAGGGCAGCCCCTAGGATTTTCAGGATCTGTCAGTTGCTTTCTGGTGATGAGAACACCTGGCATGTTCCTGTCGGGACTGACTAGCAGAGATTCCAAGTGTTTCATTTGCATGATTAGCAGTGTTTATGCTCACTGTTTGTTCAGGGACTGTCCTATGTGTGAAACTGTAGCCTCGCTGCAGAACACTGGGCTGAAAAGAGTGTAGTGGAGGCTGAGTGCACCTGTGATTTATGGGAAGATTACAACCTTGCCCGCAAATCCACGTGGATGTCAGCATGGTTTATATTATCTGCACCACGGTGGCATGTTACATTCTCACAGCACGCGGAGGGTGAGAAGGGGCAGACTTTTCAGAGGGAGCTGCCTCTGGGCATTGCTATTTTTTACTTCATCTTTGGAGCTGGTGAGCCTGGTAGTGTTGCAGGGTGATATGTATGAAGGAACCTGACACCAAGCTGGAGGACCCATGAGGTTGTATCATGATATAGCCAATGAAGTGAGCTGCTTGCTGTTGCTTTGATGTGATCATATGACAGTTTGACGCTTTATTCAAAGCACTGGTTATAACTTCCTTACCCTTCTTTCCCAAGCACTTCGAGGCCAACTAATTTATTAATAAATTAGAGGGATTAAAATAAACAGTGCTTTGAAAATCATTAGGCATCCCAAATGCCTGCAAACAAACAGCAGCTGAAGTAAAAATACAAAATGCAAATAGGCTAAGAACTGGGCCATAAAATATTGTCTCCTAGCCCTGGGGCAGCTCTGGAAAGAAAAACTGTGGTTTTTTCCCAAGTTTCTTTTGGGTTGGGACAGAGAAAATAGCACTGAGGTTCTGTGAATGAGGAATGGTCCCTGCCCCAATTCCTGCAGTGGAACGGGGCCTGCCCCACCAGCAGCTTTACTGGCTGCAGAACAGAGATGTAGGGAGATGAGGCCACAAGCACCAGCCACGGGGCTGGAGCTAAGGCAAGATCTGAAGGCTACAGACTGGGGACCATCTGGGTGAGCAGCTGTCCTAGGCAGCTCCTTCTGCTACTCTTGGTCCTGACCCTCACCCTCCAGGCACTGCATACCCAGTTCTTTCCTCCTCTCAGCTCACTGCCTTTCTGACTCCAAGATCAGCTCCTCTTTCCCTCTCTGAAGACCCAGGGACTGACACAGCCAAATCCTGCAGCATCCAGTCCATCTTCCCTCAGTGCTACCAAAGCTGGGCCCCTGCATTGGTGGCCACATAAGCAGGAATTCTGGCTTCCAGAGCAATGAGAGACCACGTTCCACAATGACCTTTCCTCATTCTGCATCCTAGCTGGGGTGATGCATTTACTGTTGCCAGCTGCCTTTTTCTCGTCAGTCCATGCCAGTTCACAGACACGCTCTAACACCACTGTCCCAGTGAGGAAACACAGTCCCCAAGGACATCGCAAAGGCTACAAACAGTGGGTGAGGGTATGGGCAATTATCTGATTGCTGTGGTGTTTTGGGTGATGTTTATATGGGGATTACTTGGAAAAGGAAGAGTCTGAAAAATGTATCAGAGCAACATACATGTCTTTGATGTGCTTAAAAACTGGTGTGGTCCTGCTTAAGAAGTGGAAGTAATGAGGGCAATCAGTCTCGGCTCGGTAGGATGATTTTGAGGCCAGAGAAATGTGAAGGAATCACAACTGACTGATGTTCCTGCCCAGCAGAGAACAAGGAGATCCAGTTTTCCAGGCAGTCGTTGGAAGTCCCGTGTTGGTGAATGAGATATTCACCACCTTCAAGACTGAACATCCTATCCATACTTGGAGAAGACTGTGTATTTGTGAGGAGGAGGAGGGGTTCAGCTGTGAGAAGTCTGCCTGATTCAGGAATTGCCTGGACCATCTTGAGTTTCTCTTGCGTGACAGACTTCTCAGGCATCACTGGCCAGGGAGAAAGCAGTCAGACAATGGAAGAGAGCTGGCCTAGGAAAAGGCAGAGCCTGTCTGATAATTGAATACTTCTCCCTGCCTGGCCAGCATGCTGCGAGTGGAAGGCATTATGAGGCCAAGTGCCTGCCACTGCCAAGGGACTCTTCCCCTCCACAGAGCCAGTGGGATTTCTAATCCAGGCTGTATAGGACAATGCTGTCATGTTAGTAATGGTATAACTCTCTTAGCAGTCTACCGGTGTGACAGAGCCACAAAGAGAACAGTGTAGGCTGAATATGCACTCATGCTTGCTAAGCCTGTAATCCCAGCTTTGATTTTCTCTCCCTCTTTTCATGTTTTTATTTTTTTTTTAATTTTTTCTTTTAATAATAAGTTCAAACTTAATAAGAGTGATTCACTAGTTGCCTGTTTATCTGTCTTTGCATGGTGTCCAATTTGGATTGCACAGGGCAGAAAGGTGAGGTATGGGGGGAGAAGGAAGAACTGGGAGATGAAGGGGGAAGCTGGAGAGTGTTCCTGTTTCCTCTCTCCATGGAAACTAAGGCTGGTGTCTTTCTGAGAACCTGAATGTCTCAGCTGTTTTTTCCCCTATGGTCAGAAGAGGCTGATGATCACAGCTCTGTTCTCCTGTTTGATTTAGATCTTTTGTGGTTTTCTTTGTAAAGGTTCAGCAGCTGTTAGCACTGATGGGGAGTGTTTGGTGGTCTGTGGGATGGGAGGAGGCAGCATGTGAGTGCCCTGGACTTGTCTGCCCTGTGCCATGGTTGTTGTGCTTGGATGAGACAAGGGTCAGTGATGGAGCTAAGCCCTTCCAAGGCTGTGTTTTGCAATTGCATCTGAGACTGTGTATGTACCTTCTTGAGGTTGATCTGTTTTCTCTGCAGATCCTGGCAGACCCCAGATGTTCCTCAGCCCTGTTGCAAGACCTGCTGTAGGGCTGATTCTAGCACCATAATGTGTTTCTGCATCCTTTTGATTCTGCCTGCCTAGGAACCTGATCAACTCTTCTCAGAAACTGCTCAGGCTGGGCAGCAAGATTCACCATTGCGCAGGAGTAAGACAAAACAGGGAATTGCTGGATATGCATGTGAAGACTGTTGCCCAAGAGCTGCTAAGAATTGCCTTGCACTGTTCTTCTTGCTCTGGGCAGTCACTGGCCTCAATCACACCTCAGCCAGTTTCACCCCAGGTGCTTCTTCCGGGGTGAGCCTCCTCCCTCCTTGTCTCCAGTGGGCAGGCACAGCCCTGCTGAACTGCTCTGGGCTGAGGGTGGCTGTGCTTTTGGCCGGGTGACACTGAACATGGGAGACATAGAGCAGGTCATCTGGAATAAGCAGTTAAATGTGGGGTGGTGCATAGGAGGACAGTGAACAGGAGAGGGCAGAAAGGTTAAAAAAACTAAAGGTTTGGACAATTGTGGAGAAGCATTATAGTACTGAAAGCTTTCTGCTTCACCATGGGTAAATAATGTGTACTTGTGGTTCACCATGGCAGGACTGGTCCTGACTCCCAAAGAGCTGTGTCTAGGTGACCCATGGGTGGTGCTGAGACTGCCTGGCATAGAGAAGACAGCTCTGTCTGAAACCAAGGGAAGCTGTGGGGCATTCTGGCAGCTTGTGGGGTGGTGAGTGATGGCAGGCAACATGCTGTCGTGCAGGATCAGCGAAGCACTGCTCATCTCTCAAGCTGTCTGCTTCTCTTGCTCTTTGTGAGTCTCTTCTCACTTCTCCTTTTCATGTGCTCATATCACCTCTCTTTTCTTTCCCTCACTTTCTCTCTCTGTGTGGTGCATGGCCCAGTGACTATAATCCATAGATAACCCTCTGTTCTCTCTTTTCTCTTCCTCACCACCTTTCTCACTCATCCTTTCTTCCTGTCTCTCACTAACACTCTGTTGCTCTCCCTGCCAATTTTTTCTTCTCTTTCCTCCCACACTCTGGCCCCGTTTAATCAATCTCAGCGCGGTCCTGTTTTTCACCAGGGCTGCTGTTTCATGTTTACTCCTGTGGAGGGAGGGTGGGCAGGTGTGAGGGTAAGGTAACAGGTAGGAAGCAGGAGCGTTCAGCTGAGACCTCCTTTGGTGACCATGGCTGAGTCACGTCACTCGTTCTGTGGCTTGGCTCCTTTCCTTTGACACGGGAACACTCAGCTACGAGTGAATCTGCAATACTTAGAGGTTGTAGGGCCAAGGTCTGTGAAGCTCCTGGAAGTGGGCTAGAGTTCTTTGGGTGCCTGTGCAGTTTTTGTTTGTCTCTGGTGCCCAGCTAAGCCCTTGTGCCCAGACTGACACGATGAAGGCATGTTCCCAGCCCTACTCATTGTCCTGTTCACAAAGTCTGCCCCACCCACACTTTCATAAGAAATAACCCCACGGGATGAAGCTGACAAGGCTCAGCTATGGAGTTTTGATCTGCAGTGATCCAGGGCTTTGTCCCTGCAAATCTCTGGAGACCAACAGCAACTCTTGTTACCCTAGGTACTACCTTTGTAAACAAATCACACCGATTTGCCTCCCCAACCCCACCTTTTTCTTCTTTTCTTCCTTTCTGCCATGCCACTTCTCCACCTTTGCATACCGGAGCCTGCCTTGCCCGCTGGCTGCTGAGGGCTTGCCCGGAGCTGCCAGATGCTTGCACCTTCTTAGCTCTCACGGGTAGGAGTTGCTATGGGAGACAGCGAGAAAGAAAAAGTGCCTTCCCCAGCAGCACCAGGAGCCAGAAGTCTTCCATTGAGTGGAGAACACCCCCCTCTTGTGCTCCTTCCTCCCCTCAGCCCCCCTTTAGAGAGCACTGTGCAGAAAGCCGCCTTTGAAGCCCCTTAATTAGTGTCCCGTGTGTCCTGAACGGAGCCCTTCATTACCACCAGCAAGAGGCACAAATTGGCATGTGTTTCAGGTTCGGGCTCAGCGCCAGGATTTTGTTCCAGTCCCCTCCCTCCAAACCTCTCCAGCTTCCCCCCTCCTCGACACACATGCGTGCACACACACATTGACTCCCTCTCACAGAAAAACACACATACACGCACACATGCACACGCAAGGGACCCTGCCATAAAAGAGACGTCCCCTTTCCATCATCCCAGATTTCAGAGAAAAAAAAAACGAATGACAGAGGTCGCTCTGTTCCCTGCCTCCCCACGGCTTGCTCTTGGCTCTGCTGACCCTTCAGCATATGCAACTGCAGGTTGGGGGTCATTATCAGCCCCAGAGTATCTCTCACAGCCTGTGGATGTGCTCAGAGGGTGCTAATTAGTGAGAGAAGGGCTGATTAGGTTAGAAATTAAGTGTTTATTTCTCCTTTTTTTTTTTTTTTTTTTGGTATGTGTATGTGCGTAAAAATAGTGAGGCCAGATGGAGTCTCGGGAATAATGGGAGAAAAGGCAGCCAGGAGTCAAGGGGGGTGAATCTGTGTCCTGTCTCACCTCTCCTGCACACCCTGGGTGGACAGACGTTCTGCAAACTCATGGCATTCCTGCAGCACACCAGCAGCCACCACATATTCCCTGTGGCTGCCCTCATTGGGATCAAGCTGGACATCTCCTCTCTGCACCATGTTCGGTAGAGGCTTTTCATACCTGCAGAGCCTCTCACCTCCATCACCTCATCTTTTCCAACTCAACCTCAGTGCCTCTGCTTCCCCCCAGCACCACTTTGTTTTATCTCAGTGTCACTATCAGCAGCAGCCAACAGGTTACTGGCATCACCAGCCTTTCAGTGGCACCCCTTGTCTTTGCTGGTGTCTCGCCGCACGCGTGCTGTCCTCACAGAGACATCCTGCCTCACAGGCTCTGAGGAAATTCAGTCTATCTCTGCCATGGACTTTGTCTCTCCTTTGCAAAAGTTGCAACACAGGACCCCCAAAGCTGATTAGGAGTCTGATTTCCAGGAACTCCAAAGTCTCTGTGCCTGAGCAAACCATGTCCTTGTCCGGATACCAGGCCATTCTTCCCTGCAACCATGCTAGCTTCAGCCTGTCAGGGACTGTGGGATAAGGAAGAACAGATCAGGGTATGGCTGCATAGCAACTTTGTCTTACTACAAGGCTATTCTGTGCTTCCAGCTCTGCAGCTTTGGGGCTGTGAGAGGCAGTTGAAAAATAATTTCCTTCCTTCCACTTAACCTAAAGGAGGTCTCTGGGGCCAGTATTTTGGATGCACTGGATGTGGAGCCTTTCTCCAGAGGCCAGTGTTTAGGCTGGAGGAGAGGGAAGGAAAGAGGCTGTACTTGACTGTGCTCTTCAGCTTGCTTTCTGGGGTGGGAATCGTGCTGGCAGACTCACGAGTTCGCACAGTTGGAGGTTGGTCTCTGCAGCAAGCAAATTTATGTGACCTGAGGGCTCACTCTGATGCTGGGAATGAAGGCCACCTCTCCCAACTGGGGATATGACTGTTGAGAAAGGGCTGAGTTTGTTTTGTCGATCAGCTTGGGGAGTGTGTGTGGGGGGGAGGTAAGAACTTGTCACTACAATGTGCTGGAGGAGTATTTGCAGGGAGGAGTATTTGCTCAGTAACCAATGGGGGGACTGTCATCCCTTACAATCACAGCTCACTGGGACGTGTGGGTCCCACAGCAGAGGAGATTCTCCTGCTGACACCAGCTACGCCCTGGACTCTTAGCTGCATTTCAGAGCCCAGCTACAAAGTGTCTGGTGCACAGGGGCCTTGTACCTATGAAAGAAGAAGTCCGGCTGCTTTTGAGAGTGGGAGGAGAGCAGCTGGGGACCCCCAGCTCCAGGGGTGTATTAGTGTTGGGAAGAGAGGCCACATGTGTGTGCTGGTGTTCCTCGGGCTGTGTGCTGTCAGGAGGACTGCATGCATGACTGTTTGGCTATTGCATGAGAGGAGGGTGTATTTGTCTGGGTACAATTCAGACCTTATTCCCTTTTCATTGCGACGGTGCTTTTTTACCATGTGGCTCCTGCAAACAGCCGAACAAACAAACAAACAAACACTCACACATGGGAATCCAAACTCCCTATTACCACCACATTGCAGATGCAGCCTGGTTTGGCCTGTATTTCTCCCGTTGCCACAGCAACGGTAAGCCAGGGAGTAAATCAGAATATCCTCTCTGGTGCTCAACACCCCCATATGGCAAAATAAATGACAGCGTGGAAAGCCTGGACTGTCTCCCCTACCCCTCCTTCCCAACTCCAGTTCAGCAGAGACCCTCCAGAGACCTCTCATATGCCTGTCAGACCCCAAGGAGATCACAAGCCTCCTCCAGAGGGGATGAGGGAACACCACCTCCGCTGTGACCAGCAATCCCCCTTATTCCCTCCTCCAGTTGCTGTGTCTCCCGTGGAGGGTGATCAGGTCTGAATCAATGTTCACTGTTCATGGTCTCAGCTCAGCTGGCTTTTAACAAGATGAGTCCCATCAGCTCCACTAAGGACCAAACAGCATCCAAACCAGGCTTAGCAACCTGCTTCTTGCTTCAGCAAACTCTGCTTACAGCCGGGAGAAACAGAGCCTTTAGAGAGGAGCAAAGCAATCAAAGCACATTTAGGACCAGGACTCCTGTCCAGCTGAGCTCAGAAATATGCTTGCTGGGACAGCTGCCAAAAGGGCTCCACCAGCTACGCTTTGTGTTGGCCTTGGGCACTTCCAAAGTCAGCAATGTGCTTAGGAGAGAGATCTGTCTGCCCAGAAAGAAGAGTCCTTGGGAGGAGAGGAGAACTGGTGTGGTGCAGTCCCCTAGAAGCAGGGGAGAAACTGGACTTGCGTTTTCTACAGCAGCTCTTTCCATGTGCATCCTAGTTTGGATCATTCCAGGTGCTACTAAAGCCCTGGAGGACGACCTGCATCCCCTTTCATTCCAGCAGCCGATCAGAGCGTATCCGTCACTTATGCCTCCCCCAGCTTTGGCCGTGACTACCTTCATCAGGAATCTCACTCTGTTCTTTGGCTGGATTTCCTCTGAGAATCCGATTTACGGCTTCCCAGCGATTGCTAATGTGTAAATACAGTGTGCTTCAGTATGGCACTGTGAATGCCCTGGTGCATTGGAACTGTTAACCCTTCAGCAGCTGAAGATGCTCTCTCTCCCTGTTGTGAGAGCTGCCTTGTTTGACAGGGAGAATCCCAGCCTGGGATCATGGGATCCCAGCGTGGCTCTAGGCATGCTTACAGATCGGTGCGGGTGGGTGAACCCACAAGCCTCCTCAGGTTTCTGTGGAGGGGAAAGGATGAGGCAGGAGCAGCCCAAAGAAAAGGCAAAAAGGGCCATTTCATGATTAAATGCTAGAGCACAGCAGCAGTGTAAAAATATACATATATCACAAGCCTTAATTAACACAGGCGAAGGGAAAAGGAGAAAAAAAGCCACTTTTTAAAGGTTTCACAGAGACTATAAACTGGCAGCACAGAAAAAAAATGTAATACATGCAAATTAATGGCATAAATTTAGGGTTACTTAACTTCACAAATGTTAACAAGCTCATAAAAAAAAAGTTATTCTTTCTCAGTTTCCTGTCGCTGTTTGTTTAATTCTCTCTCTCGCTCTCTTTTTTAACCCTGTTGAGAAGATTATGTTTTCAGTATATTCCTCCTAAATTAATTCTGGCTCTCTCTCTTCCTTCTCCCTCCCTCCCTCCCTCCCTCATCTCTGTCTCTTTCTCTGTACCTACCTCTGTCTGTTTGCCTTCCTTCCCTGCCTATCTATCATATTCCTAATGTGCCCATCATCTACAGTATCTACTCTTGGATACAGTACTGTCTCATTTCTCTCCCTATTTCCTCGCCTGGCTCTCTCCCCCACTCACACCCCACCCTTCTCCACAGCTCTCAGCCTGCTCCCCTCTTCTGCTTTTTTTTTAATTTTTCCTGTTTGTGGGTTTTTTTGTTTGGTTTGTTTGTTTGTTTTGGGGGGGGGTTTGTTTGTTTTGGTCTTTTCTTTTCATTTTTGTTTTCATTTTTGTTGTTGGGGTTTGTTTTGTTCTGTTCTGTTCTGTTTTGTTTTGTTTTTTTGGGGGGGGAAGTGTGGTTTGTTTGGTTTGGTTTGGTTTGGTTTTTTTCCTGTAGCAGTCTATCAATCAATATAACTCCAGCTTGGTAATGGTGTACACAACACTGCCAATTTCCAAACATGCATTTTTTCCCTGCCACTGGCAGACAAAGAAGGCAAGGAGCAAATTAAGTGGTCTGGGGCTGAACTGCTCGTTTATCAAGCGTTTGAATGGCTGTGTGTTGCTGCAGACTGCGTGGCTGCAGGCAGAGGTACGAGTGCGTGGGCAGGCTGCGCTGGGACGCCACAGCCCCACTTTGAAGCAGCTGTCACAGCTCCCCCGACACCGTCCCCTTTATTCGAGGCTCTGCCTCCGTACAGTGGTGGATAATAAAGGGCACGGCAGCTCCTTGCTGAGCCTGAGAAGTCATGAGCCCCTGAGGTCACCGCGTCTCTGCTTCCCGCGTGTTTCTTGCTTTGCTTACAGATAAAACTAAGTTTAGAAAACTCAGGCAATTGCCAGTCTAGCTCTGCCAAAACTCATTTCTCCGGAAAGAGGACATATGCCTTTTGTTCTGCTTCTTTTAAAGCCACCAAGGACACCCCAAGTTGCATTACTCGTGACGTAACTTGTCCTGTCCGTGATGCTACAGCATTCTGTTCTTAGGCTCTTGTTCTCATTGCTTAAAGGGAGGATGGGTAAAAAAAAAAAAAAAAAAAAAATCTTATTTTGACTTATGGACCAGACTGAGTCATAGGAAGACATCATTAAAAAAAAGAGGGGGTGGATATCATCATTTTTGGCCACAAGCCATCCTTGGAGCTTTCAAAGTCGCCTGTAAATATTACTGCCAGCTCTGTTTCAGTATCAGAGACAGCAGTCCTGGCCAATAGCTTTTCTCCTCAGTGGCCCAATTCGGTATTTCAGAATGCCGGAGAGAAGAGGGGGAAGTCAGTGTTTTATTCAACATAGCAATCTCAGGAACAGGGAGGTGAAATTACAAGCTGGAGTCCTCGGGCAGCAGTGAAAATAAGAAAATCCAAACAAGCAAAGGAAAAAAAAAAGGAAAAAATTGAATTTCTCAAAGCAAGAGGAAGGATGTTGGTGAGTGGGTAACAGAGAGGTTAGAAAGAGGAAGGAAGCACAGAGGGAGAATCTGTTGTGTTTGGAAGATGTGGGAACCATCAACACAGATGTTGCAGAAGAAAGCAATTGAGAAGCTGAATGGGACTTGCATGGGTTTACAGTTGGGTGCATGCTTAAGTGTGTTGCTAAATGGAGACCTGAATGAGTGAGAACAAGAAATAATCATGCGGGAGTCCCCGTGCAGAATCAGTCTCTGTCCAGATTGACATCACAGGCTTTCCCACTGATAATAAATCGTTGCTTTTCCTGGGTAGGAAATGAGTCAGGGTGACTCCAGAGCTTAGGGTTTGGCCTATGCAGATTAAGAGGAGTAGTAAGGAATAAATAAAATATGGAATATGCAAGGGTGGCTGAGGACTCAAAGAGAAGCAAAGAACTGTGGGGGAAGGAATAGGGCTACAGTGAGGAACAAGGAGGGGCTGCTAGATTAATTGCTTTCTAGGGCTACCTGGAGAGAGATTTAGGGGGATATAGCATCATTCCCTGGCCATGAGGTACGTATTACTTGGGTTAGTGGGTAAGACATTTACATGGCCCTATTAGCTGAGTGATGCTCCTTTCTTTTTTTGGTCCTTTCAGCCCAGAAACAGTCTGAAGCAAAGTTTATTTCTCACTGAAAATATTTACAGCACCTACAAAATCAGAGGCCCAATAACAATTGCAGCCTCCATGTACTCTGTTACTGCCAGCATTGAAAGGGGCAGAGCAGAGAATAGGTGGGGAAAAAAGATGGAAAACTGGACTGAGCAAGAACAAAGGAAAGGGTGGGGTATTTTTTAAATTGAGCTGTCCCCTATTTTTGATTGCATCATAGCTTGAATTAGCTTTGGCCTACATAATTAAAATGGAGGATGTCGAGGTACCAGGAGGAAAAATTATTTTGCTGGGTTATTTGCACGGATTGTCTGTTCGCTGCACAGCTGCTGTAGGAAATGCAACGCCATGAGTAGACATATATAATTGTAGAGATGGGGAATGAATAAACGTGTTTCAAAGAACAAGGAGAATTCTAAATGTCAGCAAAGGGGTATATGACTCACTCATTGGGAAAATACTATTATTGGATACGTAAGTAGGACTGCACAAAGCACTCAGAGGAGGGATGCTACTAGAAAAAAGAAGAATTAATAAATGAAGGTAACATTTGGGTAAGTGACAGTGAATGAATGAGGAGATGTGCTGTAAGTGCCATGAACTATCACAGGGCCTGGAGTGAAAGCAGAGAGAAAATGCAGGGTTGAGGATGGCAAAGGATGAAAAGAGAGAGATCATGGACAATGCAGAGAAGTACTACTGGAGACTGCTGAAATACAATGGAACGGATGAGTGTTTGTTATAAAACTACTTGGCTTTTAGCAGAATAATGGTGACAAAGAGTTTCTGTTCTACCAAGTTGGGATTAAGGAAATAAATGAGGTGGAACTCCATGGGAGGAGAGGAAATGGCTGTACCGCGGAGGCAGGAGGAGGCCCAGGATCCAGCTGGACCTGGCTTCTGCAGAGGTGTGTTGGGCTGTGATGGACACGTCACATGGAGGAATCCCTCCCTGTTTTTCAAAAGCAGTGTTTAAGTGTAACAGATGATATTGTATAGATTACAGACATGGCTGAAATAAGCAGTGCAGGACCAAGGCATTTTGCATGAGTTCAAGCCAGGCATTGAGAATAATTAACTAATGCTCCCGGTGCAGTCAAAAACAAAGTTGCGGACTTCTTGAGTCCAGAACATAATGAACTTGAAACCTTTCAGCTGCCAAATCCAGGACACCATTCCAACAGCCCCATCCCACATGTCTGGCTGGTCATCCTCACAGCCTGAAACGCTGTGTGCTAGCACTTCTGCCCAAGCAGAGACCGAGGAGTCCAGCCACTTCTGTGAATGGATCAGTCCCGTTTACAGCTAGGGCCATGGGATCTCTAGTCCTGGAGGAGGAGATTTCCAAAGCCTCTAATTTGGGTCCAGCTGGGAGCAGTTCTTATTTTGGTTTTGAAACCCTGAATTCCCAGCAAGCTGCTTTTCTGGCTGTCTTGGCTTGATTGAGTCGGTAGAGAGACAGATGTAGGTGGATAATGGGAAAGGGGGTGGTAAGTGGCAGAGCTATTGCCTGAGCGAGAGGGAAGGATGCCGTGTAAGTACTGCCAGTCCCCATTCAGTGAGCAAGTGGTGAGTCAGGGGCAGGTACTGAGTCAGCAAGAAGGCGGACGGGCAGTGGGTGGGTAGCACACCCTGGCTAACTCAGTGCAAACCACTCAGCTGCACCGTTGCACTCAGCTCCCTCTGGGAAACTTGCATGCAGTGGTTCGGGCTACTGCATCCCAGTTTCCGCCCTCCCCTCCCCATGAAACTCCCTGGGCTGTTTTTCTGATCCAGTGGGGCTTCAGAGAGGGGCCCTGACCGTTGCCTCCGGTGGGCACGTATTTTCCTGATGTGTTTATGAACCTACTTGCGAGCACTGCTTCTCCGTGAGGTGTGGTAGTAAAAGAAGGGGAATGAAAACAGCCGATGGAGGCAGAGAGAGCCCTTCAGCCTGTCTCACCCCAAAGATACTGCTCATGCAGTCAGGGAGCTGGTGGAATGTAGGGGGGGGTGGAGAGAAAAGAAAGAAAGAAAAATAGAAATGAGGTAGAAACGAGAGCGAGAGAGAGAAAATATTTGAGAGATGAAAAGAAATTACCATACGGCAGGATCCTGTTATTCAACCTAATTTTCAAAGGACTGCAGCTGTCGCACTGAGATAATCTGTTAATTATAACAGTCATTGTGTTTTGGCAATGGAAGAAAAAAACAGGCTCTAAACAAGGCAAGGTAGTGGGGAAAAGAGAGGGGAGGCACGGTTGTGTCAAAATGCGTGTCAGATGCTAGCTTGAAATATAGGTGGGCGAGCCGGCCGGGAGGAGGGTCCCTCCCCAGCGGGGCTGAGCTGTGCCATTGCCTGCGGGTGGAGGATGGAAGGAAGGTGGAAGCATCCATCTGGGAACATAATGCCCTGTCCAGTGTGGGGCTACTGCTCTTGCTGAATCCAGGCATACAATGAGCAGAGGACGAGCTTTGAGGGGCTGAGGGTCTCACTGCCAGTGAGGGAATCTCTGTCAGGCAACCACCCAGGGCACGGTTGGCTGGAAGGCGAGAGAAGGTTGAAGGGTGCTTGAATGCCAATGCCTGTGCCCTGCAGGAGTTTGCAGGCCTGGAGGTGTCCTACACAGGGCAAATGGCTGCCAGTGCACCTCAGGAACTGACTGCTACTCCAGGACCTGTGTGATTCCTTAGGCTCTGAGTCCCCTCTGTAAGTGACAGTAGCGAGCTGTAATTCAAGCACCATGCCCTTTTCATGCCCTACCTGCAGGGTAGCATGTTTGGGGGCACTCTGAACTGGCACTGCTGGGTTGCTGGGGATGTATTTAACAACCAGAAATACTGGAAGTGTGCTTGGTTTGAGTGAGAGCATCTCTCAAATAGCTTGTGGTCCTGCTGTTCATAGTCAGACTGCTGAAAGCCAGGACTTGTTGAAGGAAATAGGGCAGCAAGGCCAGCACAGGACAGCAGAGGCATCACAATGACATCACATACAGCCTAAGGATTTCTCCTGGCCTCATGCCGGCCATGCTGCATGGGAGCACATAACAGCACCAGTGCTCCCACCTTGCTCCCTACGTGCTCCCAGAGCCCGCACTCCTGGCCTGTTACCTGCAGCAGCTCACACACACGCTCCTGCAGAGCTGCCGTTCCTGTCCCTTTACCCCTCAACAGCTCACAGACAGCAGAGGTCATTCCTTGTGCCCTGGAGCAGCTCCTTCCCACGTGCACAAGCACACGCACAGAGCCCGCCCTCACACCCTGCTCCCTACAGTGATTCACATCAGGGGACACACACAGGAGGAGCGTTCCCACCCCTTTCCCTACAGCCCTTCTCCCAATACGCCCTGCTTGTCTCCCATGATCTCTGCACGCCCACTTGCAGCCTGCACTCCCACCCCGTCCCCTGCAGCGCCTCTCACACAGCCAAACACTCCCACCCCTTTCTCCGCGGTGCCTGCTTCATGCAAACACACATGCACGCACACAAACACTCACAAACAGCCTTTGCCTGCTTCTCCATGGCAATTCCTCCCTCCCCAGGAGGCAGCGCTCATTCTCTGCTTCGCGGAGTGACTAAACCACATCCACCCCCAGCCCACACATCCACCCCATCGCCTACAGCGACTCCTCGGCACATCCACCCCCTCCACCTCGCACTCCTGGAGCCGGCAGTGCCACCTCTTTCTCTACAGTGACTCACACCCATAGCGGTGCACCAGGCGGAGCCGGGCTTGCTGTCACCCTCCCTATGGCGCGTCCCAACAGAGAGTCACCCAGAGCCCATGCTCCTTCCCCATGGCCAGCAGGAATTATTTCTAAGCCTTTCTACTGCCTCACGTCTGGGCTCATGGGGTGACAAGGGGAGTATGTTTCCCAGGCCCCCGTCCCTGCTCTGGAGGGAGAGCGCTGAAGGCAGCCTTATTGCTGATAACATTTTTCGTGGCACCTCTAATCTCTTGACATGCTCTTCTACCTGGAGAAGGCTGTTTCCCAAGCCTACCCCCATGTGCACGCTTCTGTGGATTGCTGCTGCAGGCTGTCTGGGTGGAGCTGGCTTGATGCAAATCCGCCTTAATCTTCAATAATCATATTAATATAAAAGGTAACCATTTCACTTTGGAAAACAAAAGTGGCTTTCTGGCCTGCCAGGGAACCACAGGCATATGAAAGACCTTTCTGCCAGTATTTATCACTCTAAAATAAGATTTATGCTTCTAAAGCTCTCTCTTTCATGCTTCTGAGCTGCTTCATTTTTCTCCCTTGAGCCTTCCCATTCTCTCTCTCTTGCTGCCTAACAAATTAGGCATCTAATCGCTGTTGGGGAGGCACGATGGGAGAGCAGGGGTTTTATATACAGCGACGTGTTGGGTTTTTTCATGGTTAGTCTTTAAGCTGTTTGCCTCAGCAAAGGTTTGGAGTCAATGGCAGTGTGTTTGCTTGAGCCTGGGTGCGTGAATTCTTCCTTCTGAATTTTTCCTTCTGAATTCTCCCTTCCTGTGCCCCAAACTGGCCAAAGGGCAAGACTGCAGAGCAGCATGTCCTTGGGGCAGTACTGCAGCCTGTATTTCAGCCCCTTTCCCTTCCTCTCTGCAGGGTCCCATCGTTGCTGGCTGGAATTTGAGCTTTGTGCGTATCCTTGCAGTAGTGTCCTGCGAGAAGCAGCTGGGATCTTGTTTGGTTTTTTTGGTCTTCCTCACCGCAGTGTCCAGCTGGGATCCTAGTGGTTTGGGCTTCCCCATGTCAGGGACAGCTGGAGTTTGGGAGCTGCAATCTTCCTCCCCACTTATGTCAGGGCCAGCCCAGATTTCAGAGGAATGATTTTTCTACCCGCAGGCACTGTGGATTTGTATAGGGTGCAATGAGCCTGCCCAGAGCTGAAGCATGAGATTTCTCTTGCAACAGCACTCTGCCAAATTCACAGAGCCTCTAAGGTTGAGTGGACACCCTTCAGCAGGACTCATTGAAATCAGTTCAACTCCTGTAAGGGATGAAGGCTTTGGCTGGTTAGTGACATGGGAACACATTCTGTTGCATGACTTTCTAGTGTGTCTGTACAGCTCCTCTGACCTCTGGGTTTTTGAAGCTACAGGGCTGATTTCAAACAAATGTAACATTGGGATGGAACTGAGAGATGTTGAGATCTTACATCTTCCATGAAAATAGGGAATAAATTAGAGAAGAGAGAACCTGAAAAAGAAACCTTCACTGAGAGCCATTAAAGGAAAGAGTGTTGTGTGAGCTCAACCCTTGGTGAACATCAGAGAATCTGCAGTAGAAGACTTTCCCTCTCTCTCTGTCTCTCTCTTGTGCATGCACAAATGTCTTCCATGCCACAAACCCACAGGTCATCAGGCTTCCTGCTCCCTCTTCTCTTGGTCCCAGACTTCTCAGAGCTTCTGGAGCACCTCTGGTCACAGTCACAGGTTCTTTGCTGCATGACTTGAAGGTAACTCCTGCAATAATTCCCTGGAAGCAGGACTGAGAGGGACGGGACTGCTGTTGTTTAAGTGCCACAGCAGTGCTGCAAGCTTCTCCCATGGTACTGTGCTTCCACTATAGCCAGGTGCAAAAGCAAGGACAATCTCTGGGTGGTGATTTGAGGTGGCTGCAGTGATGCTTAGACCACTGTAAATTACAGAAACTACCCAGCAGCTATGGACAGTCCCTTCAAGTGAAGCACCAATTCCTAGTGCCAAGCACCCCTGGGAAAGGCTCCTCTTTCAGGAAGTAGTTAGAGAAATCCTGGAAGGACCTTAAAGCCAAGAAGAGGAGGCAGAGTCCTTTGGAGATGGTGTTTGTGCCCTGAGGCCTGCCAGGAGCAGGCAGCACACTGAGCTGGGAAGAGGGATGATGCTCCGCTGCAGCATGAAGCTTAAGAAAGCAGCAGGAGCTTTGGCCTGATTTCGGGGTGTCCCCAGAGGAGTCAAGAGTGTTTGGCAGGTTTTTAATGCATGCATTTCTAATGGGAGGCTCTTAGCACCGTTTAAGCAGTGGTAGAATTAAGTGCTGGTTTTTCCAGTGCATGGGGCCCCAGGAGGACAAGGTTGACAAGGTCAGAATTTTAGGCCCAAATTGCTGCTGTATGTGACTTTTCTGGTTGCCTTGTATTCTCTCTCAGTTTTGGTCCTTCCACTCCCTCAGGCCCCAGTTTGCCTCTGTCCCTCCTATCCTGCCTGTCCATACTTTCACTGGCTGTATTTTATGCTGCCATCTCACTAGTGACCTCAGTCCTGTGCCATCCCCTGTGCTGCCTTGAGCTCCAAGTCAAAGGGATGTCTGTGGCCATCGACACCTACCTCCTGACTCAGATTTGGGACTCTCCGCCCTCTGTTTCACCTTCCCTTCTCTTTTTTTTCCTCTGAACAATGGAACCATGCCTGTGGCCTTCTGCTCTTCTCCAAACAAAGTGGTGGAAATGAATGCAAATAACATTGAGGCATCCATTAACAGAGAATAAACCAGAGGGAAATCACTTGGGAGCTGATAGGCTGACTTTGTGCCAGCCAGGGAGAGCACAGCCTTTCACGGGTGCGATGTCACTACTGTTCCTTGGTGTTCACACGTACATGAGGATGGCCAGGAGCCAAGGGCTTGTTGTAAATCTTGGGTGACACTGAAGAGTGTTGGAACCCTACAAGCCCAGCACATGGAGGTGGTTACCTTGTACCTTCCCTGTAAAACATGTCCTGTGTCCTAACTTTTCCTCTTACCCATCAGCTCTCCACAACTCTTGCATCCCCCTTCCTTGGCTCTCTGCTGTGCTGGACTTGCTCATTCTTGCTTTTGCTGCCCACACTCCATCCCTGTGCCTTCTTGCAGTGTTGCCTGAGAAGCAAGAGAGAGAAACAGCCAACTCCACTGTCAGCACCTTTCAGGCCAGCAAAAAGGACAGAGTGTTGCTTCCTTGTGCTATTGGACTCCATCGCTGTGTGATTTATGCTCTTTTGGCTGTGGACAGTTAAAGGAGGGCATAGTGCTGCCCCTCATTCCTGGCCTCCCTTTGACTATGACTTGGCAGGGTCAGGGAGCAGCTGTTCTCTAAAGGGCAGGGCATGGCTGTAGTAGAGCTGGTGACCAGCACTCCTACAGCATTGCTGCAGCAGGGACTGATGGTGTTGGGCTAAGCTGAAATGGGGTGCTGGGCCATGGGCAGGGGTGGAGCAGGCCACGGATTGGGCTGGACTCAGGGCCCTTAAAACCAGCATGATAGTGGGGAGACAGGAACCATTGTGGGAAGAATGACAAGGTCTGTGTATTTCTCATACATATTTACCTTGGGAACCCAAGGGGACCAATGAGTTTGGCTTGAGGAGTGGCTTGACCCTTCCTGTGGCCTGTGGCTGAGGCAAGGCTGCACAGCCCGGGTGGGAGGTAAACAGGGAGCAGGAATTTCTGCATGGTCCCCATGGTTTTGACAAGTAGCAATGACAAACACCGGCTTCACTTCCATCCACCCCTAACCCACCCACCTCTTTCCTTTCCAGGCTAGGACATCTGCCCTTCCAAACCCTCTCTGTCCTGCCTGAGTGCAGCTCCTTGAGTGGGATGGGGTGGCTCTCAGTGATTGCTGGGGCTGCAGCAGAGAAACATGGTCCTGGCCTCAGAGTTTCTCCCTGTGCACCATGGACAAGCTACAGCAGGGCAATGCTGTACAGCAAACCTTTTGGAGCAGCCTGCCCTACCAGAAGGGGTCAAAGCAAGGGGGCTGGGATGTTCCTGTATGGAGTTGGGTATTGTGCAGAGTAATTGGTGAGACAGGCAGGCCAGAACATAATGCTCAGAGAAGGATGCTGGCTAAAATCTCTAATCCCTAAAACTTTCCACTGCTTGCTCAGGGGCTGCCCCTGGCCTCCGCCTGGGGTGGACGTACTTTGGGCACCAATGTGAAAAAAGCATGATAGTATCTGCTACTCCTTTGTTCAGTGAAAGAAGTCAGGCTAAGTGAAGAAGCATTAGAGAGGAAGGTATAGGGACAGAGATGGCATGGGGAATTTGCTGTGTCTCTGCATGGAGTCACCTCTGGAAATGGTGGAACAAGGCAGGGGACTGGCACTGAGGAATTTCAGAGGCCTGTGGGTCCCAATCTGTGGAGAGCCAGATGTGCCTCCTATCTGATGCATCTGGGGAAACAGTGTCAGGAAATTATTTCTCATTGGATTACAAGGCTGAGAAACAAAGCAACAGACTTAAAAAACCTCTGCCTTCTGTTTTATTGCTGGCTGAGGCAGAGCTGAGGCAGCAGCTGAAGGCTATCATATGACAACCGTAAGTGACATGAGTTTGGTGGCCTCAGATGATGAGCTGTGGGGAACGGAGGCTTTCTCTCTCTCTTTTCCATTGGTCTAGCTCTTCTCCCCCTCCTCTTATCCATCTTGGCTTTACTTTTTGGATTATTGAATATTTAAGTGTTTCTCTGTGACACTATCTCTGATCCCTTAATCCAGCTGGCCTGGTAATTCCACAGACCCAAATCAACTCAGATTTCTCCACAGACGTAAGCCTTGTTCCTCAAGGGTTCACTCCTCCTTCATTTATCTTCCTTCATTTTATTTCTGCCCTTTGTGTCTCTGTGCTAGAAATTGGTTCAGCTTTTGCAGCGAAAGCTTCAGCGATATCTTTAGTGAGCAGCCTCCCCCCAAAATAAAAGGGGCAAGAGGGGATCTTTATTTTTCATTAACCAAGAATCCTTTTCTCTATTTTTTAGTGTTTCCTTTCTCCTCAAAATTAAAAAAAAAAAAAGAGATAGCACAGTGCCCACATGTTTTATCTGCTGTATGAAATTATTTCCTCTGTGCTGCCTGAGGACACCCCTGCCAGGCTCCTGTCTCAGCACAGTGGGAGAAGAGTTGAAGCTGTAGCTGGAGAGAAAGGTGCTCCAGGCTGCGCTCTGCAGTCAGAACCAGGAGCTCGCCCAGAGCCCAGAAATACATTTGTTGTGGTTTAACAAGCAAATGTCACTTTGTCTGCAAGGTGTGTTTTCTTACAAAGGGGCAGTGTTCATAGCCCCCGAGGAGAGGTAGTAGAGTACAAAGGTGGAAATTGTGCAGCTCTCTTTGATGGGGGGTAGATGGGTGATGTGCTTCATATGAGGAGTGCTGGTGTTATTGGGTGAGAGACTGGAGGCTGGTATTTGACACACTGCCTGCTCCCCACCCCCCTACTGGGCTCAAGCCAGACTGGTTCACCTCAACAGCCTTGTCCATGCACCAAGAGTCAGGAACAATTTCTAGAGCAGAAGTGGTTACACGTGGCTTGAATTATTTATCCCTCTTGCATCAAGGAAGGAAGAAAGGGGAAAAAAAATGTTTGGCTTTTTTTTTGGGGTATGGGGGGAAGAAGCTTGTCTGCATTTTCCCTGCTTCATGCATACTGTGTACATCATTTTCAGGCAGTTGAAAATTCATAGCTTTGGCTGTGCTTGGGGCTTGCCTTTGTTTACACTAGGGGTTTTGAGCCCCCGCAGTAACAGCTTTATGTTTCCCACTCTCCCTTCCCCTTCTACTCCCACACCACTGCCTTCCCCCAGGTCCCTGGCTGTGATCACACTACTTAAGGGAGCCCGGATACCCTTCTGCATATCCCTGATATGACATTATACATCATGAGGGTTCCCTTCCTCAAAGGCTTATCAGCACGGCAAGCAGTACCATACCTCTCATGCTTGCACCCCCCTTAATGTGTCTCTTCCCCATCTCCCTCTTCTCATGAAACATTGCTGTCTATACTCTTATCTCAAAGACCCTTCCCAATGATGCCTCTTCTTGTCTCCCATGTTTTCTTTTCCAGATTCCAGTGACAGATGGATCTCTCTCGTGCACACTTGCTCTTCCCCTCTCTGTATTTTTGTTTTTGACATGTTTGATCCGAAGCTCTGAAGCTTCTCAGAGGGAACCCAGGAAAGAAGGAAGAGAAGGAGTAGAAACNTGAGTCGCTCATGAGCATCAAAGAAGATTCATTATCCTTGGCCTGAATTTTTGTTTAGAAAAGAAGCACAAGGTAGTTCCCTTCCAGACCAAACATCCGTGGTCATAACTTTTGGGTGTTCTGGAAGAAGATTGCATGTGTTCCCCTTCCTCCATGCTCCTGGCTTGACCCAGAGGGCAAGAAGAAACAATGATGATGACACTCGATAGGACTGGGGTGCTCATTCCTTTCCATTGCTAAACCCCAGTTCCTGCCCCCTAGTTTCTTTTTGCTGTTGTCCTGAGATTTGGCATTGGTTTTTGTTGGGGATTTTTTTTCCCCCCATCCTGATGAGGGCACCACTGCAGACCATGCTGTGCCTGGGGTTGTGGGCAGCTGCCCTGCTCTGCTTGTTTTCCCCTGGCACCGTGCGAGGTGACTGCTGGCTGATTGAGGGGGACAAAGGGTATGTGTGGCTGGCCATCTGCAGCCAGAACCAGCCCCCGTATGAGACCATTCCCCAGCACATCAACAGCACGGTGCACGACTTGCGTCTGAACGAGAATAAGCTCAAAGTGGTGCTGTACTCCTCCCTCAACCGCTTCGGCAACCTGACTGATTTGAACCTGACCAAGAATGAGATCTCCTACATTGAGGATGGGGCTTTCATGGGTCAGTCAAACCTCCAGGTCTTACAGCTGGGCTACAACAAACTCACCAACCTGACAGAGGGCATGTTGCGGGGCATGGCCCGTCTCCAGTTCCTCTTTGTGCAGCATAACCTAATTGAGCTGGTCACCCCTACTGCCTTCTCCGAGTGCCCCAGCTTGATTAGCATTGACCTGTCATCCAACCGCCTCAGCCGTCTGGAGGGCAACACTTTCACCAGCCTGAGCAACCTGATGGTGTGCGAGCTGGCTGGCAACCCCTTCAACTGTGACTGTAGCCTCTACAGCTTTCTTAACTGGCTGGCTCTCTTCAACAATGTCACCAAGAACTATGACCGCCTCCAGTGTGAGACTCCACGGGAGTTCGCTGGGTATCCGCTTCTGGTGCCTCGGCCTCACCACAACCGCAATGCCATCACCATCTTCCAGTCCATGTGCAGAGGGGGCACCATCCCTTCCCTCTCCAGGGTCAACCCAACTCCTTACACTCCTGACTCCCAGCGAGACCTGGATGAGGGCTCAGCTATCAGCCCTGGGGATTTCCTCTCAGTCAAGCCTCCAGCCTCTTCCACCACTGACTCCTCCTTCAGTCCCAGCATCAAGCTACATGATGTCACCATCACTTCAGCCATCCTGATGGTCACCATTCCCATGCCCTACAGTAAGATGTATGTGCTGGTCCAATACAACAACAGCTACGTTTCTGACATAGCAACACTGAAGAGCAAGAAGGAATATGTCACTGTCAACAAGCTGAAGGCCCACACTGATTATACATTCTGTGTGGCCTCTATCCGCAACAACAGGCGTTACAACCATACTTGCCTGACCTTTGCAACCCGGAGCAAAGGCAGGGAGGACCCTATTTCCAGTACTTCCACCACTACACACTATATTATGACCACCCTGGGTTGCCTCTTTGGGATGGTCATTGTCCTGGGGGTGGTGTACTACTGCCTGCGGAAGCGGAGGATGCAGGAGGAGAAACAGAAGTCACTCAATGTCAAAAAGACCATTCTGGAAATGCGTTATGGATCAGATATTGATACCAGTACCATGGTCCATCCTTCCCAGAAGCTGGGTGAGCCACCTGTCATTCCTGTCTCACGGATGTCCTCCATCCCTTCCATGATTGGGGAGAAGTTGCCCCCATCAAAGTCAATGGAAGCTGGGATGGAGACTCCTAAAGTCACCACTAAAGGTAACTACATTGAAGTGCGGACTGGTGGTGGGGATGGGCTGGAGAGAACCCAGCGGGATGAGGACCTGAGGGAGCTTGACAATGGGCAAGGCTCAGCTGCTGAGATCTCTACTATAGCCAAGGAGGTAGACAAGGTCAACCAGATCATCAACAACTGTATTGATGCCCTCAAGCTGGACACAGCATCCTTTTTGGGTGGTGGGACTGGTGTTGACTCAGATATGGCCTTTGAATGCCAGTCCATCCCAGCCGGTTCCTCGAGTGGGCTAGAGCGGCCCAGCTTTCTTTCCCCACCCTACAAGGAAAGCTCCCACCACCCTTTGCAGCGCCAGCTCAGTGCTGATGCTGCTGTGGCCAGAAAGACCTGCAGTGTCTCCTCTAGTGGCTCCATCAAGAGCGCCAAGGTCTTCAGCTTGGATGTGCCTGACCACCCACCACTCAGCAAGTCTGACTCCAAATACATTGAGAAGGGCAGCCCACTTAACAGCCCTTTGGATCGTCTTCCCTTGGTGTCTCCGAGTGCCATCCACCACTTGGAGGTCAAGCCTTCTTACCATTGCAGTGAGCACCGTCACTCCTTCCCGGCCCTGTACTATGAGGAAAGTGCTGACACCTTGAGCCAGCGGGTGTCATTCCTCAAGCCACTGTCCCGGTCCAAGCGAGACTCCACGTACTCCCAGCTCTCCCCCAGACACTACTTCTCGGGCTACTCCTCCAGCCCCGAGTACTCCTCAGAGAGCACCCACAAGATCTGGGAGCGATTCCGGCCTTACAAGAAGCATCACAGGGAGGAGGTTTACATGGCAGCTGGGCATGCCCTGCGGAAGAAAGTTCAATTTGCCAAGGACGAGGATCTGCATGACATCCTGGATTACTGGAAAGGAGTCTCTGCTCAGCAGAAGCTGTGACTCTTCCTCACAAGGAAACAATACAAACCAAGACCCCCCTCCAACAACCAGAAAAAAAAGCCACTTGACTGTGAAAAATAAACCAACAACAAAATACTCCTGACAAATACAAAACTGACAAAACCTTTTCTTAAAGTTTACAACAACTCTTACACACACAGACACACACACTGACACACACACACACACACATGCCGAATTGTCTCTACTGTGTTACGGGGACCATTGTTCTGCCCGCAGATGGTTGGGAGGAGTGTCCTGCTCTGACACTGTGGTAACAACGTTGGAGTGTGGGTGGGTGGGAATGGCCTGGGAGTGGGTGGCAGGGGTGGTAGGGCAAGGGCAGGGATGGACACTCACTGGGCATGAAACTCAGCTGTGAACTATTCATCTTTCTGTTCCTGTTGAAGGCTGATTTTTCTTTTGGGTGGGAGGGAAGGACTTTGGTTTAGAAAGCTTCCTTGTCCACCTTGTACACCTGCTATGCCAAATCTTCCATCACTAACATTTTCCCTCATTTTCTTTAGCAGTGGAGGCTTTTCTGTCTCTCCCATCCCCTTCCAAGACAGGTGGGAATTGCTGGAAGAAATTCTTTTCCTTTGCCCTTCCCTATCCCTCTCTGTTAAGGGTCCCTGGGCTTGAACTTTCTGTCTAGATGCTTCACAAACCTCCATCCTCCTCAGAGGAAGGAGAGGAGATGTGAAGGACCAAGGCGGGTAGGACCCGCCATAAACAGGCTCTGTGCCCTTGCTGCTCTTCCTTCTTCCCTTCTCCTGCCATGTTGCTGCTGATGAACACCAGCAATTCTGGAGTGACAGGCATTCTCCAGGACTTCTCAGAGCCAGTTTTCTGCCAGTTGGTGGGGAGAAATGGGTTGTGAATGTTCTCTTTGTCATGGCAAGCCAGGTCCTCAAGGAGTGGTGGAGGAAAAGGCAGGAAGGTCTGGTCTCTCAGAGGTGTATAGGGTTCCCATCTCTCCATGAGCATTACAGGTCAGAGGTCCTCCCCACCACACACGCCTATGCTCAGGCTGCCCTTGAGTAGTCAGTTTAATACTCTCTGTTCATGTCCCCCTTACTATGGGGAAGGGACCTGGAGAGGACCTCAGCAGAACAAGTTCTCCATGAAGTTTCTGCAGCTCTTCTCAACTGACTTCACCGTGGGCTGTGTGGTGGGTGTATATGAGAAGAGCATCACCCAGCCTCCTCACTTCCAGGTGGATGTGAAGAACAGGATTTCAGTTGCTCATCTCGTTGGGTTGCCTCACAAAGAATCTTTCTCTTGAATAGGCCATGGACGTTCTGGAATGGATAGGGGACAGCCTAGGGCAAAGACAGGAGCACAGGGAACAAACAGGATGTGAGAATGAGGCCTGGGAGTAGCCCAAGAAGGATGGCCTGGAAGAAGCTCCCTTTGTGCGTGCAGCCGCGCTGTGTATGCTGGGATAGAAGAGGACACCAGCCTCCGGATGGCAGTGTTCCTTTGACTACTTAGAGGCCCTCATGAGAGTCAGAGCAACATATCACCTCCTAAATCCTCCTCCTCACAGGCATGACAAACTTTTCTTAGGGATCCTTTCACGTCTTGGCAAAATCCCAGTTGCACTTGCTAGGTCCCAACCTCTGCCTCTTGGGTAGAAGATCTGTCACAGAGCTGGGAATGAGCCTACTGCCCTCTCCACCTAGTCCCATTTCTGAGCAGCCCAACAAAGCACAATCTTGGTACCATCTCCCCCCAAGTTTTTCTGTCTGTTCAGCTGCCTGCTGAATACATCTTTATGCAGCACAGTGAGCCTGCTCTCCCTGATCTGCCCAGAACTTGACCATTGTTCACCTCTATCAGGATGAGGGTGCGGGCCTGTGTTGTGTTTGCCCTCCCTAAGTAGTTATTTCCTCTTTGAGGTGCTCCTCAGAAGACCCAGTGTTTTTGGGGGCCCTGGGAGAAGGATGAGGGTGTAGGAGCTTCTCTAGGAGGGATTTACATGCTGCGTGCAGAGAACTTGCCTGTTATCTGCCAGGTAGTAGCACTGCCAGCTGTGAGACCTGGCTTCTATGCCAGAGATGACAATTTCACCTTCTGTAAGTGAGGGGGAGCAGTAGGTAGAGTCTGGTGCATGAAAACCAGAGCAGGTATCCCAAAAGTGTAAACCTATGAAGATCTGTGGAGTTTCTTCTTGTAGGGATGCTGATGGTAACAATCCTAAGCCAGGTCATGACCCCATTGCCTCAGACTTTTCACTGTCAGCCTGCTTTCCCACAGTCAAAGCATTGTTTTCCTGGAATCCAGAGGTGTTCATGGAACTGACTCCACAAGGTAAGAGCCAGTCCAACCCAGAGGAAGGGGTGTGTGCACACGTGTCTGCGCCTGTGTGCAGGAGGATGAAGGGAAGTCACAAAGGGAAGTCACATCACTGCTGGCATGTGTCCCTCCATGTTGGGACCATGCAGCAAACCAAGACAGGTAAATGCTGTGAGAGATGCTTAGGCACAACAGAGACCTCCCCAGGTACCACATGGAGCAGGCTCAGTGGTCTTCCAGCATGGCAACTATCCAAGCAGAAAAGACTGATGGCTGGGGTACAGAACTGAACAGGAAAAAGGGGATGACAGGCAAGGGGGGATGGAGACTTGTTCCTCTCCCCAACTCTTCCCTCCCTGTGCTTCTCTGCTGTATGGTCTTGTAAACAGTTCTGCTCAGTCAATACTTTAAGGAGGAGCATTAACCTGTGAAGGTTTCTGCTGTCTCCCCTCAACACCTCAACGAGGCAGAAAAGAAAGGTCAGGGATACAGCTATCATCAGGCCCTTCTTTTTTCTCTGGTGGGGGTAAGACTGGATAGGAGGGAAAAGCCATTTCTCTCCCACTGGTAGCCCCTCACTCCAAACCATTCGATGAAGTTTGCACAAGATGGACTGTTCTGTGGGAGGAAGAGGGCAAGGAAGGGGAACAAAGTGTCTCACCTTCCTTTCTCCTCCCTTCTTCTTTGTCCTGCTCCCTCCCTCAGGATGAGGGCTCACAAAGTGATGCCAGCCCTGTTGGAGGAAAGCAGATTTAACGTTCTATTTGCATGACAATTTTACTGTATTTTTCTGAGCAAACACCTGTTGTGTATGTGCCAGTTTGTTGGAATTTAACCTCCTCCCACAAAGTCTCTCCTGTCCTTGTCCCTGTTTTCTCTGCTCCTTTCATTCATCCCTGATGTGATTTTATGAGAGGCTCCTACCAGTTTGAGAGGGAACACACCCCAAAGAGAACCCAAACCAATCACCCCGTAAACCTCATTCCTTCTTCTTTCCAGTGTCCCCCTTGCCCTTGCTCCAAATGTGGTCTCAGCTGCTTTTCACGGTCAGTAAAGGGGTATGTGTTACATACCAAAGGTCTGCTCTTTCTAGTGGCCATCATTTCTCCTACTTATTGAGGAACAGGAGTGAGGCCTGTCAAGATAGATCTTGTAAGAGAAATGGTCACTACCCTCCCTTTGCCCTGGTTGCTCTTTCCCAAAATGCAAGATTATTCTTGAGGAAACATGGAGTGCTTTAGCTGAAGGGAAACCTCTGATACAGTGAAAACTTGACGTGGAGCTGGTTACAATCACTTAGAAGATCTCCCACCACCTTCCTCTCATTGATTGCACAGACCTCTGGATTAGGTCTGTCCTCTGCATTCTCTCCCCTGGCTGGCCCTGCAGAGGGCAGGACATGATGAAACCTTAAAAGCCTCTTTGTTGGGAAAAAGTGTGAAGAGACTGCCTGAAGTTTCTAAGGCCTCTATGTCTTGGCTTTGGCAAGTCCCTCAATGCTGCCTTCTCCCAGGGCAAAGTGGACTTTTGGGGCTGAAGCAAGACCAAACCCTTTCACACTTTATTTCTGGCTTGGTGACTATTGGCAGAGAAAGCAGGGGTTTAGTTCACCTCACTGGAAATTGTGGAGGGTGAGGAATGAGGTTGGGTGCAGACCTGCCCTCTAGCCCAAGGAACAGCCTTGGGGAGAAGCCTGAGCTGGGGTCCTGCACCCAGGAGAGAGAAGGTGAGACTCTAGGCATGCTGTTCCCGTGGGGCAGAGCTCTTTCCCATATCTGCTGGTGCTGCCCCAGTTTATGCTGCGGTACCATCTTCCCTTCTCCCCCTCCCCACTCTTCCATGCTGAATAAATCCCTCTTGAGGCAGGTGTGAAATATTCATGACTGACAAATGAAGAATTATGTCGGGCTGAGGAGGCCTCTGTGTGTTTGCAATGCTAATCAGCCTGCCTTGCTGGAGGAGGCTCTGCCTGGCAGGCTTGAAGGAGGGAGGGGAAGATGCAGGAGGAAGCTGGAAAAGGAGCTGAGAAAGAGAGAGGAGGGGCAGACACAGTAGGGATGAATAAGGTATGGTGGGGCCAAGGAGTGGTGAGGCAAGGAGGTAACAGGTAGAGGGAGATTGAGAAGGTGGAGAAAAGGGACAGGCTGGAAAGACCTGGAGAAGAGATGACCACAGTGGAAAGAATGGGATGATAAAGGGACAAAGGGAACAGCAAGGAAAAGGGTTGAGTGCAGGGGTGAAGGCTCTCTGAGAGGAGGTGGGGAGTAAGTAAGCAGTGCCTGGAGAAGAAAATCTGGGCAGACTTCATGATGAGCTGTGACCCCTCTCTGTAGGGCAGAGCTCAGTGCTACAGGGTGGGCAGCTGCCATAATGGGCAGGAGCTGGACCCAGGGCCCCAAAAGCACATTTGCCATGCTTGTTGCTGACCAGAAAGCTCAGCTGCATCGGGAAGGACACACAGCCTCCAGGAGCCTAGAGAACATCCCTTCCACCGTCACCACCTCCTTCCGCACAAGCTGCAGTCAAGAAGAGCGTCATGGAGCCGTGTCCTCTTGCTGGAGCGAGCCTGCTGCTGTCCCACTGTCTGAGCAGGAGGGAGCCTCCTCAGGGTGGCTTGGTGTGGGACCGACACTTTGTGCCACCCCCCACCAGGCTATGGGCGTTTCTTGTAGGTCTGGCAGAGCCTGCCCCACCTCAGCTGCATCCTGCCCACCCTGTCTAAGCAGGTGGTTTTGGGTCCTTCCCTGAAGAAGGGGCAGAGGGGAGCGTCTGTTGCGTCCCCCCTACACACGCACGCATTCCCAACCCTGTCCCTCAGCCGCTTTGGCCTTGTACTGTGAGGGGCGTTCTCGGTCTGCCTCCCCCTGACTGTCCCCCCGTGCGCCCTGGGGAGGTGTCTCCGTACCTCTCCCTGGCCATCCTACTAGGGCAGCTCTCTGCAGGGCTGCCCCAACCCGCCCCGTTCCTGAGTGGAGAGAGGGCATCCTCTGCCTGGCTTCTCCTTCTCCCTCTTCTCCCGCTCCTTCTCCTCCCTGCCCCACCAGGGGGTAAGCTCCCTCTTCCCCCCCTTACGGTCCCCCTCCGTATGCCCCGTCCTCGCGCGTTCGGCTTGGCCTTTGCCTCCCCCATAACTACCACCGCCACTGTGAGGCCTTGCTCTTGGGTGGCCTGTCCCCACCGCCTGCTCTCCGCCTTCCCTGGGGGGAAGAGGAAGAGTCTGTCCGGGTCAGGCCAGACCCTCCAGGGCTGGTACGGCTGGTCCATCCACAAGCACAGCGTCTGGGGTGAGGGGGTGGGAAGGGGCGGGCAGCTGCCAGGCACAGAGAAGGGGGTGTCAGCCCTTGAATGTAAGGAAGGGTCTGGGAGGCAGCTGCTGGGACTGGCTCCTTGTGGCCTCTTTGGTGTTCCTCCTTCCGTAACAACCCTGTGACCCCCCCGGTTGTGTATGGACAAATTTAAGTTGGAGTTACGTTCTTACTTTCTTCTTTTTTTTTGAATTTCCTTTCTTTTCTTCTTTTAGATTTGCATTTCTTTCTTGTTCTTTTCTTTCTTTTTTTTTTTTCTCTCTTTCCTTCTTTTCCTGTTTTAAAACTGAATGGCACGAAATCGTTTTTCCTCAACTCGGAGATTCCTGTATGGAGAAAATCAATTTCTATATTTGCAATAAATTTCTTATTTAAAAAAAAAAAACCAACAAAAAACCTAAAAAAAATCAACAAGCAAAAACTATGAAAAGCTGCCTCTGAGTCCATTTGTTCCAGCCTTGTCTGGTAGAGGAGGTGGAATTAGGATGGGATGGGAGGAATCTGGGTGTGGATGAAACTGGGAGAGTTGGGTCAGGGCATGGGAAGATTTTCCCAGGCACCCAGTGGTCACCTGCTTCCCCCAAACACACTGTTTCTCTGCCCTTGGCTATTGCCTGTTTTGGACACATCCTCATTTTTACCTAGTCGTGGGTAAAAATGTTATCAGTTCTGTTGCAATACCAGCCCTTTCCTGCACCAATCAGCACCGGGGTTCTGCCCCACCCAGGGCAGGCAGATGGCACTGCCTGGGTGTAAGGCAGAGCTTCCTTGCCCATTACCTACACAACAAATCCTCTGCCTGAGCTCCAGAGCTCTCTAGAGGAAGGCAATCCAAGGCAGGCAATCCAGCCGTGGGTAATGACTGAGCAATCTGTAGCCTAATCCACCAGCAGATATCCTGATCTCAGCTCTTCCTAAGCATCAATATTTAAAGTCAAGAATACAGCCAGCAAATCCATGCCTATTGGTGCATTTATACACATAATTAGGCCAATTTGTGTATGGTGACATAGCAGCCATTCCCTTGCATGTTTTGTCTCTTTTCTGCCTCCTGTTTCTTAATGTTTCTGGTTTCTCCTGAGAGTGGGATGGCTCCTCGGCTCGGAGGGGTTTCTTTGTTTTGCTCTTGCACATGCAGCTTTGATTAGACAGATCTAGCCATGGCTTCTAGGCTTCCTTATTGAGTGTGCTGAGCTCCCAGTCTCTGCTCCTTGTGTAGCAAAGGACAGGAATAAATGGTTCTAGGGAGTTGTGAATATGGACACAAGAGCGCCTGGATATATATGCTGTAGTTGCTGATGACTCTTATTAATTCTTGAATTGATTTGAGAGCAGACCTAGGAGCAGATGCCACTACAGGCAGATGCTTCTCAGTCTGACATGTTCTCCATTGGACTTGGGAAGAATGATTGAGTGTGGGAAGGAATGATGCTGGGCTGTGTATCTCTGGAGGATGGACTATGGTGCATAACAAAGAGGAGCTCTTCTGGGGTAAATCAGAGCTTCAGCTGCTTGGTGGAAAGCTGGGTGTTTCAGTCAAAGTGATATTCCTGGCATCTGCATCTCTGCAGTGCAGGGATACAGGCCTTCTGAGACAGGGAATTTCAGACCTTGGGAGGAATTAATGCATAAATTATAAAGAGGCGTAATCTAATCAGTAGAGAGCCCCCATGCTGTTTATTTTGTTGCTAAATTCGATTTTGTCTCCACAGTCCTTGCATTTCATTTGGTTGCTCTGCCACAGGGATGAGAAAGGACAAGATGTATTTGCAAATGCTGTTTAGGGGGAGCAGGAAGCTTTGGGAAGGGAAGACTGTCAGGGCTGAAGTCATCATAAATGTCCTGAAGCCAGGTGAGGACTGTTGGGCTGAGGGGACACGGAGGCACTGTAGTCAGCCCTCTGGGCCAAAATGATTTGTGGTGAAAGAGTTAAGCAGTGCTTGTATTTGAGCAGCCTTTGGCTGATTCCAGTCAGAGACCTTAGAGTCCTCTGCTCTGCACACTGTTGTGTGAGCTGGTGCGTGTCCAGGGAAGGGATGAGGTGTGAGCTGTGTCTGTGAGTCTACATTATTCTCTCAAGTGCCTCTGGATCCAACAGACTGTAGTTCCTGCAGCAAACCACACTGACCTCTGCCTCCAGAACCTGCTTGGGGGACCATGATGTCTGCATCACGGAGTGGAAGAAGGGGCCAGGGCTGTGCTGTGGACAGTGAAGTGGCTGCAGTGGGCAGTGTGAGGGTGGCCAGAGTGAGTTGGCCCGCAAAGCAACTGAGCACCCTGAAGAAGAACTGGGGTTCTTTGCACAGCCTCATGTTTGGCTGGTTGCAGACTTGGGAAGACCATTTTGTGTTTTCTTGTGGTTGGTTCGTGCTGCCGTGGTTCTTTTCAGTTCAGTTCGGTGACTTATCCAAGCTGTAATTTGCTGCAGCACAGAAAGACCTGGCTTAGCCACAGAGCTTTTTGCTGGAAGTCATACGGGACAGTTGTCATCTCTTTGCCTATGTGTGCATGTGGAAGTGCCTCTGTGTTGTGGGACCGACAGGCAAGTAGGCAACATTGCCCTCTTCTGGACTGACTGTAAGCACTGGAAGAGCATCTCTGATGGAATGGCAGATGAATCTTCTTTCCACTGCAAAGGTAACAACCTTTCTGGTTCTTGATTTCCCACCCAAATCTTGGTGGCTTTTACAATAGCCAGCTTGGATTAGAGGACACTTCTCTGCAGCACTAGGTGCCCAGGCATCCTGAGCAATCATGACTCCTCAGGGTCAGGCCAAGTCTAAGAGAGCAGAGTGAGGAATCTCTCCTCTCCAGATCATGTTGACTCCAATGGAACCAGTGACCAGCAGCTCTGAAGGGCAATGAACAAATGGTTGAGGGTGTGAGGGTCATGCTGCTGACCTTTGTCCTGAGGGCTGTCTCTCAAGGGGACAAGAGCAGGCTAGGGAATGGTCAGGCTAACATCTTTCCCCACATCTTGGATGCACTTTTAATTAAAACAAAAAGGTGTGTGTTGTGCAGAGCTGGAGGACAGACTGAGAGCTACACAGAGGCCAAGGGGATTGGGGATTTTAAGTGCACAGGCCATGCTCACCTGTAGCAGGGGAGCAGAGGATGTCACTGAACAACCTCTCCATCTCCCTTCTGACCCTTGAAGGAAACACAAACGGAGAGAAAGAAAACCCAAACAGCCTGCAAGTGAAATATTTAGGAGTGAAAGGATAAGAGAGTTAAAACATGGACGCAACCTTTCATACAGGTTCACATACACTGTTAAAATGATGGATAGATCACTGTCACTGATGCTCCTCTATAGGGACAAACCCAAGGTTCTGCCACAGGTTTGGTGGAACTATGGCAGAGTGCAGAACTGCTCCATTCCTTGTCTTCCCAAATGTTCAACAGGGATCCGTGTCTTCCCTTCCCTTGCCAGGCTCCTTGGGACGGGTCTGTCTCTCACAACATGGTGATGTGATACCTCTTACAGTAGGATTGCCAGGCTCCTCAGGGACTGGCAGTTAACATGCATTCCCAAAGGAGAAAGGAACGGCATCTAAAATGAGTCCGAGGAGCTGTATTGGTGACTCCTGCTAAGCAAGGCAGAAGTAAGCAGGTGCCCAGCCAATGTTACTGTGGAAAATGAATCAAAAGCCTCATCACTTTTTAAATAAGAAACACTTCAAAAAAGAAAAGTATTCTGCTCCATCCCTCTGTATACATTGCCAGAAAGGGCATCATTAAGAATTCATTGCAACTTCTGCACCCAATTTTCCGGCCCAGTGCCTTGTCCCACTTGTCTTACTCCAGCTCCAAAGACAGTGGAGGCTCTGCCATGAGTATCAGGGGACAAACAGGACCTGAATAATAAGATGAAACTTGAAGAATGGATGGGGGGGTCTGGGGACCTGTGGGGCGAAGTGGCTGAAGGGGGAAAAGCAGAGCCAGGCAAGAAGCACGAGGAGGAGATAGACCTGCCCACAGATTTACAAGCAAATAGGCACAAACCTGCCCCAGCTGCCTTCTGCTGCCAGATCACAACACAGGCCTGGGGATTTCTTTCTACTCTGTTCTTTCCCTTCCTGAACATCTGGAGTTGATGACTGGGGATTCCTAACGTCCAAAAATGGCATTGCTGGACCGAGGTCCTGAGCTGCAAGACGGTGATGCAGCTGGCAAAAGTGGCCAAGCCAAGCCAAGCCAAACTGTGTCATAGGGTGGATTCATCAGGACAAGGAGGTGCAGGTTAAATCTATAAAGGCTGGAGTGGCTGTACCTGTTGTGTGTGAGCGCCTTCAGATAAAGAAAGTGGCTGCTTAATGTCATGATACCTGCTTATCTGGAGGAAAAGGGGTTTCATTTTGGGCTTTGCTCAAATTGGGCATTGGGCCAGAAGACACATGAGATCCCAGCTTCTCATCCGTTTAAGATAAGGTGGGGAGAGAGCTGCTGCCTCTGTTTCTGTGCTGCACATTTTCTGTCTTGCGTCACTGCCATCCACAAGATTTCCTACCTGTGACACCTGTTTCTCTTTCTCTCTGCTTCTCAAGTGGCAGCCGGGGAGATAATTGGTATTTTTGACACTGTCTGTTGAGCCCTTTGTGGCAGGAGCTGCCAGACGAAGCTGTGAATTATATAATAAGGGTTAATTAGAGGCTTTTCAGGGCTATATTACCATAATCCATGAGGATGGTGCCCTCCTTTTTGGGCCATTGTAGAAAATGATGCCTGTGGGGGAGAGGAGCAAGGAGGTGTCAGTGGCATTGTTGGTGGTTGTGGTGGCCAGGAAAAGGATGTTCTGGCTCCTTAGCGGCACTAGAGCTGCTGGGGTGGAGCACACAACTCAGGAGAGTGAGCAGCAAGGTTGGACACAGACTGATGGGGTGGAGGTGAAGGGTTTTTAAATTCCTATAGAGCTGTGGTCTGCTGTTGGGGTGGTAGCTGGGTTCCAGATCCCTCACTGGTCCTCATTCCTCTCTCCACTGCTGCAGGGAGCTGAGCTGGAAGGTAGAACTTACCAGAGCAATGTCCAGAGAAACCAAGGCTTGAGTGACCTCTGAAAAGCCCTTACCCACCCACGACTGCCAGGTGACAACTCTGCCCTTGGATGGGTAGCCTGCTTCTCTAAGGAGGCATCATGGGCCCATCCTGCCTCTCTAAGAAGGTTGTCCTGCCTGTGACTGAGTGCACAGCTGGGGGAGAGCACCAGTCCAGTGGTGGAGCGTGAGAGGGAGAGAGGGGATCCTCCAGGTTTTGCTGTTCCTGTTGTCTCAGAGCTACTCTGTCTACACCTGCCTTCACTCTGCCGGGGCTGGGTTGTTTGACTTTGGGGTTGATGAGGAGACACTGTTCCCTTACCCCCAGCTAGATCCTGTACAGAGAAGGGGGCACTGATTTCTCCAGCCTGGTTGTGCAGTGCGCATGCCTGAAGGTGAAACTGCCTGAGGCACGTTAGCCAGCCCAGAAAGAAGATTTAGATGACAGATCTCCTTCCTGCTTTCAATTGTTGCTACGCAGGGATGCTTTGAAGCGGTTGGATTTGCCAGCACAGCCTCTCTACACCCCCATGCCCCCTCAGAGGAATAAGAAACTCATTGCTTGAAGGCCTTGGAGCGATCACTTCAGCGTATTATGGAGTCTTTCCACTGAAAAGTATAAGCTGCAAGGTCATTACATCTATGAATTCACACAGTTACAGCATAACACACTGTCCTGGGTCTGAAGAGACTGAAGAACTTCAGTTTCTGCCTTCTGGTTCTGGAGGAGGAATGGACTTGCCTGTGTCTCTTGGAAAGTGACATCCCTTGTCCCCCAGATAGAGTTCATGAAACACCTTTGGGAAATGGAAGAGATTTGTCTCCCTCAATTTCTCTTCACATCACTAAGTCCCAAGTCTGGTCAGTGTGGTGGATGGAGGGGAGCAGCACTTGATGACAGCCAAACCTCTGCGCTTCTTCTGCCTGGCTACCTGTGAGAACCAGCCAGTCACCCAAACACTGTCAGAACAGGACACAGGTTCTCCTCTCACCTCTGCTTTATCTTCTAGGCCATCAGCTCCCTCCTCCTTTCTTGCAGATTGTGCTTTCCTCACAATTTTTGACCACTCCCTTCACACTCTCTTTTTTTCCTGTTTTCTCTGTTCTCCACCTTCCTTCACTGACCCTCATCTCTCTGTTCCCTAGGGAATAATGATTTACTCTCTCTCCTCCCCTTCACTTTCTTGATATTTTCTCTCACCATCTTCCATCTTTTATCCTTTTCCTATTTCTCCATTTGTTTCCTTCCATTCAGCCCCTTCTGTCTCCTCCCATGCCCACATATTTTCCCCCCTCATATAATGTCTAATATAATTCCTCACATCTTGAGTCATCCAGACCTGCAAGGAAGTGGTTTCCCACAGGGAAACAGAATGTGAAAAATATCTTTGTTCACCAAAAATTAAATATTGACCATATGGGGTGGAAAAAAAGCCAACAAACTAGGCAAAGAAAAAAAAAAAAAAGAAAAAAAGAAAAAAAAGAAAAAAAAAGAAAAAAAAGACAGCTTATTGCTCAGAAAAGGATGAGGAAAGGCAAAACTTGTCTGAGCAATATTCACCACTGGGTTTAGAGCATTTCTGCATCCGTGTGCACTGAAAGTGCTGCAAAGGTTCTCAAGCAGACAGGCACTGCACAGGGGCAGACAGAGGGTGGAATCTGGGGGGAAGCTGAGATACAGCCGGCGTGTGAAACAAACTTAATGTGTGAGTCAGTTGGATGTGCTCTGCTGCAGTCATTTCCGAGATGATGTCTCTGCCCAAATTACTCCAGTTGTGACTCTTCCGGAAACGGCTGTGATTGTGGGGTAGGAAGGGCAGGGGGCCTCTTCTAACACGGTGCCACACCGTCAGAAATAGGAACCTGGTGAACACTCAAAGTGTCCCTGGAAAGGACTTCCAGGAGGGATCAAGCACCTTGCCCTACAGACACATTTCCCTGACAGATCCCCAGATCTCTCCTGGCTCCTTATTGAATGTTTTCAGCTGTAACCAGCTTCTTCCACACTTTGACCCCAGAGATGACCTACTGCAGTGCCTGAGCATTGCATTCAACCCACAGGCTTGAATTCCTTAACAAAGACCACAGTACAGAGGAAGTCAAATAGATTTGGGCAGGGGCATCACCTCAGAAATGACTGAAGGAGAGAAAGTAACATACTGTTCCTGCAGGCAGGGGACAGACTCAGCACCACACATAATGACTCAGAGAGCAGCTTTGGTGGGCAGAGAAAGAAAATCTCAATGAATCCCGCAGACCTTTCTGTTTCAGTGATCTATTAAACAGACCATAGCTCTATGTACAGCAAGTACAGGCTTAATCCCATGTGATCCTGATATTTTTAGCAGTTTGCTCATGGATAGGGTAACTGGGACTTTTTGCTTCAGTCACAGGAGCCCTGAAGGCAGACTCCAAAGATTCCTAGTAAATAGGTAGATCTCGGGTGAAAATCCAGGTCTGCAAATGCTGCAGTGAGAGACACAAGATGTTTGATTACAAGAAAAATGTCTTGGGCTCTGTCTGAACCAGCTGTTCTACAGCTGGATCTTAGGCTAATTAATTGTGTGATCCTGTTGGGATCTGTGAAGATGGGGAGAGGTTGGAGAGGCAGGCATCTGCTTCACCAGTGCTTGAGACAGCACGTTGTGCAGGGGTGGTGGGGCAGCGTTGGATCGCGATGCACAGTGAGGCTGCATACAGACGGGAGATTGGGAAAGGGACTGTGGCAGGGTGGGAGCAATGGAATGTGCCTTCCGACAGAGACCTTGGGAGTGTGTGGTGCTGCCCTGCAGGGCACCAGATCTCTCCCTTCCCAGTCTGTCACAGCCCAAGCTGAGTGGTCTGGTCTGGGGCAGAGTGTCCGAGCAGGGCAGAGGCTGTGACGGTGCTGCCAGTTTGTGATGATCTGCACCATGACCAGGCTGTGTAGCTGCAGCCCGGCTCCTCTGCTGTGTGATGTGGAGCATGTGCTTCCCACCTGCTGTTATAAATGAGGAGATTTGGTGGGCAGGAAAGGATTCCCCTCATGGGTCAGCTCCTTCTACTGACACCACCTGGGACCATCTGGACAGAAGAGATTCCTTGGATCTGCACCAGGGTTCCTTGGACAGCACACATCCAGAAGGCTCTTGCCAGAAACATTCCCTGCAGACAGCCATGGCATCGGGGTTTCTCATCCTCCAGATGGGGCAGCCCTCATACCTTACTCCTCCATCGTTGGGATCTCGGGCAGGAAAAAGGCCCACTGGAAGAAGGCACATGTTTTCTGCTCTCTGTATGATCATCTCCAGGTGACCACCAGGCAGAAGCAGCAAATTTATCTTCTCAGGGATCATGGCCTCTCTTCCAAATGAAGGAAATATTTTGTGGAAAAGCAGCAGAAAATCTGCCATATCAGCATGAATCAAAGCTGTCTGCATCTTCTCCTCCACTGAGGATTCTAAAATTACAAATGGTCTGAAGAAGGCAAGCAGGGCAAAAGTACGGGCTATTCCTTTCAAAGTGAGAACACTGAGTACCCTTCAAATGATTAAGCATCTGGTTTAAAAGAAAATTCAAGAAAAAAAATCATAATAAAGAAATAGCTGATGAAATTCCTTGCCAAAAGGTTTAAACCAAATTTCTGAGGGTCTTTAAACTGCTGTTGGCCAGTATTAAGGAGAGAGACAGAACACTGGGACAGACGGACCTTCATGACAATCCAGTACATCCCTTCTTCTGCATTATTGCACATTTTATCCAACCTCTGTCAGCCTTGTGCCAAGGTCTGCCCAGCAAGGCTGCTGCAATGGTCTGAAATGCCAGATAACTCTTAGCCTGATACTAAAATCATCTGACAGACCTGATGGGAAAAGAGCTGCGTCTGAAACTTCCCAGCATTGCAGCAGTGAGACTCAGAACAGAGTTTCTGCAGCTGCTGTGTCCAGTTCTCCCAGCACACAGTGAGCACTTGCATAAAATTCAGGTCTTATAACTATTTGGCATGGACTGAAAGGGCAAGTGGGATGTGCAGGTAGGAAAAAAGCTTAAATGTACACAGCAGCAGTCAGACAAATGAACAGGAGAAGGAGCTACATTTAGCTTGGGTTTCTCGTCAAATAAAAACATATAAGGCAGGACACCCCTGGAGACATGCTTACCTTGGGGAGCAGAGTGCCCACATAGGCAGGTGTTGTGACCAAGACCAGGCACATCAGATGACGTGAGAGAGGGAGAGCCGTGGCGCCAGGGCAGTGGAATCCTCAAAGCAGCAAAATTTGCTGATGTCAGTGAGCGCTGACACAGGAGTGTGTCTGGGAAGTGGTAGGATAGAAAAAACCCAGGGTTTTATCGGTGAAAATAGACAAGAAAAAAGTTGAAACACATGGCTTCATGACCTAAAGCCCCTTCTGAACCAGGATAGGTCTTGAGACAGAAAAGTCCCTGTGGGATTGATCCTGGGAGGAGTAGGGCTTTGCTAGATGTGCTAATGACCTTGTTTGCAGTTGGCTTCACGTCCTCTCTGGAGCAGATGGTAGGTACGCTCTGCACCAGTCGCCTGTGGGACACAGTGCTGAGTGTCTCTGAGTTAACCTCCAGGTGAGTTCCCCATGACTGTCCAGACCGTTAAAAATCGCAAAAAACCAAAAGTATGGAAGGCAAGAGGAAGACTTGGGAAATGCTGACTGCTAAATGGGGCAGGTGCCCTGGTGAGACAGGGCATAGAAAGCACTGAGGTATTTGAGTGGCTTCTCCAGCTCAGTCGTTAGTAACAATACTGCCTTCAGAAATGCCAGGCCCCAGAGACCAGGGGAAAATAGGGAGCAACTCAACCTGTGTGGAAGAGGATCAGAAAATACTTAAGAAAACTGGACATGTCTAAGTCCATGGGCCCTGATGGGATGCATCCAGCAGTGCTAACGGAGCTGGCTGGTCTTTCAAGGTCATTCCAAGGTCAATCCAAATAATCTTTGAACACTCATGATGAGTAGGAGAAGTGCCTGAGGACTGGAGGAATGTAAATGTCACTATGGAAGTCTCAGTGTATAGGAAGTCATGGGAAGGACTGTGCCAACTGGAAAGGATGGAACTGAAATTCCTCTGTGTTCTAATAGCATTTTAGAACAGAGGGGTGATGCTGCTGTGAGGAATCCATGCATTTCTGATTCCTGCCAAGTTGAGACTATGTTGGTGAGGCAAAGTTTATAGAGGGAGATAAATTTTTTTTTTTTTGGACAAGCCAAATTAAATGTAAAAATGGACAAGCTCATTTTTGGACTTGCTGCATTTACCTCCTCCTGTGGGCCTGACCCCCTGTCCATTCATTTCTGCTTGTATCCTAGCTGATCCTTCACACAAACTTTGCCACTCCTACCATCTTCAGACATCACACTTAGAGCAGCCCTGAGCTTAAAATATGAATTCCTATTTTCACAAGGACCAAGCTGTAAAAGCAACATACCCTACCCTCCTTGGTGAGCTAGGGAGAAAAGGAAGCTAAAGATTAAGGATTTGTTTGACAATCTCTTTGCATATGAGTACCCACTGTGATAATCCACACCTGCAATAAGGAAGAGGAGGATCAGCTGTTCCTCCAGGCAGCTGAACTGCAGTTCAACAGTTAATCTTTCAGAGCTGATCTTTGCTATGGTATAGCTTGTTCTCACATTAAGCTCACAGGGTGTTCAGGTTGACTCATGAACCTGCCACACGCTGGAAACATCACTTTCTGACAGGTAATAGAGCCAAACAGAGCAGGGTCTAAAGCAGAACCCTCACGGATTTGCCAATGAAGGCACGTCTTGGTGAATCCTAGGAACTGGGGCATGTTCTTATGTTTCTGATAAGCCATAAGGGTTTGAGCTCCTCCTTGAGGGGAGGGAACTGAGACCAGAGCAAAGCAAATAGTAATAAAGCAAACCAAATGGTAATATAGCAAAACAAACGGTACAGACTAGCAGAGAATGAGACACTGCAACCAGAGTGAATGAGACAGAGCCTTGTTCCCTGATGCCAAAAAGAAACAGACAGAAGAAAAAGAGATGTCTGCAAGCACAAGTGTGAGGGCGAGAGAGAGAGAGCGTGTGAAACAGACACTGAGGGAGAGGGATCCTATACAATGCTTGAGAGACATGGGTCCTGTAGCCTTTGTGTTTGTGTTAGAGCTTGTGAGACAGCCTGTGCGAGAGAGCCTGAGACAGCTCCCATGTGCGTGTGAGTGGGGGCGTGAGAGCCAGGCACAAGGAGGGGTGAGCCAAAGTGGAGCCTCTCCAACCTCCTCCCTGCCTGGGAAGCCACTTGAGGGGCTTGGAGTTGCGGTGGGTTGGCACATTTCAGGTGAGGATGGGGAGTTGTAAGAGCTGTGCACTGACCCTTCTGGCTCAAGTCAATGGTGCCACCACTTCGTTGTGGGAGTCACCACAACCTCCTGTCTGTACAGTTCCTTCCCTGTTGTGGTGCTTGCCCTCCGTCCCCACCAAACCTGAAGTACCACCTGGCTGGTCTGCAGGGGTGAGGGTGGAACTGAAGGAGACTGGCTGAATAAGCCTTTTCCCTTCCATGTACACTGGGAAGCCAAGAAGGACTAGTAAAAATGCCCCGGCAGATGGTAGCTGCTGTCCTGCTCCCACAGCCTGTCCTGCTGCCTTTGTGTTTGTGCCGTTTGAAAGCAGAGCAGGAGGCAGACAGCTTTCCTCTTGCTTGCAGGAGGCTCCTCCACAGAGCCAAATGGCCAGCACAGCATAGGCAGGTCCTGCAGCTGGCCAGACCCAGTCCTGTCTCACCACAAACACCCAGTCTTGGAAAGATGGGAACATAGTGTTCCTTCCCAGCACCTGTTTGGCTTGAACACATGTCCTGCTCCTGCTGCCTCTGCAGAGGGGATTGCTTGCCATCCAGTGCTCAAAGACCCCTTAGTTTTGGTCAGGGCTCAGGCCTTTTCAAGCCCTGCAGGAGTGAGGGAAACAAGGGTTTCTGCAGTGCTCATGCAGTGTGAAATGCAGCTGAGCTCTCTGTCAGCTGGAGGGACAGCAGCGTGAGCCAGGTGCTGGGAACAGCCTTGCGTGTTTGAGTGGCTCCCTCAGAGAGAGGAGAAGCTAGGAGAAAGGCATCCCAGCAAAACTCTGGAGATGGGAAATGGCACCATTGCTGCAGGTCCTCAGGGATCAAGAGGGCAAGATTCTGGTTTCCAGAGACATTTTTTGTGCCCGGGTTATCCAAGACATTAGCTGAGTGCTGGTGAATACTAAACAGGACCTGTGGGAGGTATTTTGGAGGAGAAGCTGAAGACAGGTGGGTGACCTTGCACGTACACCAGCGTTCAGACCTCTGATTAACTCCTTGACTGACATAATTTGTGCTAACCCTTAAAACCCAGGACAGCATCAGCGCTGCAGATTTTCAGAGGTACCATGAGAAATCACCTGGCAGAGCTCTTCAAAGCCCGGGTGATGTCATCACTGCAAAGTCTTGATGATTCAGGGCTATTGAGCCTGTTCTTTGCTGGTGAGAGAGCAGGTCTTCCCAGCACCTTTCAGCTGGCTGCAAATTCCCACTACCTTAGCACTGCACAGCAATAGCACAAAGTGTCTTTCAGTGCTAGTTGGGAATGTGTTTTGTGAGCTTTGATTGAGACTGTGATGACATACTCGGAAACACTGGTCTGCACCAGAGGCATCTTTTGTGTTGGCCAGGTGCAGGTCTTTTGAACATGCCAAGTGTCTGTCCCAGGCTCAGGAGCTCTTGCAGGCTATTTATAGCCCGAGGGCTTTAGGACTCCCACCCTGGCCTTAGACAAAACAATGAGGCCATGAGTGGCAGCCTAAGGGTGACTGCGAAGACAGACCATCAGTATCAGCTTTCTAAGGAAGTGGAAACATGGTGCTTTCCTTCTACACCGAGAGACTGTGAGTAGCAACTTCTAACAAAAGGCAGTGATATTGCCCATGTGAGCCTCTAAAGAGACTGAATGATGTCACCAACTTGTGTAGCAGTAAATTACAAGGTCAGTTCTGGACTCTACTGAACCACTTGAGCGCAGTGTAATGCCCAGCTGACCACTCCTAATAAGTAGGATGTCCCTGCAGGCACTGATAACCACTTGTTGTGATTACTGAATCAGAGCTGGCTGGGGAATTTGAGCACAGCCTTCTCATTGTACTGCAGGGCAAGTGTCTGAATGCACTTACCAGCAGGAGTGCCTCGGGAGGGAGCTACGGTCCTGGATAAATGCCTGTTTAAAGCCTTCCAGAAATCACTGGTCTATGTTAGAGCCATGTGGCTGTAGCTCAGGCCCAGAGAACCATGTCTCTGGGGTTATACCTCTTCATCCAAACATTCATGTTGCTGTTGTCTGTGGAGTGAAGGAGTCTTTCTTCATCACTGCTTCCATGAGAATGGACAAATATCCTTAACCTCTCAAGCTGGGCTGTGGGTGGATTCAGCTGGGTTGAGAACTTGAAGAGGCTCTAGGGGTGTGCAGATGGGTCTGGAGTGAAAGCTATGCCTAAATCCTATGCACAAAAAGCAGGCTGTCTGTATTCAGTTCTGCACAGTGTGCACAGGGAGGTGAGGTGCTAGTCTCACTCCCACCAGGCTCCCCTTGGGCAATCCAGCACTGCCCGGGGTGCTTACTGGAGCAGTCTGCCTTCCACAGCAGCTTCCTCTTCTCAGAGCCAAAAAGCGAGGAGTGCTTCGAATGTTCCCTGTGTGCACTTGCTCTGTGGTGTCCTGCTCCACTCCTTCTCCTTCAGCCCACTGCCTCCTCCTTGGTCACATTCCCATGCCCGTGACCTCCATCGGTATTACCTGTCCGTCCCCATCAGCCTCGGAGAACTGAGACGACAAACTGACAGCCACTCCTGATGGAAGGAGGAAGATAGTCCCCACAGCTCTCTCATCAAGAAGCCCCTCTAAAACCATCCTAATGAGATTCTCCTTAGGGCCCCTGTCAGCCCTGCCTTTCTTTGCAGGCTCCTTTGACAGATGGGTGTCAGTTCAGGGAAAGCTGTTTGATGTTCTTCATCCTAATGAAAGTGATCCTCCGGCAGGCACTGTCTCCCCTGCCTCTAGGCAACTGCGGTCTAGCAGTGTCAGGCTACTCTGTGCTTTGTCATACTGGATCCTAATTAGTGGCTGGCTCCTGCTGCTTCTGAAGTCAACAGGGAAAACATCCCTTTGGCTGCAGTGGAGCAGGAGGTAGAGGATGGGAAAGTCAGTGTACAGAGAAATGGCAAGGGTCTGTGTGAGTTCCTTCCCATCCTCCTCAAATATTATTGTTGTCCCTTTTTCTCTCTTTCTGCTCATCCAAAGACAGGGACAGATGTGTAGGCAGCTCTGTGTCAGTTCCCTGGCTACCATTGACCTCTAGGGCACACACATGCTGCCTTAGGTGAGAGAGAAAGGACAGAGGTTCCCCCAGGCCACTCACTTGGGGCTAGCTAAGTGCTGAGAAGAGGTGAAACTAATGGGAGATGCACTCTAGAGTGAGAAAACATAGATTACAGGATCCCTTCTCCAGACTTCTCCACCGATAATCTGTTGCACCCTTTTGATTCAAGGGGTTGGCTGATGTTCAAGCTCCTGTATTTTGTTTTCCCTTAAGGAGACGTATCAACAATAGATCTAGGAAGTTCTCTGGGTACACCCTCTGTGTCTGTAAAGTGCTTCTTTGGTAAGTCAAAAACCAGGAGGCAATTTCTTTGCTGCCCAAATCCCTTTATTCAGGCTTTTCTTACTGGTCTTTTACTTCCTGCCTGCAGTTTCATTGTTTTATCAGAAAACACTGCTTTCTTTCCTCTCTCAAACACAGCTCTTTTATCCCCTACCTCCTACTTTTGGGAAATGGTGCACTCCTCTGTTTAGATGATGACCATTAATGCTGCAAACAGGAGGTTGATTGTGTCCTGGAACCATCTAAAAGAAAGACAGAAGCTAAATTCATCTGATTAAAGGACATTCGATCGGTTTGTTGCAGAACTTATTCAAAATCCAGTCAGATCCTCCATCCTCATCCACAAGCAAATGCAATCTCCCAGGCAATCATTACACCTGCAGCATCTCTTTTATTCAGCGCTGTCAGACACTTGCAGCCCTGTCCTGGATTCCTCCCTGCCTTCCCAGTGGGGATGTGTGTGTGGCTGCCCAGTCCAGCAGCTATTTGTGCTTGTGTACTGGAGCTTTTGAAGTGATCATTATATTGGTGTATGCAGCACAGTGCATGACTGGTTTCTTTCCATGGTGCTCCCAATCATTTCTCTGGGATACCTGGCAAAGCCTGGTCCCATTACAGCTTTGGAGGCGAGGTGCACAGCGAGCTGCCTCACCCTTCTGCCCCTATCTTACAGGTCACTGTGGGCACATTCAGGCTGCAAGAAGACCGAATCTGACTGTGTTGTGGGTATGTGGCCAGTCAATCAATAGGGAAGGCACTGCTCAGCTTTGGTACTTCAGGGCTACAACCTGGATAGCTGGAGGGGTTTGGTAGCACTGCTGTGAAATACCAGGTTTCTGGAAGCTACTAAAAAGGCATAGATAAGTATCTTGGCAAGCATGTGACACCCCAAGCACTGCAGTGTAATGAAAAGTCTTTGGGTTAATACAACTGAGATATCAGAATGAATTTTAAATTATATTTTGAATACTTGGTTTTTGTCTTTGAGCTTTGTTTGTATATGGGCTTCTTAATTCGGCCACAACCTTCCTTTTATTTTACAGAAGCACATAAACTTTCATACATAATTCTCAAAATTCAAAATTGTCCCCTCTTCATCTGACACCAGTAAGTGGTTCTTTAAAGGAGAATAGCTGTTGAGAGACCTGGAGGCAATTGCTAGGCTTAGCAAGGGTGGTAGAGAGGGGAAGGGTAGAGAAGATTAAAGAACAAAATCCATAGCTGCTATTTGGAGGAGATGGAGGGAGCAGGGGAGAGTGGAGAGAGGGAAATAGTTGTCCTTAAAGAAGCAGAACCAGGGAGCTGCTGGCCCCTCTCTGGAGGGCTCTGCTTGGCTGGGCAGTTTATTAACTGAAATGGAAAGAAAATGGAGAAGATTCAGGGCAGAGCGGCAGATAGAGGGACAAAGGAAGGCCTGACTGATGAGGGAAGATTAAGCACTAAATGTGTTTATCTTTGCTAAGTGATGAGTAAGAGGACGTGTGATAACCATCTTGCCATCTGAGAGACATGAATAACTATGTGCAAGTGTGTGTGTGGGCATGATTTAGGGTGGTGACAGGGACAAGGCATTTCAAAGAGCCAGATCCCAGTGGTTACCTTGCCCCTGCACAGGCTCAAGGGCAGGCAGAATCCCCTCACAGCACCAAAGAGGGACCAGTCATGCTGGGAGTCAGAGGAGATGAGGGCAGTGGGTTTGAATCAGGTGGGAGATGGGATGGGAAGGAAAATAAGGACATCTTGCTGCTCCATCTCCAGATACAGTGATCTCTTCTACCCTGCCCCTCCATTTTTCATGTTATCATGAAAAATTACCCTTTAGTTGCTCTGCCTCAATCTCCTCACCTCAGATTATTCACGCTCCTCACTCCCCTCTTTTCTTTGTGTTTCCCATCTTCATTCTTGCTCACTTTGTTCGTAGTTTCTTCTCTCTGTTGCACATGCCCTTCTTCTCCTTGTTTTTCCCTACCTTTGCCTGCTTCTCTGCCCCCTCGCCCCTCCACCTGCTTCTTTTTCAGCAGGTAGATCTGCATCTGTGATTGAAGGTTCATTTTCCTTTCATTCTGTGGGTGACAAATTCTGACTTGGATAATCACTTGTGAAAAATCAAGAGAGAAGCCAGCTGCTCCAGTGGCACAGGAACTGGCTGTGATGTTCATGAGGACTGATGGCAGGCAGGGTGAGGGCTGGGAGGGTGCTGTGCAGGGCAGGGAGACGTTCTTCTTTCCCTTCACAGCATGGGAGGGTGGACTGGGGAGGGGTGACATGGTTGCTGAACATATCTAGGGCACATAGGAAATGTCTTCCTCAGGCAATTTTGATCCGAGCGGGCAAAACCAGAATGTGTTTCCTGAGCTCTGACCTCACAAGGAAAACTGGGTTTTGACCTTCAAGTTGAGGAGGAAGGATGTTAGAACCATGTAGGGGTTTGACTGCATTGAGAGGTATGGGGCAGACTGTGTATGTCCGTATTGCTGGCTCCAGCTTCAATTAATGTGCCCAGAGAGTGCTTAGGCACAGCCCCACCTCGGTGTTGCTGGTACCCCATGTTGAAGCAAGCATTTGAAGAAGCCTTGCTCATCCCAGCTGTGTGGACCATGGGCCTGCTAAGATGTGACATCCCATCCGCAGAACACCAGCAACCTCTTAGCACTTGTGTGAGTAGTTCTGATGTGGGCACTGGTTTGTGTTCACTGAACTGGCTTTGTCAGGGTTGCCCTCCCATCGAGCTCGTGATCACTCTCTCTGAGGAATGGCTGGATGCAGAATGATCCTTCCTTCTGCCTTGTGGGAGCTGAGTCAGTGCTGTTTACACAGGAGGGAATTCTCTGTGTCTCATAGCACAGTGGTGCTCACAAAAGCAGTCATGGCCATGACACTGGGGCTCTCTCAGACAGAAGATCTAGGTTTGCTGGTGTACCACAGAGAGCCTCAGCACCATCAGATGGAAACACTTCTGCTTGCTTCTCCATTCATGTAGCCCATGTGGAGTCACCAAGAAGCTGCAAAGTTCTCAGTGTGAACTTATCCACTGAGGTGAAGTGTGCTTGTTTCTCCCACAGGGGTATCCCTTTTGCTTTTAGGCTTCTGTGCTTTCAAAGCCAGAGATTCACCATCTTGCTGTTGGTGAACAGGAAGAGTCAGGTCTGTGGCACTGGGAAACCACAGCAGATCCAGATTGAAAGATGCCACTGGCCCACCCAGCTGTCTTTTTTTTCTTGGCAGCTCAGTCCTTGGAGTCGTCAACCTGCGAGCCCCAATGGCATGGTGGCACTTAGACTCTCAGCACTTCTATTTCTGTCTGAGAAGGCATTCCCCTTGCTCTGGAGGGAGCTTTCTTCCTGGGACACCGGGGAATGAGCAGTGGGTAAAGACAGATGGTAGGAACAGGCAGACCTTCGGGCTAATCTGCACTCTTCCACCTGGGCTTTTCTAATGCTCCTCTCCAGTGCCGTGAAATTCACTGTACAGAGAGGTGGGAGAAGAACAAAGGTGTTAGATAGAGGAATCTGAGAGTAGAAGGCAGCATGACTAAAGGAGGTGGATAGAAGACAGGTCTGACTGGGGCCAGAGGTGACTGTGGGACTTGGGCTGGTACGTGTGTGGCCAAGCAGAAAACAGAATTGGATGAAACATGGCCGTGAGGGAGCCACAGGGGCAAAAACTATGGGAGTTAGAGACAAGCCTATCCTGCAAGGGAGACCACAGTTCCATTGACTTAAGAGATCATTCTTCTTGCTCCCCTACCTCCCTCTCACCTTAACTGCACTGCCTGTAGCTGTCGGACTCTTCCAAGAGCAGCACGTTTCATCAGCCCAAGCCTCTCCAGCTCTTCTAGGACCGGACTGAGGGAAGGAGCAGCTATGATATTAAGTTATAAGGTGTGTTAGCACCTGGGGCAGTGAAGGTCACATGTTTGATGGATTCCTGGGGTCCTAATGAGAAATACCAGCACATAAAACACCTCCTGTAGGAGACAGAGGCTGGGGGTAGGGGTGGTAGGAAAAGGAGGGCTAGCTGATTGCTGAGGGTACCAGGCAGGGACCAGGGAGGAAGGGGGGAGGGTGTGCGTACATGTGTGGTAGGGAAAAAGGTAAGAAAGAAACAACCAAAAAAAGTCTGTGTGTCTTTGTTCACTCTCCTTATTCCTTTATTAATGACAAACTAATGACTTAATGCCACACTCCCACCCTGCTGACTGCCAGGCCCTCTGCTCAGCAGCCTCCACTGATGGGGTGGGACAGTGCCACTGAGGATGCCTCAGAAGGTGCTGGATGGGCTGCCCTGGCTGTGTGGTTTTCCTTCACTCCTTCAGCCTCCCTTTTTCTCATTCACCAATATGGCTTTGATGCGGCTCAGTGAGAATTTCCATTTGTATTTCAGCCTTGCCTGTGACACTGTCCCCGAGTCCCTGCAGCTCTGACGCATGATTTCCCGCTCTCCCAAATGCTCTGCTTGGCTCAGCTGCTCGTTCTGCTCAGCCTCTTTGCCATTCCTCATCCCGCCATGCAATCTTCCCCTCTCCCTCCGACTGTCCCCCGATGCCGCCACTGACGCCTGCTCCTTCAGTCACTCCATCTTTCCCTGACATGTCTCAGCCCCTCTCCCTGTGCTCCCAATTAGCACAGTCACCAGGTTTAGCCAGGCAGCTGGTGCATCCAAGGCTGCACAGGGAAAAGATGGGGATTTCTGCTTCAGAGCCAAGCCACATGCAGGCTCTCTGGTACCTGAGGCTGCTCTTACGAATACTCAGCCTTTGGCCTTTTGCCTTCCAGGGAAGAAGTCACAGCCCAGGCTCCTAGGGTATGGCAGAGTGACCCCCATGTCCCTATTTACAGCTCCCCCCCAAAAAAATCTGTCCTACACAGCTACAAGGTGACACATTTGGTGTCCCTTGCTCGGGCTGGCTGGCTGGGCAACTGGAGGAGCAAAGGATCCCCTGAGAGACTTCAAGAGTGTAGATGTGGCATGTGTACTAAATCTGTGTCCCCCAGATTGAATAGGCTGGGCAGGTCCATACTTCCACGGGCTTTTGAAGTGTACAGGCTTTGGAATAACCTCTGGAGGATTAGTATGACAACCTGAGCATTAGATCTCAAACACCCAGAGACTGGGGACCAGAGTTTTCCAAGTGTCCTGCTCTCACCCACAGCCAAGAGAGCCGTGGCGGTGATTCGTCCTCTGCACCCGCCGTCTTGACAGGAGAACAATCTTCCAGTGGTGGCTACCTGCCCTTCTTTGCCAAGCTCCTGTTGCACTCCCTGGGAGAGGATGCTCAGGGATTCAAATGAGGCTGAGAAGCAGATGTTGCCCTCATTAGAAGAGAAAATGTAACACATAGAAAAGGAGAGGAGGAGAGAGGGGGGAAGGGAGGTGCAAGACAAATACTCTCACTGTCAGCAGGAAAAATTATCTTGGTTTTGGGAAGGGGTGGTGTCTTCCTGCCCTGCTCCCCTCTTCATTGGGGTTAGAGTGGAGAACAGTCTGGGCAGGCAGAGCCTTGAGAGGCAGAGGGGTGAAGCAGGCCATGCACTGATTACACATGGCCAAAGGGCATCAGGACTTCCCACACATGGCGGGGGCAAGTGTGGCAGCACCTCTGATGGCTGGGGGAAGCAGGGGCCACTTGCTATCTCTCTCCATCCAGCCCTCTCCCCTGCTCCTGCCCTGTTCCTTACAGCAGCCCCCCTGAAGCACACACTGAGGCAGTGCCCCCCTCCTGCTCTCTGCACCTCAGAACACAGAAGCCACCTAAGGAGCCTCTGGGCAAGGCAAATGTGGCATCAGGAGCCTCCAGGAGTCTCTTCCTGCTTAAGAACCAGGTAGGGCTCATGCTGGTGTAAAGAAGGGAGAATAGCCAACAAAAACAGAGCGAAAGGGAGGACACTGGGGGCCAACACCTTAGGAAGGCTGGGGTGCTTGGAGACTGTCAAAGAAGGTGGAACATGGTGTAGTGGCAGACACTTGTCACAGATGGTTTAGCCTTGGATGGAAAGGCTTCCCTTGCCTCAGGGAGCAGTCCCAGCTCTGAGAGGGAGACATCTGGCTGAGAAGATCTGCTGATCTCACTACCTGCAGGGACCATGTGTGGTGCCTCCCTGTTCTCCCATCCCTCAAAGCAGCCACCCAAGCAGAGAAGATCAAAGTCTGCAGTGTTTCAAAATCAGTTCCTCTTTTTCCTGTCCCAAACTGTGGTTTTCCTTCCCTTTTCCCTTTCCAGCCCCATGCACAGTCTATTCAGAGGGTAAGCTCATGGGAGCAGCCCTGTTCATCAACATAGTCGGCATTTAGAAAACACCACAGCTGAGATTACCTTGTGCTGAGGTCCCTTCATGGGAGGACTGCTGTCACGGTGTCTGCCAGCAGCCAAGCAGGGAAGGTGCCCTCCCCAGGACCACTTCCACTTCCTTCCCACCTCCCAACCTCTTTTGGTGTCTAGCACATCTCACTGCTCTTTTTAGCCTACCTTCTGTGAGGTCTCTAGGAGTCTTACATGTTCTTTTTATTTCAGCAGAGCTCCCTTGAAGCACCTGAAGTCCAGGTTATATTCCAGTGCTTCCCTGGCACATGAGGAGTCTCCCACTCTCACGTTTGCATCCCAGTGACAGTAGAGGGCAGTGACAGTGGGAGCCACATGGTAAAGATGCTGAACTCTAATTTTGTGTTTCCCCCTGAGAGCCAAAGAGGGAGCGGGAGTGGCCACGCAGAGCTCCTGTGGCACAGGACAAGGCTGATGCTGAGTCAGATGCTGAAGGTGAAAGGAGAGAGGACCGGCAGCCACGTTGGGAGCTGGATACCGAAATCACAGCAGGCTTCTTTTGAAAGCCTCAGTCAAAACACTTCTGCAACTCTGAAGGGGGCATTTGATTTACAGATTTTGACAGTTAAAGAGTAAACTTGGTACCTAATGAGTCCTGCACCTGCAGGAAAGATGATGTGAAGAACAGAAGAGGATTTCCCTGGGGAACATCAAGAGGAAAAAAAATGTAGTGGGAACAAACTGGGAAAAATACAGTGCCTGGCAGGGGAATCTGAGGTGGGGAATATAAGGTAGGGGGAAGGCAGCCCTTGAGAAGCAGTGGCAGAGCAGGGGACAGGGTTCTGGGACTTCAAGGAAAGGTGGATGGGACAGGTGGGAGGAGTGGAAGACAGAGGTTCAAAGGAACAGTGGGTGTGAGGTAATTCACACTGTTCATGTTTGGTGCTTTGCAGACATAGGTAGCAGTCTAGTCTGAATGCCAGAGGGTCTGATCCCAGAGTGGAAGTGAAAAATTGATGTTCACAGGATTGTGGGATGTTCTGACATTGTTTTGCACTTAGATCACCACAGGATAGGAAATAACACCAAACCAGGCAGATACCTATAGAAATGCTTTCTCAGTAAATCAGGCTGAGAAGGGATGAAAATAGGGAGTCAAAGAAAGGCTCTGAGAAGGGCTTAACCTGATCCCAGCACTGCCTGCAGTGAGGTCAGAGCCCTGCCTGGGAGTAATCTCCCACAATCTTCACTGTGCTGCCCCAGGAGCCCACTCCTTTCTCTGGAAGGAAAGACCATTATTCTCTTCACTCATTTTAGAGGTGGCCTTTCTGAGAACCTCTGTTCTCATTTGTCTTCTGGCCAAGGCTGGCTTGGCACTGGGCTTCTCCAACAACTTGATGGGCTGTTGTTGACACTGCTGACAGCTGAGGAAGCACAGCCCTGCATGTATGAACACTGAACAACCTTGTGCTTTCCCTTCTTTTGTCCTCTCCTGACTGAAGAGTTCACGAGCTGAGTGTTGCTGCCTGCAGGTCTCCCTGAAGAGTGCCTCTGAACGTTTCAGGCGGTAACCTGGAGAGCACTTGCTTTCTGATTAAAGAGATGAGGCTCCATTAGTGGAGAGAGGGAGCAAATGTGAAGGAGAGAGAGAGGTCTGCCATCAGGCAGGGTCCCCGCTCAGCGCTTTAGGCTGTCCCTCTCTCAGTGCCATCCATCAATTTAACCCAATACAATGCCATGGTTTTAAGTGACTCCAGTGCTAGAAACTCTGTCAGGCATGAGATTTATGGGGTGATGTGCCACAAAGCTGCTTCCTCTGCCAAGTCACACGTTTTACTCTTTTTCTTTCCTTCCCAATACTTGTGGAGCTAGAAAATTAGGTCCTCACTGACTCCTCAAACCCATTTGTGAGATGGGAGAAAGTACCAGCCTTTCTGCAGGGGATTGAAGGAAAAAAGGGAGGCTGTGGAGAATGGATCAATGTGGGGCATGACGGGGCCAGAAAGACTCAGAATAGACTCAGGACAGTTTTCCAGAGTAATACAGAGCACTTTTTTTTTTTTCTCTTTTTCTTTGCTTGCCCCTAAGCCCTCTGTAGCCAATACTTATCTACAAGGATGGACTTCATGCTGAGACATCACAGCCCTTTTGGATCTTCTCAACAGGCTCAAAGCTGTTAGAGTTTTCTCCCTTATTCATAGCAGGAGGCTCACCAGTGCTGTCAGGAGCCTGTTGGCTCCAAGTTTTCTGGGATAGCTGGCAACCTGCCTGGCTCTGGGTCTCCCAGGATAGCTAAGGCCATGCACGCCAATCAAAGTGTGGCATCAGCTGAGGATGGCTGTAGTCGCCTCTCAGGTTTCTTTGCCAAAAGATATCCAGAGAGCCAGTCCCAACGACACTGGAAGCTCCAGCTTTCACAGCATCCTGACTGGGTGCTCAGTAAGGTCATGGAGGGAAGGTACTTGGGAAAAGGATGTGGTGGAGGTGGGAAGAAAGAGGAGGAGCAATGGAAGACAGACAGGAAGAGGGGCCCTGAGAAAAGCAGCAGGCATGAAATGAGCGTGTATCAGTAGCGCATGAACCAAGAAGCGTGCAGCTCTCGAGTGCTTTGCTTTCCTGATGCTCTTCTGCTTAATGCACTCTGTGCTTGTCCCCTTAGATCCCGTTTCTGTCGGATCTAGCAGTGGCCCTGTTAGCCTCACACTAGGTAACCAGTTTGTGGTGCAAACATGAAGAGAGAAGCCCCCAGCCACCCCTGGCAGAGCAGCTGTCAGAGTAGATTGGCTTCCAGCCCCTTGCCAGCTGCCCCCAGCACCGGCTGTCTGTGCAAGTTAAGAGCCTTCTCCTGAGTTGCTGAGAACTGCCACAGCTAGCCTGTATCATTCACAGCATCCATGAGCGTGGAGCTGCTGTCCGGACATGGGGTACCCTGCAGCTCCTTGGGCACTCGGCTGGTGCAGAAGGGGAGCGGGAGATATCCGTGTGCGCTCCCACTCAGGGACACACACACGCTTCGGCTGCACAGCTGTGCAACGGCAGCCCGGGCCAGCACCTCGCAGGCACAAACCCAGGCTGCCACTTAGGCTTTCACAGGCTCACACTGAGCAAATGGGCACATGGGGAGGGTGGACATAGGCAGACACATGCAGAGAGCCTGAGCACAGGGCGATGAGAGGTCTGAGTGTGTAGAGGCACATGGCACATGAGCACAAACCCTGTGCACACAGTGAACAAACGTAGGCACACCCCAAAGTGTCTTCCCCACCCCTCCACCCAGTCACTGTAATAAAGCTTGTTTTGTGTGGTATGACATCGTGTCTCCCCTTGCCACGTGATGGTTTTTATCATCTACTCTCTCGTCGATATGAAATGGGTTGATTTGGCCCTCTCACACCAAAACCTCCTGCCACCTCTGTATGCCCATGCACATGGCTTTGTTCCCCTTCCACACTCCTCATCCCCATCTTCTTACCTTCAGCCAGGTGTGTGCCCATGGATGAGAAGACCTGGCTCTCTAGACCTGGGTGGAGTTGTTTATTCTTTGTCAACCAAAAGCCTAGTTTCTGAATTCATCTGAAAGGGCAAAAAATCCTTACGTGCTCCACTTCTCTCCCCACACCCCTGCATTTCTCACTGCCGTTCATGGGTCTGGCTGCTGCTCTAGGCTTGAAGATGTTATTAACATTACAAAAAGGGTTGTCACATCACAGCAGCCAGGCGAAAACCAAAAAGATGCTGCAATTATGAATTTGTTAGGGAAGCCAGAGGGAGGATGCACCTATAGGGTGACGGAGAGGCGGTGGGCTGCCCTCATCGCCCTGCATGCCTTCCCCTTTCCCCTCCTCTCCTGCCCTCCCTGTTCTCTCACTCATCTCTCTACCCTCTTCTCTTTTTGTTCCCTGTCTGTTCACTCCCTGCTGATGCCCTGCCGTGGCACTACCTGCCACGGGCAGCATCGCTGCACGTTAATTAGGTCCTGCACAGTTCTGCAGATGAATGCTGCTGTCAGCGGGAGAGCAGCCCCAGCCTCCCCCCCTCTGCTCACACAGGCTCCTGCTTCCCCCCCATCCCCTGCTGAACAGACCTGTCACAAGACCATTTATCCATAATGGTCCTCTGTGATAATAAATTTTTGTTTATGGGTGCACCAAGGAAGAAAAGGCAACAAAAATGAAGATGGCCCCGTGGTGGTGGAAATTATTGTATTGGGTGATGTCTGTGGGGGAGCTTTCTGGGGGAAAGAGCATGAGAGTAAGGGTGAGTGAAACACATGGAAGGCCCAAGGGTTTATCTGCTGATCAAGACAAACCTTGACTTGACTTTGTAAGGAAATGCAGCCTTCATCCCCCAGACCCACTCTCACAGCCTGCCAGTATCTTGCACAATGATGGAGGAGGGAGGGAGCAGGGCTGGAAGGTTCGGGGAGAACTCCCAGTGTAAGCAGGAGGCAGGAGAAATTGTGGTTGTCACCAGATGAGTGGGTTGCACATGGAACCTGGTGTGAAAGGGTCAGGAGCCTTCCTGGTGTGTTGGGCACCCACACATTTTGCAGGGGAACACCTCTCTGGTCTTTCAGCCTGCCAGTTGGTGAGGATGACACTGTGGATGTGTCAAAAGCAAAAGGATGACATTGTGGTTTGTGTCTGGAGACCACAGACACAATAATTCATAGCCAGCACCATTTGGGNGAGAAATGGCCCCTTGCCAGTGCTTTGGGAGAAATAAAAATGGAGAAAGAAAATCACCTCCTGAAAATATGAGAAGGGATGCTGGAACTGGAGGGGAAGAAGGGAAGGAGGTCTCAAAGCACGTCAGTGAAAAGCATGGGAGGCAGAGAGAAGGAAGCCATGCCCTGCACATGAAATGAGGCTTTCTTCCCTTCTTCTCCAGTTCTTGACACCTGGGCCAAACATATCTGCTGCTGTGCAATTCCATGAGCTCTGACCTCCTGCTGCAGCATGGCAGAGCTGTCTGTGATCCACACGAGGCTCCCTGGGCTGTGGCCATCCTTTCCTGCCCTGGCCTTAGCTGCAGACCTCTGAAGGCTGCTGCAGCCCAAAAGAGGAGACAGAGCAAGCACAGTGCCTGGGGCCAGAGGGACTCTCTTGACTCAGTGGGTGCTGGGACAAGGACAACACCTCTCCCCGTCTCTGGGAAAAGCCCTGGATGGCTCCAGCAGCCATTACAACAGCCTGCTCGACATTGTGGGTGCTTGTTCTTGCTCACAGGGGAGGCAGCCAGGGAGGATGGATTTCAGCTCTCCTTGTGACGTCACTTCCCCTTGCCTGCCCTGTTTTGACCCAGATACATTACAATGTAAGGAATCCGTGACTCCCCTCGGGATTTCACAGTTGTTGCCGTGCTGCGCAGCACAACTGCTCACAATTTCATGGTGGTGGCAAGGCTGGCGCTCATGCCCTCCTCCCCTGGAAGGGCCCTTGGGGACAAAGGAAAAGCTCTCTAGGCTACATTTGAGCTTCAACACACCAGAACACATCTCAGCTCTGCTCTGCAATTGCACCTGTCCTGTGCTGAGCCCGTGTGCAGTGAGACCCCATCACCTGTGCCTGCCTGATGTGGCGGGGCAGGGGCGCAGGTGGGCGGGCAGCTGTGGCATGCTGCAGTGCCTGGCTCCATCCGTGTGGGATGGGCTTACCAAGGCATGGTGCAGCCTGTCTTTGCAGCTCAGTCTAGGCGTGGGAGGGGGAGCAGAACTCCTTTGGATGGCACAACTGAGTCTCACAGAGGACACAGCCTCGAGCCTTCAGCAGAGGCCGGTGATGCACAAAAACCACAGCAGATTTGCAGACCCTGTCTCTGGCTTTGTACTGAAACTTTCTGTCCCATGAGCTGGACACAGCATGGATGACTGTGTTTGGTTTAAGTTGGGCTGTGAGTGTGATCCCCTAAGTATAACACAGCTGGTTTAGTCAGAGGTAAGCATGACCTAGCACAATTACGTGGGAGCACAGCTTTTCTTTAGGGTTAAAGGTTATTACTTTAGTACTTTGCACTCCTTAGTCCCCATTTACCTCCCAGAAAGGATCAGTTTCTCTTTTCAACCTCTGCATCCCTCCCTTGCCCAGATCCCCACCTCATCAACCTCTGCCTGCCTGGACCATGCTTTTGAAGCAAGGTCTGACACCCGCCCCTGGCTGCTGCCCTGGTCAGACAGCCATTCGCCACTGGCTGAGGATAGCAGCCTTCACAGCACGGGAGTGCTTCCTCCTCATGAATTATCGACACATCTCCTTGCCTTCACATACCTGCGGACTCCTCACACCTCTCACTGCCTCTACTCATGCTGTGTTTGGCAATTACCTCTTCATGTAGCCTTTTTTTTCAAAAATTCTTTTTCATCTCGCAGAAGCTTTTAATGTTTTCTTTTCTTCATGGGGAGGGGAGTAGGGAAAGAGGTGTGCAGGGAGGGCACTACCCCAACTACTGCTAGAAATACAAAGGCAGCTTATACATAGCCTGGCTCTTAATTGGCTGTATTCTGGGGCTTTGGGGTCTGTCTTCAGTGATGAAACAGAGACGTGCAGTTCCCTTACAGTGGAGAACATTGCAGAGGCAGAGATTCCTGTTTAAGTGGGGGGGAGACAGGGTTTGAGACAATTTGTCCAGAAGACATAGAGTGACCCCAGACAAACCCAGCTCTCCTGTCCTCTTACTTCACTGGAACCATCTGTTTGCCTTCCTGGGACTTTTCCCCGTCTTCCCCATGCATCTGGTGAATTCTCCCAGGAGGCATCATCATTAAGTGTCAATGTGAGAATGAACAGAGAGCTGTTAATTGGCTTGCTTGTAAAAATAGCTTGGTTTTAGCTGGCAGGGGAGGTTGGTTGCATCTTGAGTGCCCAGTGGTAAAGTTGTGGGGGGAGTGAGTCTGTGAGGCCCAGTTCCAGATACATCACCGGAGGGAGTCAGACCTGACTCCTGCTGCACCTCATCTTGACCAGAAGCTTCTAGTGATGGACAGAACTGCTCAGGTGCAGCACAGATGGCAGAAAGCTGTAGCAGGGCAGGGTTTAAGACTCTCCTGCCCCTTGCCGTAGGTCCTGGATAGGGACAGCCCTGATAACTGACCTGTGTGACTTGGGTGTGGTAAAGCTCCCACTCGGCTGTGCTGCAGCACATAAAAAGATTGTGACAGCTTCCTTCCTGCTTGTGAGAGACAGAGTTTCCCCTCACTCATACAATTGCCCCTTTATCTGCTCTCCCAAGTTCTGGACAGGAATTGAATGTAGGGGAGAAGAAGCTGCAACATACCCCCACATCTCCTTTTTAGCAGCATGTGCTACCTGATGGATACTATGCCCACTGTGGCAGATCCACTACGTAGCTTCCTCAAACCTATAGTAAATGTTTTTCAGGAAAGTGACTCCAGCGTGAGACAAAAGGCAAAGTGCTCTTTTGAGTCTGGTGCACACCTGAAATGGAAAAATGAGCATTGGAAAATATGGAGTGTGCCTTCCAGCTGAGGACAAGAACGAGACAAGCTGTTGGGGTATTGTCTCCCAAGGAAGATGAAGTTAATCTGTATGCTGATGGGGGGG
>VWZW01006499.1:190535-253962 GCA_013397115.1 Edolisoma coerulescens
GTTTTTATCAGCCCATCTTGCCTGGATTTTATTCTGGTGACGAACGTGTTCTGAAAACAAACAGAACGTTGAGGAAGAAACTTGTGGAGCAAATGACTGTTTTTTTGGTTGCTAAGCCATCTGTTCTGCTCCAGCAGCTCACTGAGGGCTCTGCCGCCACTCTCGATCTGCATGCGTGTGTTTTTGCGGGGGTGGCTGGTGCTGGCTGGCGTGGGGGGAGGGAGTACCGGGGCGGAGGGGAGGATGTGTGTGTGCTGGGGAACTCAAATGCTTCAAGCAAATTTGCTTGGGAGGGGAGGAGGGAAGTTGGCTGTGACAGTGTATGCAAACATATGTGGCAGAGGCCAAGCCTGGGAGTGTGTGCGTGTGGCTGTGCCGTCTGCGTGCTACAAGGTGTGCGTGCGTGTGGCCGGGGGTCCAGAATCCCAGCAGGGTGGGGTTTGCACCAGGATGAGGAACCACACCTCCACAGCTCTGCGGCTGTGCATTGCAAACCTGCCCGCAGGTGGGGGCAAAGGTGTGCCTTTGTGCACGCCGAGGAGGGGCTGTGAAGTGACATACAGAACACAGGCAGGTGGGCAACAGCAACACAGAACCCAGGAGGCCGAGGGAGGTGAGGTGGAGGTGCGACCCACTGGGAGAGGATGTGTGGCACTCACTGTGAAGGACGTGGCCGAAGTGCAGAAGGAGATGAAGCCCGTGCATGAGGAGTTTATGGCCAGCCCATCACCGTGCCGCAGCCCAGCTGTCCTGTGCGTGTGCCTGTCCGTCCCTCGGCAGTCTCCTCCCCTTCTGCCTTGCAGCCTCATTTGTTTTGCAGTGATGAGGGATGATGAATGCGCATTGATTATCTTGAACCAGGCTGTGGGGATCTTCTATCGCCACACCCTTTCCCACCCCTGCCCTCATTCTCATCCTTCCCCGCTCCTTGCCAGACAAGGCAGGGTTGCCATAGCAGCTGACAGCTTGCACTCTCGTACCTCTCAGGAGGACAGGCAGCAGCAGTAAAAAAGACGAGTTGTATGAAGTAACCTGTGACCTGTTTGTGTTCCTGTCTCCTGGGAAAGGCAGCTGGGATGCCTTTGGTAACCTTCTGAGGCTGGTGGTTACCTCAGAGCATCCAGTGGCTGTGCTGGGGGAGAGCTGCTACCGTACTGGGTGTGCATGGTGCGCCTCACCCACCTACCAGTCTTGTCCAGCTGCTGGGCTGGATTTCATGGTGCCCCTTCTGAAAGCTAAACTGTGCTACCACAGCACTGCATACAGAATGGGTCTCCAGGCTGCTCCAAGCTGGCAGTGCAGGCATCCTCCACACCGAGTCGTACCTCTTCGGGCATCTCATGTCACTCAGACGTGCTGCTGCACTGCAGGAGCACACAGGGCAGCAGGTTCCACCCCAGAAGCAGCTGCATTAAAAAGTGAGCTGGATGTCTGCTCTAAACAGCACCACTTAGGGAATGCGCTCAATTTGTAGCAGTAAGAGACCTGTTTGTACAACAGTTGGTATCTGAAAAGATGACATTCCATTCTGAGGATAATATTTTATATTTATATGTCTTTAAGCATTTGTTCCTTAGGACAAAATTCTAGATCTTTGGCTTTTTCAGGGTGGATCATTCCTACATTTTTACAGTGTGATTATGTCCTGGTGCACCTTCTCACAAACACTTCAGTGGCCTTATTTGTGTGACTCAGGGCCTTTATAAAGGATATTTTCCCCCTCCAAAACCCCAAACCCCACAACCTCCCATCTCCAACAAAAAATCCACCAAGATCTTAGCTCTGCCTGTGGGGCAAACCACACCCCATGGACATAGAATTAGATTTGGAAGAAAGCTGTAGGAGAAGAAAATCAGTGAGGTCTGCTGACAGTGACAGGAGGGGGAAATGGAGAAAGAGTTTGGAAGAAGGAAAGTCATGAGAAGCAGAGGGAGATGAGGCATGCAAGTGTGATGGGTTCTTTGTTTAAATGGAAAGTGCAGTAATCTCTCCATATTTAGGTGGTGTTTGAGAGAACCTGATTGGGATTTATTAGAAAATAAAAATGCCCTAATTGAAAGCGAGTAGAGACAATTTGTATTAATAATGGTAGAAATCATCAAATAATGGAATTGTTTAAAATCTATTAGTTTGTTCCATGCAGTGAGAGGAACGGGTTGATTATCTCGCAATAGAAAATATTAAAAGGAGAGCCCAGTCTGCTGGTCCTCTATGCAGATTAAAGATATAATTTATTGAAGCAATTTATTTTCTGTTGGGAAGAAGGGAAAAAAATGGAAAAATATGATAAGAGCTGCAATCAAGTCTTGGATTCTTAATTTGAAGACCTACCTCTTATCTGCTTTCTTTCAATCATTAGGAAAAAAATTACTCATTCCTTCATTGGGCTTAAAGCTGCAGGAGCAGAGAGGGTGGCTGGGGAAAAAAAATAGGATCTCATGAGGGGGCCTGTTATTCATCTCTTGAGTTTCATATTATTGACAGCAATTGCTTCAAATCCAAGGCAAATCAACCTTGGGCTGTCTGGGGCAGCAGCAGGTAGAGCTTAGAGGTCAGATCCAAGGTGTTGCCTGTCTAATCCTTCCCAAGGACTAAAGGAACATGTTGCTAAACTAGAGATTAATTCAGAGCTGCTTAATTCATTCATTCTGTCTGTCTGTCTCTGTGCTACTCTGGCCCTTACAAACCAGAGTGAAAGAATGACAAATCACTTTAGTTTTCACAGTTACAGTCCCTTCCAATCAATGGGAATTCAGGTGCCTACACAGGAATTAGGCACTCACAGAATCACAGAATATGCTGATTCTGTACGTCAAGTCCAGCCCCTGGCCCTGCACAGGACACCCCAAGAGTCACACCATGTACCTGAGAGCATTGTCCATATGCTTCTTGAGCTCTGTCAGGCTTGGTGCTGTGACCACTGCCCTGGGGAGCTGTTGCAGTGCCTGAGCACCCCCTGGGTGAAGAACCCTGGGAGAGGAAAATTTTTGGTCTGTCCCAGGGGACTTGAGCATACCCATATGCAGAAGAAGCAGTTCCAGAATTTTTGTAATCCCAGGGATTTTTCTGTTGGGTGCCTGAACACCATGTTGATAGGAGACATTGCAAATACTGTCTCATGCTCCTAAGATAAATAGCTGGATTCTGCCTTTAAAAACAGTAGACAGGGTAAAATGAAGACATTGAATTGCAATTTCAAATGTTTTAAGAAAGCTATCTGAGGGTTCAAGATGAACTTAGTACAGCAAAGACCATGGCTGAGAGTCTTGTCTATAAAAATCCATTACATCCTGTAGAGAGCATAAAAGCCATTAGAGAAGGTATAAAGATAAAAACTAGAGGAGTAGGTTTAAAGCAGGGGAGCCAAAACCAAATACACAGTGCTAAGAGAGTCATGCTGGGTGGGAGTTTGTGGTGTGGGTCAGAGGTGGGATCTTAGACCCAGCCTGAGCCAGAAAGTAGGGCCAGGGTTCATGACAAGAGCCAGGCTAGAGCTGCCATGGTATTGGGGCTGGGATGGAGCTGCCAAAGCACTACCTGTTCTGCCAAGAAATGTCTCTATGAGATACTGATTTTTCACACCTGTGCTTTGCCGTGGAATTATTTCTAAATAATAACACCTCTGAAAGACTTTGTCTGTCTAGATGCTTATTTCCTGTGTGCAACTTCCAATCAGTTCTTCTTCTGTGACTGTTGTCCTTTCAGACATCTGTGTGTGCTTGGTACCTTAACACACATTCATTTCTTCTCTTCATTTTTACCCCTTTCTTTTACCTCTGATCTACATAGAGACAAGGCGACAATGTCCTCTGCCTGCAGGGAGGAGATTTTTATTTCCTCTATTTCTCACTGTGAGAACTCCCTAGTAGATCCTATTAAAGTAGGTATCAGACAAAAAAAAGTCTCCCTGTCTTCAAGAAAACCCAGTCTTCTTTTCCCACTTCCTAGCACAGCTACAAACGCTTTAACCATCTGCCCAGCATCTTTCTTAACAGGAGTCACTCAAGCATATTTGTACATTCTACTGCTTGTCTAGGTACAGTGATTGACAGCTGCTTTGATTCAAACTCAGCCAAAAACAACAGTTGAGACCGAGAAATTAAAAGGCTAAGGCTTGTCTTGCTGAAAAAGATTTTCCCATCATTAATTTATTTAAAGTGGGATAATAGGAATGGTAAAAATAACTCACCCATACTTTTGAGACCAGACCAGTAGGGGAGTAGATTGAGCAGCTCTGTCAGCTGCAGTTTGTTTTTGCTTTGGATTCAGTGGTCACACAGCTTCATATCAGTATGCACAGGTACCTTGGGCATGTACAAACCTCTTCTCATAAACACAGACTTGAATATAACAACATAACAGCTGCCCACCTACCCCCAGTGACACTTGCAGTCACCAACACACCCAGGGCGTGGCATTCAGTGGTATTAAATAGGGTCAGGGCCCTAAGTGCACTAATGAGCCTTAACTGCTCTGGTCAGTCTTACCTGTGGCTTCCACTCACACATCCTCTGCTCAGGCCCCAGAGGTCTGTTTAAGCTCATGCCAAGGCACCCACTTCTGGTGCACTGTAGTTGTGTGGCTCCTGAATGGATCTGAGGTCTCCTTCACCCTCTTTGTTTGTTGGAGGTCATTAATAGTTCTTGTTGCTGTCACTAGCCCTGCCTGGGTAATGTGAGGTCACGGCCCTGCCCACGCTTATGTTACTGTTGGCTCCTGATCCATCCTTTTTCATGAACTGTTGTTCAGCCTGGAGAAGAGAAGGCTCTGGGAAGGCCTTATTGCAGCCTTTCAGTACCAAGGCAGGGACTACAAGAGAGCTGTAGAGGGACTTTTTACAAGGGCATGTAGGGACAGGACAAGGGGGAATGGTGGTAAACTGAAAGAGGGCAGGTCTTCATCAGATATTAGGAAGAATTTCTCTACTGTGAGGATGGTGAGGCACTGGAACAGGTTGCCCAGAGAAAGCTGTGGATGCCCCACCCCTGGCAGTAGTGTTCAAGACCAGGCTGGAAAGGACTCTGAGCAATCCACTCAGGTCCAGTGGAAATTGTCCCTGCCCAGGCAGAGGGGTTGGAATTAGGTGATCTGCAAGGTCCCTTCCAACTCAGTCCATTCTATGTTTCTATAATTCTGTGATCCTGCTTTTGGATGCTCAGTAGCTCAAGCTGGTGGAGGCAGGACAGGGGTGGCTTTGACAACTCATTTGCACAGTGCCTCAAAACCAAATCTTGGCAGAGGGTTCTGCTGACTCCTGCAATGCAGCCAAGAGGGAATGCCAGCATTTGTATTTCAAACTTTCTCCTTCCTTTGCTCCATTTAGTGCTTCATATCTGTTTCTTGGAGGCAGAAGGAAGGAAGTTTTGCCTTCTTTTCTAGGTGTGTGTCTGGGTGTTGGTCCATGTGCATTGTGGGGAGAGACGCTTTCCTCAAGATACAAACATCCTTGAAAATGAGCAGAGTGAAAGATGGACATGACAGATTTGCTGAACAAGGGACCTGAGATGACTGATGTTGTCAGTACTGGGAAGAGCAGTCAGGCTGGGCTGGGGAGACAAAAGGAGGGATAGTAAGGGCTGAGGCTGGGGATCAGGGATGGAACAGTCCATGTATCTTAACTAATGCTCTCTGGCAGAGTAGCAGCGCTAATGGATATTAAAAGTGTCAGCTTCAAGATTTAGCAAAATGGTACCTCTCCTGATGCATCTCATCCTGGCACATAGAGCCCAGAGCAGAGGAAAAATTAGGGCCAACAGGCTGTATGTGCTGAGTACAAGGTTGCCCTTTCCTCTTGTCAGGGACCTTACTCCTGTGACTCCACACCTCATGATGACAACCCTGTGCAGTGCTGTTTGCTGACAGCATGCCTGTTTCTATGTGGAGAGCCATTCTCTAACACCTCCACAGATCTGCTCCCCTCCTCTGTGCCCAGAGGTGCCTTTCCCTTGAGAAGAACAAAGGGAGACATGTCTATCCCTCAAAGAGAAGGAGGAAGCTTGTGTATGGAGCCACATCCCCTGGCAGGAGTGACTGGGTGCTGGCTGGAGCCCTGTTGGGTGTTTGGCAGCACCATCCTCAGTCAGGTGTGACCTCCCTCTCTTCTCTGTGGCAAAACTCTGGCAAAAAAGACACTGGCATCCCCCAGTCCCTGGAGACCCTCTGTGGAGAGGTGGTGAGAGGAAGGGATTCACGTGCCTTTCCTCACTGAGCAGATGGGAAACCACTGCACATGGGGTACCAAAAGGAAAAAGGGGGAAAAAAAGAGCATTCAGGAAGAGGTAGAGCAATGTAGGCTTTGTTATTTCCATGCACTCCCCTTAATCTGCTCTGCTGTCCCCTTGTATTCGTGCTGGGTCTTTTTTTGGCACAGCAATGGTGGCAACTGGTGCTGGGAGGGAAGGATAATGAAGGGGTAAATATGATGCCCCGACCCTTTCCTGCTCATAGGAACACTAGGTTTCACTCCCATTTATCCATACTCCTGCCTCACCCTCCAGAATGCTGAAGAAACTGAGTTTTGTTCTTCTACTGCTTAGCAACTCAGCCTGGCCTCACAGATCTGGACTTCATCTCCCTCTCAGGTTTTCCTTGGCTGCATTCTGATTTGATCCATCTTTTCCTCAAGTGGCTGACTGCCACACTGCCAGCACTGGAGATGGAAGACCTTGTTACCCAGCCAGCAGGGAGCATTGCCCCTGGGGCAGACAAGTTGTCAGTGACCCAAGTAATGCAGGTTTTTTTTGCAGGCTTACTCACAGCTGACGAGCAAACCCCCAGGTCCCTTCCTGGCTTCCTCCAGGCTAGAAAAGAACAACGTGCACAGAAATGTCTCACAACTTCCTTGTGCTAATACACACTGTGTCAGAGGTAGTCACCCTAAAACCTCCAAGTTACTAAATAAATGCCACTGACAAATCTTCCTTTATTTAACTCATATCTCTTTCACTTCCAGTCAGGCTCCTCTGCACCTGAGCTGCACCCCAAAGGCAGCTCTGTGTGTGACAGAGACCGCTGCAATGCCTGAGGTCTTCTGATCAAAACCACAGAGAGCAAGGCAGAAACAGATGTACTACTTGGGCTTCTCCTCAGTCACGCAAACCCTGACACCAGCTTTTGTCTCCTGATGCACAGGGTTCTCAGGTACTTGCCCTACATGTTCCCCTGTTGGAAAGTCTGTGTCTCACCAGTAGATTTGGGTGGCTGTGAGTTAGTCAGGACACAGGTCTGGGAGGGAGCCCCAGGCCTTCCCTGCCCTCACCCCTTCAGGGCAGCTGCAGAGCTGGGCAGGTAGCACAGTCCACCTGGGACTGTAGCACACAGACTTGGAGTCCCGTGCAAGGTGAAGGGAGGGCTCACTCTTGCATCCACCTGTATTTCTCATCTTTTCTTCCTTCCAGGTATTGGAGCCTGAGCAGGGGAAGGAGGCAAGGGATTAAGGTCTCTGCAACAGCAGGGAAACAGCATTGCTGAATGTTTGTCCCTCGGAAAGCATTTGACCTCCTCACCTCCTCACCTCCTCCAGGGCAGAGGATTTAACAAGATGAACTCTCTTAGATGCTTTGCAGAGGAGAGGCAGATCCAACAGAGCAAATCCCAGATTGCAGATTACAAAGCGGATTTTTATAAAGGGAATATGCCTTGTGGGAAGTGGTGCATATATCCCCTCCAAATGCCCACCACCCTCCTCGTGCTCACCTGACTGCCAACCCTTGTACAAGCCCAGGGCCTGCCCTCCCACAGCCCTGTCTCCTGAGTACCTTTCCTCCCAGATCCCTGTCCACATCCTACTTATTCTGAAGGCATTCCTCCCCCAAACCATTCCCAGCTCTTTCCCTGGAGCATCCCTCTTCCTAGTTTTCCTCCATGCCCTTCATTCTTGTCCCATCGGACACTTGATCTGTCTCTTCCCAACTGTCCTTTCCGCATACAGCTGACCCACCTTCCCAGAAGCTCACTTCCTTGCTCCTTTTCCCCAGGAGCGATCCTGCCCTCTCTCCTTCGCTGCTGGTGTATTCCCACCTATAAATGATGCTTGGCACATTCCTAAAAGCAGCAGATGAAGAAGCCAACAAGCCTGTGAGACTTGGGTGGTGTCGAGGGGTAAAGTCCCCCCTTCCTCCTGTGCAGACAGACATTCTTCCAAAGCCTCAGTGGCTGGGACACGCACTGCAGGAGCATGGACAGGGGCTGGAGCAACAGGGAGGTATTGAGAGCATCCTTGATGAGGTGAGGTGCTGAGCTGGTTTGGGTATTCTGGTCACAGCAGCATGCAAAAATCACATTATGGCTTTACTATGGTGAGTTTAATACACTGAACCCTTCCTCGCTCCAGCTGCCCCTGCCAGGCATCTCTGAAATTCACAGCAACAAGTTTTCAATCTCTCAGCAATTCCCATCTCACAGGAGCAGCCTGTCTGCTCTGAGGAGTGGAAGTATGCAACAGCTCCCCAGCCTGCCTAGAGGACAGAGGCTTTCCTCTTCTCCTTCTTCCCTCCTGGCAACGACCCCCTGGGTTTGCAGGGGGTTCCCAGCGCCTCATGGATCCACCTGCAGTTCTGGCTGCTCCGGCCAGCAAGCCTGGCTCTGAAGGGTGCAAGGTAAATGTCACCATGGGGCAAGATAAACATTGGCTTTTCCTTGAAAAAAACACAAACCAGACCAAACCAGAAAGGTGTTTCTGTGCGTGATTGCAAAGGACTAAGCAGAGCTGCATGTGATGCAGAGATGTTTGGGTCAGGTGCAGGGGAACACAGGAGGGCAAGCACTTGGGGGATGTGAAGATGTGAACATAAGGACACACCTAACAGCGGGAGTGGAGCTGTCTGATGGAAGGAGTGCATGGAAATAATACAGATTCTCACCGTTTTGTCCTGAGCATCATAAAAATTAATAATTTCCTTAAAGCCCTGGCACCTGGAGTCAAGGTAATGAAAAGATAATTTCAATTCTCAGACCAAATATGAAAAAGAATGAGGGAAGCAAGATTCTTTTACTTCTCCAGACAAACAAATACTCTCAAAATATAACTAGGCAACATTGAAATAAAATCTTGTGATTTTTTTTAAAAGTCCAGACTTATGTTTGGGGAAATTGATGGTATTTTGGTCTAACTTGGGAAAGATGATGGTCAAACGCTAAATGGATATAAAGAAGTACTGTAGTGGAAAAAGAATGTGTGTGTATGTGCATGTGTTCATAGAACATTTTGGTTTGAAAGAGATCTTTGAAGATCATCTAATCCATCCCCTGCTACCGTGGGCAGGGGCATCTTCCATTAGACCACGTTGCTGAAAGCCCCATCCCACCTGGCCTCGAACAATTCCAGTGATGGTGCATCCCCAGCTTCTCCGGGCAACCTGTTCCAGTGTCTCACCACCCTCATCACAAGAAGTTTCTTCCTTATGTCCAATCTAAAGCTACCCTCTTTCAGTTTAAATCTGCCCCCTGTAAAGATCCCTCTGGATGTCATTCCTTCCCACGAGTGTGTCAAATGCACCCCTCAGCTCAGTGCCACCCGCAAACTTGCTGACATGATATTAATGCCACTCTCTCTGACATTAATGAAGATATTAAATATTGTGGGCCGCAGGACAGGGACACCACTCCATACTGGGTGTCTGCAACTGGTTGGCTACTGGTGGTCCACACCCCCAGTGTGTTGCCTACCATTACCTGAACTCTAACCACATCAGAGCAAAGGCATCCCTGTAGGGACACCAAGCTGTGAGATGTGAAGCTGTGCATGTCTGGGGTTTAGGGTCAGCTGGCATTCCCAGGAACCTGGAAGATGTGCAGTTCTTCCCCGCAGCACGTGGCTCTGAGCTGCTTGCTTCCCTCTGTCCCTTTCTACTGTCTCCCTCGAAGTCTCTCTAGCCTCTCTGTGTGCAAAGCACACTTTCTTCTGCTGAATGCCCTCTGGAGAGGGGACCAAGCAGGCCATCAGCTCCTGGATATTGAAATCACAGCTCCAGGTGCAACTGGTGAGGAAGGTGGAGGGCTGCAGCAAGGAAAACAGAGTTCTACACAACAGAGCCCCTGTGCTCTATGATTATGACTTCAGACTTGCCAACCCTCCCTTCTCTTCCCTCCCTTCTCTTTCCTCCCCTGTTACCATGCTGTTTATTCTGAGTCTATTATTGGCTCCCACTTTTGGGGGTTTTCTTCCCATCCTATATTGGCTCAAGACCAAGAATAACACCACGAGAGGAGGGGGATATCTGCAATGCAAATTCTGAGGATCTTTTCCCACCCAGGCACAAAAAATTCCACAGGATCCTTTCCATGCAGAAAGTGAAAATGTGCAGAGCTGTCTCTGTCCCTCTATCTACACTGAGGGCTGGTTGTGGAAGCCCTGCCAGAATTTGGGGTGTTTTTCTCAGCCAGAAGGCAGCAGGCAACAGGGAAATAACTGTTATCTGTGTGTCTTCCTTTTCAGGGAGGGCTGTGTGTCTTTTTCATCTAGGTAATAACAGGCTTTCGGCAGCACCTCCGGCGCAAACCCAAGCTGCAGGGGAGCAGCAGGAGCAGAAGAGTTTGGCTGAGGTTTAACAGCTCCCATCCCACTGGTATTAGGGGGTTTTCCCAGAGCTCTTCCAAGGCAGGCTGAGTCTGTCCAGGGAGCAGGAGGGCAGGAGAGGCAGCATCAGGAAAAAGGGGATTTGTTAAGGCAAGTTTGTGGGGAGGGATGAGCAAAGCCCAGAAGGTGGAAGGTACCATGGGACAGAGAAGCCAGAGGCAGAGGTGAGGTGAAAGGATTAGAGCAGAGAGAAACTAAAGGAAGAGAATGGAGGATTCTGGAAAGCAGCATAAATTTGGACGAAGTTGAGAAGGGACAAAATTTCTGATGATGACAGAAAGTCCCCAGAGTAGTATTTTTGGAGGAAACAAAATGCTAGCTTTCTGCACACTTTATGCCATGTTGGGGGAAGGGTCAATTACAAGCTCAAAAAAATTCCTGACTTATGTGAGTTTTCACACAATTGCAAGGGTTTATATTTCTCTCCCTTTTATTTTCTCTCCCATGTTGCAATAGAAGATAAATGACAGAGCACACACACAAAAATACCCCAACAAACAAAAAAGCAAACAGCCAAATCCAACAAAACCAAAAGCAAATACCCAAGCTCAAACTCAGCCATGCGTTTGTTAATATATTCAGATTGTTTCAAGGTGTCTCTCCCCAACAAGTCAATTTTAAAACCTCAGTTTTTCCACCTCTCCAAAAAAGGATTGAACACAATTTTCCATGTTCATGTCGCACATGTGCCTCCCATATGCTGTTGGATGGTTATACCTTTGTGACCTTTTGCCCCACTGGGAGGTCTGTGACCCCTCCAAAGGAGGCTCTGACTTACCTGTGAATGTGATCCCAATCAGACGGGGCTTCACTGTCACTCAGAAGCTTGCTGACTAGCGATAAATATTCATAGAACTGATTAGATGTTAATTGCGCAAATCACCACCTCTTCAGCCAGTTCCAGGAACCTTGCTGCCACCAACCATGGTTAAAGAGGCAGCAGAAAACATCTCCTCTGTAGGTCCCTTAAGGTCAGTCTGGTACCTCAGATGGAGGAGGTTCAATGACTCACCTTGCCACGTCCCTTAACACAGCCACAGCAGCCCTTTCCCAGTTCTGCCCCAGGTGAAGGGCTGTGCTCCTGCCAGCGTAGCCCCCAGGGGTCAGGAGCCCTGTGGTTTCTGTAGATCTCTCTGCAGTCTGTCCTGCCCCCCTATCCCCACACACTGCTTGCCGTCCCACCCCACAAGGACTGCCCTTCCCTGCTCCTCTGTTGTCTCCATTCTTCCCACACAGACAGTTTTGCCGGGTCCCTTCAGCAAGGTACACGAGCAAAGCATGCTATGCTGGCAGGACATATGGTCCTCTCCTTGCACAGGCTGTGCTTTTGAGGGCCCATATGTGATGGCCACCTTGCACCATCTCTGCTGTCTCCGTGAAGTGTTGGGCTGGCATGTCTGGTGACATGATTCTCTGTCCCCACAGAAGAGGACAGCTGCCCGGACACAAGGTGCCCCTCGGTGGTGTGGCACAGCAGCTGTGGCAGAGGTTGCAGGCTGCTCCAAGGGTGTTCATACCTTGCATCTTCCTGGCAGTTGTGCTGCCCCTGCTCTGAGCCGGGGTGGAAGCCCAGTTCTTGTCAGTGCCAGCCCTTCTTCACTGACAACCCACACAGACCCAGACTCCTCCACCCTCCCTGACTCATTCCTTGCCTCCCTCTGCCCCACCATGCAAACCCTCCTTGAACTTGGCCTGGTAGCACCAGCCTTCAGCAGCAAACTGCTGTCTGTATACAGGCTCACACACGTGGGAATGTGATAACCTGGGACAGGCAACATTCATCTTCATTGCAGAGAGGCAGCAGGATTGGAAATGGCATGGCCAGATGAGACTGCTGCATGCCCCTGTCACAGGCACTTAGAGCAGAGACACTGCAGATGTGACAGCAGTGGCTCTCCAAGAAATCCTGGTCAGGTCTCAGCCCATCTGCCTGGGCTTCCTCCAGCCCCCCAAGTGGGCCCTCTGCCAGGCTGGAGGCAGAAGTGATCCAGAGCAAGGTGCAGCAGAGAGGCCATGGCACCTTTGAGAGCCGTGCAGCTCTCTACCTTTGTGCTCTGGCCTTTCTGTGTGAAATGCATACTCAAAAAAATTTTAGGAGGGAAGAAGGACCTCAGTGGGTCCCTCACCCTCAGGTAGCCAGTTGCTTTCCAACCATCAAGCATAAGGGGTAGGAGACAGGAGGAACTGCTCCTGTTGGGCTCACAAATCTGACCGCACCCTTCCAACCAGCTCCAATACAGCGGGGCTGTGCTTCTTTCCATACAAATGACTGATCTTGGAGGGAGAAGACTGGCTCCCAATCCTCTGAGGCCATTGCAATAGCCTTCCATTCCTACAGGTTTATGGTACTTGCTGACGAAACTGTTGTCCCCTCTTGGTGTCAATCCCTGCCCTGCTGTGGAGGAGTGAGGTTCAAGTGCTTGCACAAAGGGAGTGAAAAGGCTGGCAGTCCTGGTGCATATAACCCTGTTTAGCTGGCAGAAAAGAGCTCCTTGATTTTCCTGTTGTGCTGAAGGCTGTGTGACGCACAGCTGAGCAGTTTCAGGCCTGGCAGGAATAGTGTCTCTAATGGGTGCTCTCACTTTGCCACTGAACACCACTCCTGGCCAACTTGCCTGCAGAGTCTTGCCTCCGTTTGTTCCTGAGCCCCCATCACCAAGAGCATTCACCCTCTGGCAAAGGACAGGTTCAACTGATGTCTTTTGATTGCTCTCAGTCCATAATTCAGTCCAGTCTGCCTCCATTTGTACGCTGTCCTTCCCCTCCACCTCACAGAGATTTTCTCTACCTAAGCTGTAGTGCATGAGGCTGCTGGCTCTCCTCACAGCTGCTCCGTCTCTGTCGCTGCAAACAATTTCTAGAATGCCTTTTTAAAATGTATTAGCCTTTCAAAAAGGAGTGGATAAACAGGGGACAGGAGGACAGGAAGGAGTGGGGAGAAGGCAGGATGCAGCGATGTGGTCTATTCCACACATCTGCAGCATTCCCCTCCCAGCCCTTTTATGAAAATAGATGGACATTTATTATGAGAAAGAATGGCTGGGTGTGAGCAGGAATCCTTAGGCAGGCAGGGCATAAGTGCCAGTCTTCTGCATGTATGTGTGAGCCACGCACGCTGCCTATGAGAAATACCTCCGCCATCCAGACAGCACTCTGTCAGATTGAGCACCTGAGGGGCTCTGTGTGTCTGTCTGTGTGTCTGTACCTGTGTGAGCTGCTGCAGCTGCCCTCAGCAAAGAGAATGTGTGGTGGTGGTCAGCAACACGTTCCCTGGTGGTGCCATTCGAGTTGCACAAGTCGTTCCTGTCATAAATTTCCAAGGGCTCCAAGAGAGTCTGTCAAAGCACACGGACATGAGTGGGTGGTCAGTTTTGGAGACCTGTCCTGCGACACCCAGGCCAATACCAAACTCAGCAGGCATGAGCGCAAGGACACCACTCAGAGAGAGCACGTTTCATTGCTGGTGGGTGACACCACGTACCATTGTGTTTGTGACACTGAGGAGTTTGGGGCATCATACAGCAAGGGGTTCAGAAATGCATTTTCTGTGCTGGAGAAACTTACTGTCTGTCTCTCTACCTCAGTTTTCAGGAGAGACGTAACATGGTCCAACCCTTCCTGACTCTTGTGGTTAGTTTGATGGATGGAAGTTACACAGTTGCTTGTCTCTGTGCGTTGTTTTGCCTCTCTCAAGTTGCACTTCCCACCCTGTCCCCGCCAGGAGTAATTTTTCTCTGCAGTGTGTGGGCATCTAGGGGAAGAAGGGAGGAGAAAGGACATATGCAGCCTGAAGAGAATTAAAAGGGTTGGGGATGAGGAGGAATGGGGAAGAGCTTGGATAGACCCTGCTGTCATAGGAATGATCCAGGTAAACTGTTAGGGAGGGCTTAGCCTGGATTCCCTCGCCCAACAGCAAATTGTGGGTAGAATGGAGATTCCAGACTACATTTTGATGCCTTTTGTCACACAGAGTATAAGCCTGAGAAGCACTAGAATAGACATTTCTCACCCCAATCCTAGGCTCTGGGGCATCTCTCACCAACCAAATGCATATTTATATTTCTCTTACATATATGGGAGATGTTGCCAAGATAAGGGGCCATATTCAGACTTCGCTTCCACCTCTGGACACGAGCCTGCCTCCCTGCACTGAACCCAAAGCAGGAGTGAATGTGCGTGTGTAAGCACGTGTGCTCCAGAGCAGTGGGCAGCAAACTCACTCTGTATCACATCAGCAACAAGGAGATTCAGCACAGGAGACATTTGCAGGCACGAGCAGAAGAAACCTTCACGTTCCTTCTCCAGGGTGAGCGCGTGCTTCAACTCTGAGATACGCACCCTGCCTCTTGAAATTAATTCGACATTCCTGTGGCTTGGGCGAAAATAACCGGAGTGAATAATGGGGCTGTGCTGGCTCTGCTGCAGATTGCCTGGTAGATACAGCCCTCTGCAGGAAGGAAAAGGCCAAGAGACTGCAGTGGTGCTCAGGCTGCTCTGCTGGGCACAGGAACGTGGCACTCTTATCTCACATCCTCTGACTTTATCACGAAAATGATCATATTACCCTGAGTTTTAGGCTTGTTTTAAGCACTTTTATTTCTTTCTTTACACAAGAGACAAAACCCCCCAGACTCCAGATGATACCATTGTGTGAAGATGGGAATGAATGCATCTGTGTGTGTGTGTGCTGGCGTGGGGGAGGCATATCTACCTCCATTTTTTCATGCCATCTGGCTGCAAAACTTTCAGATACAAAACCCAGGCCTCTGAGCTGCTCAAGGAACCAACCTTTGTTGGGGAGCCATCAGCCAGAAGGAGAGCTAGTGTTTGGGTTTCTTCCCTAAGGAAATCTGTGGTAGTCCATGAGTCTCAAAAAAAGAGAGACAAAACACCCAGAGCTGCTTCCCTGGTCCGACAGCATCTCTGTGCTCAGTTAGCCCTTATGTTGAATAGGGATCCAGTATCTTTACTTTTTTAAATCTATGACTCAGTCACAGAGCGGGGACTTCCCAGGATTACAGCCCTCACTATAGGCTTTAGGAAGGGGGAGAGAGGGATTTCTTCTGAACTGAGGGCTTCTTATCTTACCTTGACCTCTGGTTTCACAATGAATTTCTAAGTATCAGTGGCCTCCACCCCACAATCACTACACATCTGTTCATGGAAGAGAAACCACTGGGGCCTTTCTGCTCTGCAGCTGACTGGACCATGCTCAGCTGCTCCAAATCTACATGGTCCCTCACAGAAAAATACCCTGGCCTGGTGTGACAACAGGAGGGGCTGGAGAAACTCTGCAGACATTCCTGTCTCCTCTCAGATCCTGTCCCACATGTCTAGGGCTACATGGGAGAACCCAAAGGCCAGCTGCTGTTGAGCCTTTACATTCGGACATGGGCAACCCCATGCCCACAGTTCTGACAGTCAGTGGATTGCACCCTGCACCTCTGCCTTCAGTTTGGAAAGGGAAGAAGCAGAGAGGGCAAGCTGTCCTGTCAGTCATCTGCCTGCCAAGTGGGAGGCAGAGGGAACCAAAGCTCCCAAACTTCTTCACTGGAAGAGCCCAGCGTGAGAGGGAAGCTGTCCAACAACCTACACCTTCCTGATGCCAGTGACCAGGTCATGGCTCAGTTTTTGCTGGCAATCTTTTTCTTACGGGCAGAGACCAGATCATAGAAAGGATCCTGAGTGATGCTGGTCCTGGAAATAAGAGGAAATGGGAGAAAAAGTAAGAGATTAATGATGGAGAACAGCACAGACAACCTAACTGAACTTGCACAGAGACATCACTTATCAAAATGTCGGACTGGAGATCTGCAGACTCACAGCAGAGAATTCAGCTGTGGCCAGAGAGATTCTCCAGATGGGACTTTGAAACTCTTTAAAGCCAAGGGGTACCAGAGTTGTTAGACTGCAAACATTTCTTTCCACCCACCCTTTTCAAGCTCTGATAGCCAAATAAACTGTGTGATCATTTGTCCCTGAAAAAAGACAACTCAGGCCTCAAGTTCTCCTCACCGTATTGCTTCAATCCACTCATCACGCTCTGCTGGAGTGGCTGCTGAGATCTTGTAGGACTGATGCTTGCCTTCAACCACCTTCCCATCCCCGTCTGTTTTGCAGGCTTTGATCTTCTGCCCTTTGCAGTTGGGATTGAAGAGTTCAAAGCAGTTCTGTCAGAAAGGAAACGAAATGGAGCAGTAGGATAAGACAAGGGGGACCAAGGAGACTGCTGCCTTCAACCATGGGTGACAGGCTCAGAGAGCTTCCAACGGGGAGGAGTCTGTCTCCAAAATGCAACAGACCCTATCCTTCCCCACTCCAAGAATTTCCCTAGGAGTTAGATGTCCTTCCTTCTTAGGTAAATACACCCCTCCTGTAGAGGACTGGACACTTTTACAAGCTTTATGGAGAGATGGAGCATCAACACTTATCAAAACACACCTTCTGCGATCTGTCACTCCGCTCCACTCGTGAAAATCCCTCCCCCTTTTAAGTAGATGCAACATCCTCTTTTCTGCCTGCCACCACACAGATAGAAGGCACTTTTCCCAGAGCCATGACACATTGAAGAGTGGGTATCCACAAAAGACACGCAGAAGAAATGTGTCACTTCCTGGGCAAGTTCCCTAACACCAACAGTTCTGTTTGGTCTACATGTGCTGTAACTCATTATGGAGAGCCTCGAGGAGAGAAATTAAACCCACATCTCCTGGTGCAAAGTAAGTAGGAAGTCATCTGTGTGCATTCATCTCTGCCCCCCTACGCACACGTACACATGCGAAAACATATAATACAGTCAGCCAAAGGACAGCTCTCTACTCACACCAAAATCATAAATTAAAAATAGAGTTGTGTTTAGATGGGGGCACAACACAGTTTGGAATGGCACTTTCCCTCTGAGAAGCAAGCAGAGTAGGAGTAATTTGTGTGCATCTTCTCTTCCCTCCGACCATCTGATAGCCTGTGCTGGCAGAGTGCCAACCAATGGAGACTTACTGGCTTTTTGGGATCATCCACCTTCCGGACTGACAGGTTCTCCAAGGGGATAATGCCCAGAGGCTCTTTGTCCTGAAGGCAAGGAAACACGAATTAACACCCAACATGCTCCCCAGATCTATGCCACTGTTTAGAACCTCTCTGATTTCCCCTGTGTGAGCCTTTGTGGAGGTGACAAGGGGAGAGTACGGCTGGGGAGACCCCTTCCATTGACACAATGGGGAGTTTAGTCAACAGGAGAGCACAGCTGCAGTGTCCAGCCTCTCTCCTCCTCCAGACCAGAGATGAGGGAACAGCACAGGAGAGAGTGGAGCTGTGAGTTCAGTCTGGGAGCACAGGGTAAAAAGGGGAGACTTGCCCCCTACCCTCTGCTCCTCCCTGGCCCCTCAGAGGCTCAAAACCACCCAGGACAGTTTCCCAGCCATGAGTTAAACCTTTACCGTGGTATATTCAAAGTAATACAGGCAGTTATCGGTCAGAATGAACCAACGGCGTTTCCAGGTTTTCACACGTCCTCCTGAAGGCAGTGAGGTTCAGAAGCCATTAGTCACACATTTTTCTGTCCTTCCCCCAAGCGCCAGACATGCACACACAGTCACACCCTCCCAGCTCTCCCTGTAGGTGAGCCCCAAGGAGACACCACGGTACCACTGACATGAGGCTGTGTGATGGACACACACACGGAGCCAATTTTGCTCTGATGGGGCTGGGAATGGGGAGGGATATGTTTTTGAGTCCCTTTTTGAGCAGACAGAGCCTGCAGGAGCTGGGACGAGGGAGCAGGCAGCTGGTTTCAACAGCAGGTGTCAGCCTCAGCCCACCGCAGCAGACAGGAGCGAAGGACAGCGGAGATGACGGTAGGTTCCCGGGGGAGATTTGTGGTGGGAGGCAGGCAAACGGGGAGGTCAGAGGAGCTAGGGGAGTCCTCCCCCTTACCTAGTTTCAGCAGCCAGCCTTCACGGTTAGGGTTGAAGAAAGTGTGGGTGAGGTCGTTGCCATCATCCTCTGGTATGGAGAACGGCTCGTTCTTTATGCTCTCAAACAGGTTCTGCCCCAGAGCATTGGTGGGGAAGGGGAGAGAGAGAGAGAGAGAGAGAGAGATTGATTTCTGGTAAAGCTTGTACACAACTATCCTAGGTCCATCTGGTCCATCACTATTTTTAGCAGGGAAGCTGGGTGAAGGGCAGGGGAGCACACAATGAGCACTGGGGGGTAAAACAGTCCCCAGTCTGCACCTCACAGGGTCTCTACGGGGGTGGTCACCAGCTCTTTTCTGCATCTTGTGTCATAAAAAGAGTCTCAGTTTGGAAAATCACAGACACAAAATGGTACTCCCACAGCAAGACAGGCTGCAGTGACCAAATCCAGCCTGTCACAAGTGCTGCTGTGGGTAGTATTAAGGCATGAGGATGGGACTCAGCACGGCAGAGATGCAGCCCCATTTAGTCCCTGGGTTGGTGGTGCCAAACGTGGCTGGGCAGTGGAATGTAGAGACCAGCACGTAGACCTACATGGCCACAAGGAGGCACATTTCACAGAGCCAAAGCTTTGGCACTGAGGGGCACAAACGGTGACATTTGTAACAGCAGAGTGACAGGGAGGCAGGTTACTGGCTTTCAAAGGATACTGAAATGCTGCTCACATCATTGTATTTGCCATCATTTATTACACAAATACCAAGCCAAAGAAAAAAAAAAGAGACTACAGGCTCCTGCAACTTTCCTCAAATTGCCTGCAAGAAATGACACTCTAGAGAAAGATCTAAAGCCTCTTCCCTGAGGGGATGCCGCTCAGCAAACCCAGGTGTGGGATGTAGGCAGCCTCTTTGACACAAGACAAGTCATTCTGCCCAGGCTGCTTGGGTGAAGCCAGACACACATAGCCAGGCTGCCCACCTCTACTTTGCCTCACAGGGCAGTTCCCATGCCCGCTGACCCTTTGGGAAAATGCCAGCTGCAGCTTTGCTAATGGATGCATCCCCTGTCTCTGCACCTTTGCTTCTCAGTGGACTTCAGGGGATGAGAAAATAGGAATTCTTCTTACCTTTAAAAGCTCTTCTGGCAGGTCCCCTCCATTGTCAATGCCTCTGTTGATGGACACAAACCTTTCAAAGTGGGGTTTGTCTTTCACATTGGGGTTGTGCAGGCTGGTGTTAAGCATGATGATAGAGAAGGAGAGTACATAACAGGTATCTAGCAATGAGAAAGAAAATCAGGATGGCTGGCACTTGTCTTAGAGGGCAGATCAATCCACACCTAAGGTGGCTTGGTTTTTAGTCACTGAAGAAGAGAGTCATCCTCTCATTTGTAGGAGAAGAAGGGAGATGTTCCCTCTGCTAGGAGAGAGGGGGACAGAATTGATCTCCTGTGATGGAGGTGATTCCATGCCCTCAGGATAAGTGGGCAAGTTGGGCAGATGTAGTCTAATAATGGCTCTGCCAGCAGGAAAGTTTCTGCAGACCCACATCTGTCAGTGCTATCCTTGCTGTGATGAGGTGATACCTCATATGAGGCTGGGAGCCCTTCTCCAGTCTCTTGCCCATCGGGAGGGCCTGGAGCACAGTAGCAAAAGGAAACTGAAGATGTTCAGTTTATTGAAAAGCTTCACAGGAACTGGGCTGCCTCCTCGAGCTTAAGGAGAAACACACTTCCAAGTGATGCTGCCTGTGCTCTGTGAATGGAAAAGGAGGGCTCTTCTCCCTAGCAAACAGCATAGCTCGGCTTTACAGGCCTTCTCCCCGTAAGTACCTGTGGACTGGAACACTCCCGGGTTACACTTGCAGTACCAGTTGGCAAAGGCCTCCATCATCCGGTCAATCTTCTGCGCCTCCCCGGGCAGCCGGAAGCTCCAGAGGAACTGTCTGTCAGGAGCAGAGTGCCAGAGAGTTAGTCAGGTTGGGTGCAAGGGACATTGAGGCCTCCCCTCCACCCACCCAACACCAGGAAAATAAGAGAAGTTATCCCATCGCACTGCAGAGACAACACAGTGCACGGAGCAGGAGCTCTGCTCCTCTCTACAAATTGCCTGGATACATCAGCCTCAAACACCCCAAATGCAGGAAGCAGAACGAAGCCTCCCAGAAATCATGGCTCTGCTTCCCTAATGAGAGCCCTGCAAGGCAGCAGAGACCTCAGGAGAAAGAGTCCTGCCAGGAGGCGGCCTGTAATAAAACAAGGTGCCCTAAAACAGAGTCACTTTGTTATTGACGTAACAGGCACTGAGGACAGACATGTTTCCTGCTGCAAAAAATAACTTTTTCCATCCCCCCAGACACTGAAGCCACAGTGACCCACTTCTCTGCACATGGCCAGTCCGATCAAGGGGCCATGAAAGTGTTTCCCACCCCTGCCGAGAAGTTGTTGACACCGCACGGAGCAACAGCCCTGGACCAACACACACAGCAGGGCCTTGGGAAGTTCCCATTTCAGCCCAAGAGGGCGTCCTGACCTTCCTGGGTGGCAAGACCCAGTGGCTGAGCAGGTTCCAGCACTGTCCCCTGCAGCCAGCACGCTCACTCACCTCAGCGCCTGCACCAGGTTGAGGTTGGCAAACTGGTGACATGCCACAAAGGCCTGGAGGATCTGAATGTTTGTGGGGTCCCTGGGAGAGGGTAGAGGGAAAAGGTCAAAAGAGAGCTTTGACCCTGCTCAGTCTGGATGTCCCTTGGTGTGACAACATGCACCTGGCTCCATCCCAGTCTCACTTCCCCTCTGACCAAGAAGAAGCCACGGTGCACACTCCAGGCTGGGAAGATCGATTCCAATACAGGCAGGAGGAAAGGTAGCCCATACAGCCAGCCCTAGCCACACTCCAAAGACGTTCCCAGGGGTGCTCTGCCCACCCAGCCCACTGTGGTTGGAGATATGTTCAGTCTTGGCACCTGGATGAGGCCTGCCACAGGTCATCCAAAATGGTAGTTCAGAGGGGCCAGGCAGGACAAGGCCTCCAGGGGGTCTCCTCATCCTGGGCTGCTCACCTCCCACCCAGGTAATCCCCAATGGCTGTCTTGTTCAGGCCTTCACCCTTGTGCAGGAACCTGGCGATCTCCTGCAGGTCTGAGGACAACACCTGGTGCTCGATCAGGTACTGGATCCCCTGGGAAGGAGAAGCAAGACAGGGAAGTAAAACAGCTCTGTGGTCTAATGAGAAAGCAGGATCCCAACACTCTGATATCAGCCTTCCTTAGCTTTGATGGACTTGCCTCCTCTGTTACTCCCCAGCCCCTCTATGGGACACCACAGCTACATTCTCTTTATTCAATCCCTCTTCATCCACGATGGGTTGTCAGTCCCATTTTTTTCATTTCATCCCTAGATTTGGCTGGGGATGGAAACTCAAACAAACAAAATAGGGCAATGTAGATTAAAAGTCCAAAAAGGAAAAGTCAAAATAATTAATTTTAATATTTTCAATCAAAATGTCTTAGTGTTCTGTTCCTAAGTGTCTTTTTTTTCTAAATTAACTTTAAAGAAAAATTGTTTGTTTAAAAGAAGGCATAATAAAAAAAAAATGTACTCAGACAAAAATATGGGCTTGAGACAGCTTGAAACAATTTCTCCTAGACTTTTCTTCTATGCCACAGAAGAGAGAAGTCTGCAATCTTTTCAGCTCTGTTCCTCCTGGACAATAAGGATGGAATACGCTTTTTAAGGAATATAGAGGGTGTGAGTTGGGTTGTGCAAAGAGTCAATATCCTGTTTCAGAGAGAAATTCATGATTTTCAAAGCCAGAGAAAAAGCTGAGGCTTTTTTCAAAAGATTCTTGACAATATCTAACAACTCTGCAGTCCTCCAGACCACACTGCAATTCTCCTTGCAATATACAATAAAGGAATGAAAATTGTTTTAGATCCATCAAAATGTTCTACTTCAACAGAATCATTTTACTTTCCCTTGCAATATATATGAAACTATTTTTAAAATTCCCCAAAGAGAAAGCAGTTTTAAAAGAAGAAATAGAAATTTTTGTGAGATTTTTTCCACTCTATTTTCCTTTCTTTTTCCTCCAGATGGATTTTCAGTAAGATCAATTTAATTTTGAAAAGCATTACAGTGATGATGGGGCCCCATCTTCCAGAAGAAAATGTTTCTCCCCAAAGGTTTTTATCAGCCAGATTCCTATTGCTTACCTCCTCTAGCCTCAGGAACTTCCCATGGGATCTTGGAGATAGGAACTCATTTATAAGTATCAGCATTGCATGGATGGAGTGCAACCTTAGAAAGGAGGGGCAAAGACATTTCCTTGCATTGCAGCACCTCCCACTCTATGGCATGTAGCAAGAGGGAGGCAGCGATCAGAGATCTGCATTATACAGGCACACAGTACATAACATTTTGACCACTCTGATTGGCATTGAACTCATAAAGCTAAACTGGTTTGGGGTTAGAATTAATTTGGGTATTCCTGCACAGCATGGCACAGTGCCACAGAGAGAGATGCCTCAGGGGCTTCGAACCAAGGTCAGACAGAAAGGCAAAATAAAACCTACTCTCACGCAGGCTGTAAGTACTGATATTGCTGCTCTGAACAGCTCCCACTGGCAAAGGGATGTCCAGGGGACTGCCAAGCACTCCAGCTGGGGTGTGGACACTGGGGAAAGCATCTTGACACTCTCAGCAGGGCACAGAAGAGGCATGAAAAGCTGTCACGCAGAGCAGCAGCCACCCGAGATGTTAGCTGTGGTGGTTAGCTGATGATCAGCTATCGTGTGATCGCAGCTTGTGGCTTCCCTTGAAGAGCTCAAAAAGTGCTCCGCTAGTCAGGAGGAAGGAAGAGGGAACTGTCTTTCTCACATCTCTCTACTTAATCATGGTCGTTTTAGATGGTTTTAGAGCTTTCTGCAGAGGGCTGAAGGCTATGGAGTCTTGACACCACTGGTCAGAGCCCCAGGAAGTGGAAAAGCTATGTTTACTCCACAAAAACTGTTTCCAAAATGACAGAGGCAGCTTGTCCTCTTCTGTTCTGAATGAGCCAAGGAACCTGACACACCCTCAAAACTTCTCTTCGTTCATCCTCCCCTATCACATTTTAGCAAACTCCTAGCCTCTCACAGTCAAGAAGGGCTGTGCTGAAGAAAATCTGGCTCTCATGGCATGCTGGCAGTGTTAAACCATCCTCCCTTTACTTCTCTTAGGCTTGGGTTGAATTTTATGGCGTGGCCTCTAAGCACATCATGGGGGGAGGCAATACAGCTTGATGACATCAGACAACCTCACTCACGGGAACAGTGGAGGCTGCTCCTAACGGGGGCCTTAGTGAGGTAGGAACCCATCCCCACAGTCCCCTGCCATAGTTCCTTTGACATCGGTGGCTGCAACTGGAACAGCAGCCAGCAGAGGCTCTTCCTCACAGCTTTATCCTCACAGGTAGAATGAACAAATCCTACCTTTTCAGGATCCATGTTGAATTTCTTCCGGCCCAGGGACAGAATTTTATCCCTCTGTGACAGCTTGCTGCAAACACAATAAAGGACCATGTCATTTCACTCACAAGGTAACTTAGATATCTCAACGACAGGTGTCTGACTATCCAGGAATAAAGAGAAATCTAAGAGGAGAGAAGGGTATTCCTGGCCTCATTTCCTTGTCCTTGTTGTGAACCGAATCCCAGCAGTGTTTTTGTTTTCTCTTCAAAAGAGAGATTTTGTAAACAAAGGAATACTCATTCCACTTGCCTGGTCTGCTCTCCAGGATTATTGTCTGCCTCCTGCCTCTCCTCTGCATGTTGGAAACACTCGATCTCTGCAAACACCTCAGCAATCTCTTCCTTCAGCCTCTGCACAAGAAATATCACAAAGATGAAGACAGTGGAGGGAAAAACAGCAGACACACACAGAGCATGTCTTACTCGTGTCTATTGTCACTCAAGACTGGAAAAATCAACCTTAATCAGTGTGGTGAGTGTCAGAGAACCCGCTCCACTGTTGATTTCAGTTCCTCAAACAATGTCAGATGCAGGCATCCTTCCATTGTGCCCATTTCTTTTGAGCTTTTACTTTGCATAGCCCTGCTACACATCCAGGAAAGGAGAAGTGGAACTGGTAACTGTGAGATCGATATGAACCTGAAGTGGCTGTATTGTGAAACACAGAGTTTTTAATGTACCTGTTATTTAAATACCATTGAGCAGATACCTCTCTTCAGGTGGAGAAAAAAGAGAGGAGGAGTAAAAGCACAGTAATTACTGCCGGATTTTTAAAAATCAATTGTGAAATTCACTTTCCTTCAGGCCCCTGACAGACCATAGGCATCTTGTCTGGATATTCTGTGTTACCAAGGAAATGAAGGTGTCTATAGCTCCTTGCTTCCATCCTGCAGTTATGTTCCACCTGAAAGCCAAAGTGCATCACAACTCTCTTCCAGGAATCACCCAAATTCTTCCCCAGACAAACCAGAACAGGCAGGGGAAGAAGGGTTATTTTATGACAGATCCTTTCTCATCAAGGAATGAGGATGTGGATGGAGCATATAATCAGATAGAGAAACTGAATTTCTACAATATCCCATAATGTAAAAGAGCTTCTGGGTTTCAGTTTTGCTCTGGCCACCTTCTGTTGTGCTTCATTGGTCCCCAGAGCTGTGAGTGTTCCTTACTAGGTTTTAGGTGTTGCACAAATGTAACAGAGCCGTGATCCCAGATCATGAATTTCAAATGATTCTCAATTTCGTTATTTTATTCACTGCTGCCTTTTTTGCGGTGTTACTGGCAAGCCAAGACCCACTCTCTTTTCTCCTCCCTCCCCCTCCCCCCAGATATGCCCCCAAGTCTTTGTGTTTAAGGGTATTGATAGACACATTATGAAAAAAATCCCCTGGGGAAAATGCCTCTTGCTCTAAGGTACTCTTTTCACCTAAACTCACTCTGCTCCATTGGACAGTGCATACCCCATTGCTTAATGGCTTTGGGTTTTAAAGTATGGGTTTGTGCAGTCTAGAAACCTTTCTCTGTCCATAGTGGGCAAAAAAAAAAATGTAGTATTCCTATTCAAGTGTCCTGCCTCTTACAGTGCCTGTCGCCTGTTCTGAAAACTGACGAGAGAAGAACCACACACAAGCAAATCACAGGCACATACGTTCATAATCTGTTTTGCAAGAGGGGACAAGAGGCCATTCTGGTTTGCAGCAGAGAGAGGAGGTCTGGAAGCCTGACAAGTAATATGTAGTTTGGCTTAATCCTTTACTCCATGCCAGGAAATATTGCAGCTATTCCCTAGGCATCTGGACAGCTTCATGTTGTGGAAAACCAGTCCAAGTCCAATGATTCAGAGCAATAAGCTCTCTCAAATGGGAAACCACATTTCATGGTGGAGGCAGAACGGAATACAAAGGGCACAGCACCATGCAGGACTGTGATGCAGTCTTAGTGACTGATTTTGAATCTGTTACTTTCAGACATTTTAGGAGCCACTGGAGAAATGGTTGGGTCTGCTAAAAGAAAAGAAGAAAAGCAAGTTCAGCCACAGAAACTTGTGTGGAAGGCCCTGTCATGAGACCTCTTTGAAGAGACAGGATCCTCCGTGGAGGACTTGTTAGAGGTCCACAAAGCAAACAAAAGTTTGATAAACACAGGGGGAAGCTGCAGGTAACTAGGACTGATATGTCATTAGCAGGTAATCAGTAATTAAAAAGAATCATAAATGCTGAGCCAGATGCCTGCCAGTATGACTTACTGAAGACATTTCTTTAATCCCAAATATGCAATCCCAGCTCATCCCTGCTCATAACCTGACCAGCCTTTCTCAACTATCCCATTAGGGCAGCTGATGATTCCTGCAGCAGAGAGTAACACAGGCTGGATGTACCCTGGTGGCAAACAGGCCAGGGCAGCCTGAACTTTAAAACTGAGTTGGATCACAACAGAGAAAATGTCTCCTGTGCAAGAGCACTTCTGCACGGCCTGCACTGTTATGCAAAGATGCTCCTTGGTGAAGACAGATTTCGGAAGGCTAGGCAGGCACGAGGGACAGGATGGGCCTTACCTTAATGTCATCCAAAAGCTCCTGTTTGTGCCTCCTGATTGTCTCTATTTCAGCCTCTTCAGCCCCACTCAAGTCAGTTGACTCTGAAAGAATAAAGATGCCTGTGAAAACACTAGTGGGCCCAACAGATCATGGAAAAAGCTTTCCCAAACTCTCAGCACTTACCTTCTCCTAGGGTCATGCCACAGCATCTCTGATTTCTCTGTTTCAGCACCTGTGCTCTCTGCTGTTGCAACCATTGCACCTCACCTTTGCCTTGCAAATGGTTCTCAGTCCAGAGTGTGCAGCACAGACCATACCCCGCTCCTTGCAGCCAGAGGCTCTGTACAGCCCTCTCAGCTGACGCTGCCGACACCCACTGCCTACTCAGCCAATTCTGCTCACCCTGAGCAGGGTGAAAAGGTCTCACCAAATGCTCTCTGGTGGTTTTTATGTCAGTCATCTTTAGGCACTGAAAATCTGTGACCTAAATACCTCATCTACATCCAAATCTCCCAAGAAAACCACTGGCTTCATAAGTTGATCTGCCATAGCTAGAGTCAGAAATGGCTTAAGAGAGAAAATCGAGGTTTTTTCAAGTGTGAGGGCAGGATCTGGGGGATTAAAGCCTTGCTGAGGAAGGAACGTCTTTGGGAGGCTGTTGTTCTGTGGACAGCAGAAAATGCAGAAATATGAGTAGGCTTCGTTGTAACGTACAGGAACTTAAACAAATAGCAGCAAAGCCAAGGCAACCACAATATGATTCATAAGACCTAAAAGAATTGGGGTGACAGCATTGCTGCTAAATATAATCCAGGTGAAACATAGCCTCTTCAGCAAGGAAAATGAGAAGGCTGCAGCCCTACAGAGGAGACAAAGCAGAAGTGAGGCCCCAGGAAAAAAGCAGAGCTCGCAAAAGGCTGAGAGCACTGGAGGTCACTGCTGAACTTGCAGACAGGGTCCTTGCTGCACCTAAACACTGCAAGATAAAGCTTTTCCAGGAAGCCAGGTCAAGTCACTGGATGCCCTGCTCCACTGTTTCATAAGACAAAATCCCCTGGGCCTCCTGTCTTCCCGGGAAAAGGGGAAGTAGCACCAGCTGCGTTGGAAATTCTTTTAGTGTGGATCTCACATGCAAAACAACTGCTATAAATACGAGTGGAAGAAAAAAAGGGAAGGAAGCAGCCACAACAGACAGAAGGAAAAGCGACAAGGGCAATCATCTTAGTACGCTTCTTTCCTGTCATGACCACCAGCTCAGAAAGACCAGCCTTTCCCAATCCTAATCTCTCCCCCACCCTCCTGGCTGGTTGGGCTTCCATGTGCTAAGTATGTTCCCGCTACTTTTCTCAGGCTGCAGCCTCTCTCCTGTCATTCTTCCTGCTGGTTTCAGCATTGCATTCCCTGGGGAGAGGCTGCTGAGTCTGTGGGACTAAAGCACTGGACAAGGAGCCAGCATGAAGCCCACGTGCCCTCCCAGCCCTGGAAGCAGCCCTTGTGAAGAGCTGCAAGAAGCTGACTGATTGCTGAAGCCAGTCAAGAGGGAAGGAAAGCCTGTGGCATCCAGAAGCTCACGACAGCCAAATCTGTAGGTGAGGGGAAAACCAAAGCAAGCAGGCAGGTTAGCAAACAAAAGATAAACAAATGAAAAGAAACCCATGAAGAAAACCAACGAAAACCATGAAGGGGCTCTGCTACTTGTTTGTGGGCTGCTGACTTCCCTTTGAATGTCAGCCCTGCACCTCTGAGCAGTGCCCAGGTCCTTCAGCCTAATTTGCGTATCCTGCAGTTGTGGTGTCTGCAGGAGATGAGGCCATCCTCTCAGTTTCTCCAGTTGTATCTCTCTCATTCCTGTCGGGGCTTGTAATTGTGGAATCACTGGGGCTATTCTTTGACAAATTACCACTAAGACCTTTTGCCTTGTATTTCTTTCCACAAAAGCACTGTAGGACAACCCTGAGGAACCCTGCCTTCCCCCACCCTAGCAAACTCTGTGGTGGGGCTGGTTGCTCTGCTTCTGTTGTTCTGTGTCTACTAAAGCAGCCTAAAGCATCTCAAAGAGTCATGAGGCTCCCAGAGGATGCCATCTCACCCACACGACCCCCAACAAGACTGTAAATAACACAGTCCCCCTTCCTCCTGAACGTCTGAAAACCCCAACTCCCAACTCCCACTTGCCCAGTTTGTCAGAATGAGAAAAGTGTGGGAAGGACTGTGTGTGTGGGGAGGGCAGGGGAGCAAAAGAATGAGTCATGGAGAAGGGGAAGGAATCAAGGGGTAAAAAAGAAGGAAAGGGTGACATAGTTCAGAAAAAAACAGGTGGATCAAATTTTCAGGGCAATTTAGACTGAGCTGCAGAGAGAGTCCTTGTTAGGTTTCCTGTACAGCTTAAGTCCTTGACTACTCTGGAAAATAATTCTGAGGTCCATGCCTGCACATTACTCCACTTCCCTAATAGGAGGCCTGATGCTCTGCTCCGCTCTTTGGAGTCCATTCATCAATGCTACTGCACACTTTGGGGTCTGCACTCAAGGGAAGTGAACGCAAAAGGCTTGTTTGGGCAACCATCTGCAGAAAGGCAGTGAAGGCAGCAGAGGCAGCTGGGCAAGCAGCAGGTGAGATAATAGAGCAGGCTGCTTTGCCTTTCCTTCCCTCTCTCTCCACACTGAGAACAAGCCGAGCCAACGGGAGAGGGATGCTCGGAGGGAAGCACTGCCCAGCTCACTCTGGACACTTGCAGAGGCAGAGGGAATCCAGCCCTGTACCAAGGAGTTGAGGAATGGCTTCAGCCTTGTCAGAGTCCTCAGCACCACCTCAGTTCCACTTCCCTCTGGGACTAGGTCAGCACACAGATGAAGCATAGCCCTGGTCAGGGTTCTCTGCACAGGGGGAAATTTCACCCTGATGAAGAACACACCACAAAAACACCAGCAGGTTTCAGAAGGACGCCAGCAGCCCAACCAACACGGAAGTTTTCCAGTTCAGACACACAAAAAATGGCTAGTACCTTCTCCAGAGAGGACATTAGGTTGTTGCTTGGAATTTTTTTTCAGAGAGCAAATGTTGAAAGGAAAGTGCATCAGCATCACATTTGTGGGTCTTACACCTGCTCCTGAGGCTGCTTCCCCACTCTGAGGGCAGACCCAGATAGAAGACCTGCCAGTTCTTCACGAACTGACCAGGATTGTATTTTCAGTGCTGTCACTCAAAACAGTACACACACTTCAATTCCAGTTGTGAGGACTTATGCCTTCAGCCTCCCCATCTGGAGGGCACGTTGGAGTTACCCAAACATCTGGGTACTTATGTGGCCAGCAGAGAGTTCTGTGTGTGCTGGTTTCACTTCCCATTGCAAAGGGCTGTGCTGAGCCACCAGGTGCTACCGAGGCTTTCAGTCCCATGGAAAATTATAGGAATAGGGAGATGGCTTTTGAAGCACAGAGGTAAGTAGGAAGTGACCACCCAGGAGAGCTGGAAGGACGGTCTGCAGAAGCAGCACGGGAAGGTTGTGAAGAATGACTGTATCTGTAGCACTGCTGCAGACCATCCATGTGTTACATGCCCACGGTACAACAGCAAAGGTTCATCAGGCCCATTTGCAAAGCAATTGAGGGCTTTGAGTGTAGCTGCTAAAGGGTTTGGGCACCTCCACCCACGGCAGCACACAAGCAGAGCAGCCTGATGGGCAGCTTCAGCCTGAAGGAGGCTCTCTGCTAGAAAAACTTCACCTGAAATTCCTTTTCTATTTTGATATGGCTGCTGTGTCATCTGCAGTACAGACCACCACCTCCACAGCCAGGTACCAGCCTAGTAGCAGGGAGATGACAGGAAGCCATGTGTGTCTCCCTCCTGCAGCCACTCCACAGTTCTCTGCCAGCTTGTGTCAGAAGAAATTCAACACAAATCCCAACGGGTTTAATTTGCACATTTCAGCTATGGGGAGAAAGGTGGGAAGAAGAATTTATGCTGTCTCCTGGTCCCCTTATCCCATATGACAACTTGCATCCATCCTTCAGGATAGCTTCCAGTGACTTTTGACTACAGCTCTTACCCCACACATCCCAGCACAGGATACCACAGTACCAGTCTGCTCTCCCATGTTTCACACATCCAGCTCAAGGGCTTGGCACACCAGCTCTGTGGCCTCACCCAGACAGTCCTGAGAGGGTTCTGAAGGAAGCTGGAAGAGGACACACACTGCAGGGAGAGCAGCCTCCCCAGGGCATCAAGTCTGACCTGTAAACAGATGTGTACCTAACAGGACCATCGCATCTCCAGGTAGGAGTGGCCCCAGGGAAAGGTGTACACACACCTCTGACCTTCAGGACAATCATGCCACAACTGAGCAATTCCAAATGCGTTCAGTACTCTTAAAGCTCACTGGAAAACTGTTTCTGGTGGCAGCCTTAGCTCCCAAGGGAGTTCAGCATCAAACAAACCCCCTTTCTCACCCAGCTGTGGAATGACAGGATGGGATTGAGCAAAAACATCAGTCAGAGCCAGCACACATCTCCAGGCATTGCCTGTCTCCAGGCTCTGCCTCTACCCAGAACTGAGCAAACCCACACTGTGCCTGAATGGGATCTCATTGTGCTATTGCAGTGTGTACACTTCCTTGAAGTAGATTTGCTTGAATGTGTAACTTTCAAGACCTAATTAACTCAGTGACACATAACTTGGGTGAATGACTGTGTGAGACCTTCAGTTAGGGGACCCCCAGTTTCTGTTGAAGGCACACCCGAAAATAAATAGCAAAATATGATTTATCCCTCCTCCTGCCCAGTTTGTCCTGCAGAAGCTTTGTCCACAGTTGCTTTCAGGTAGTGAGGGCTGGGTGATCACAAGAGACCCATTTTCACCAACATTCAACACCAGACAGATGCTGGCAAGAACTCAGCTCCTACAAGTACTGCCAATTTCCCCAGCAGGATGCTGGTATGGTTTGGTATTGGTATGTAGTTTGAGCATGCCCCTTCCTTGGCTACACACCTCAGAGCTAAAAAGTGCACAACAGTTGTTGAAACTGGGCTCTGCTTTTTCCTTTCACTCTGTGCTCCATATCCCATACACAAAAGCCTGAGGGGACAGAGCCAGAACGAGAAGAGACATTGCAAGGTCATCCTTTTTCTTCCTGGCCTTTGTTCAGCCTGTTCCCATTCAGCTCTCCCTCTCTGCTGGCTTTGCACAGACACACACTCAGAGCTTCCTCAGCCAGAAGCTGGAAATGTTCAGTCTGGTGATGTGCCTTTCCTTGCTGAATCCCAAACACTTTATCCACCACCTGCCAAAGCAGGGAAATAAAACCTAAGATGTCTCTCAGTTCCCCAGATGTGGTTTATTTCCCCTCACCCACATCTGCCCACTGAGATGATTTCAGGACCAGGCAGGCCCACCTGTGGATCACTTGGAGTTTCTAGCATCCTAATACATCGTTTACCTCTAACGTGGACATAAGCACGAGAGGCCCCAGTACCAAAAGCCTCGCAAGGGTGTTAGACTGGGATACTCAGCTGCATGAGAGGCTCTGCAAAGGCAAACCAGCTCCTGGGACCTGTAGGGAAACACCACTGAGGAGCTTGCCAGAGTTGCCTGAAGAGCAGCCAAAGCCTACAAGTGCTCACTCCAGGTGCCACATACACCATTGACACCGAGGAGTCAGTTCCCAGATCAGCCCAGCATCGCTGGCCCAAGGGGTCAGAGCAGTAACACTGTCAGCACAAAGGCCATTCAAACCAGTGGGGAAATCTCTCCTGATGTGAAAGGAGAGCAAGTAAAAAGAAAGCCATGCCTAATGCTGAAGACTGACAAGCAATTAGCTGTACCACCAGGGATCTTCCAGCATATCATTCCTCCAGCCACCAGCCGCAGCATCCACTCTGGCCGCTGGGATTTCATGGTGTGCTCTGCTCCATCAAACTGAGTGCACAGCCCTCACCCCCAAAAAAGCCACACAATGGTTGAGGCTTACCAGCAGGACAAAGATCCATCCTGAAGAGCACGATATATTTTCAACACAAGGGTTGCTCCTCCTTGTATTCGGCTTGTTCAAGATGCTTCAGAGAACTGAAACAACTTGGAGCCAGCGGACAAGACCGCAGCAGCTTCGGGGGGCGGGTTTCCCTGGGACTCCTCCCTTTATCTCCTCATCCTCCCCCCGGTCACATGTCACAAGCTTGTAGCAGTGGAGGAAGGTGTGTGTGCTTGTTTCGATGAGCTAACAGGGGCTCATTGGCTACTTCGGAAATGCAAATGCACAAATGCATTTCCATCCCAGCAGCTTTTTGGGAATCTCTGTCTGAGGAGACTAAAGTGAGCAGTGAGAGGCTTCTGTTCGGGATCGTCAGAGCAGTGAGGGGGGGGAAAAGGAAGTTCTGGATTCAGAAAACCCATCTGATTGGGGAAGTGGTTTCATTTTACGGAGAAGATTCTTCCTGTGTTAATTCTGCAGCAGGTTGGGGTGGGGGCAGGGACGGGGATGAACACTCCAGAATTGGAGAATTGTCCATGGAGGGGAGAATAAAGTCGTCAGACTGTTCTGCCTCTCTCACTGCTCAGTAAGGCACTTTGGGTCTTGCTCCTTTTTTCCCCCCCTAACAAACTGTTTTTTCTCGTGAAAACTTGTAAGAATAGAGTGAACAGAGAAGAAATGCAGCCCTCTCTCAGGTTTAGCAATATTCCTGCTGGTGAGAGAGCTGGCATTAACAGGACTGTTTTGAGGACACTTGTGCTGTTTTGTTCTCCTGTGAGGCACAGAGGTGCTCTTTCTCCTCCAAGCCCTCCACACAGCTCCAGGAGGCTGCACACACCACATCCCCTTGAGTTGTTTTCGGTTGCTGTGTGATTTATGCGGTAGACCTGTGCTGTAGGCAATGTGGGGAAAAAATCCCCATGCAGGAGAGGACCACATTAGAGCCATGAGAACTGATGATTGAATAAATAGGTCGAGGTCAAATTCAAAACAGGTGTAATGCCCAAGTGCTCTTGCCTCTTCTGGCAGGATTGAAGCTCTAGAGGGTTGGCTCTATCTCATCCATGAACATTTTCCTCTGAAGCACTCTACATCCTCAGCTGCCTGACCTGCTTCTGTGCTCATGGCAGGCCTTGAGCAGCACAGCAAAACAGGGCCAGACTTCTACCTACCATCTTTCCCTCAGACAGCACGGTAGAGTTTGCAAGAGCATTGCACATGTAGAAAACAAAGAAAAGCTTGCATCTGTGTATCCTCACCACCACATAGAAGAGGCTCCTGTGAGACTGGAGGTCCTTGACTCACTAGGAAGGGAAGAGCTATTACTTTTCCACATTCCCATTACCTGAGTCTGGTCTGAAGTCTTCTGGAGGGAATAACTGGCCCTTTAGAAGGCTTGATGTGGAAGGTAGGATCTGCCTGAACGCTCTGGCCAGGGTCCCTTTCTCTAGGGCCATTCAGCCTCACAAAGAAAGGCACAGATTGCCCTCCCTTCCTCCCAGTCTCTTGTATTTGCTGTAACCAGCAGTTATGCTGTAGGTTCAGTGCAGTTATTGGAGAGGACAGGAGCTCTGATGAGCCTCCAGTGAAGAGTGGGAGATATCCCCACCTTAAACATGTCAAGTGGCGGCAGAAATCCAGAATGAATTTACACAGGCAGCTGTAGGCAGGGTCACAAATAACCTGTGATCTTTAGGAAGTGTCGGTGGCAAACATTTAGGACTCACTTTCCATAGTCAGTTTCAATATTTACAAAGAAGCAGCTAGAAACTTACTTGGGAGTGAAAAAAAAAAGGAGGTGAGAGTGAGCTACGTGAATGCAAACTGATTTCCAACCGTTACACCCATGTCTGTCCAGATCTTCATTACACATAATGTCCATACCTAAAAGCTATTGGGGCCTGCATTTGGGTCACAAATTGTCAAAAACCTACCCTTTGTAAGCTAAATTTCTGTCTTGAAGTTCTGGGCCACATAAGAGGAGAATTCACTTCTCCACAGTCTGGCCCAGAGCCCCCAGTTTCTTCACTGGGAGCTGGTGTATCACCTCCAGTCCTTCCTTCCATCACTCTTTTCTACAAAAAAATAGTTTCAGCAGTATTGCAGCTGACATCAAGCAGGCATGTCAGCCTAAAGTACTCCCTTGAAAGATGTGATCTTGCCTGCCTCAAAGGCAGGAGACATAAAGGCAGCTTGATCAGGGCTGCTCTTACACGCGTGTGTGTGAGCAGGGCAAACAACAAAGACCTGCAAACACCAAAATGGACACCTCTGTGCACTGCAGAAGTACTTTCAGCCACTCCAACAGAGTACAAAACCTGGCCTTGTGTCTCTCCTCCATACTTCCTTCATCGTTTAGCTCCTTGATGTTTCCTTCCGAAGCTTTTCCTGCCTATCTGCTGGAATGCCTGAATGCCCTGTTTTGAGACCTTAGTACTATTTCAGTTCAATGATCACCTCCACTACTTGCATTCCTCTGGCTCTGGTAGCCTTGCTTGTAACACTTGATGCACTTTAAATGCTTTCAGTTATTTCAGCCAGGGGAGTCTGAATGGGAAAGGCACTGATAAAAAACTGCATGAGTCTGTGTCATGAAAATGAAGCACCCATGAGATGTGTCCTCATGAGGGTACACAGCAGACAGGATCATGTAACTAAACTAACCCTAGAGCATCTCCCATTCTTTCCAAAGTGCAGGGTAAGGATGTCTCCCTGTCCAGGTCCCTAGTTCTCCACTAATTCACATGGTGGACAAACTACTTCAGTTCTAGGCTTATCCTGGAGCAAAACAACCAGTTCCTCTCTTGAGGAAGCCTAGAACCAGATGAGAAGTCAGTCTGCTTGAGCATCCCAGATCAATATGGGATCTGTAGTCAACTCAGATGGATACCAGTACTACCCCAGCCAGCAATGTGCCAGAAAATGCCCTTAAGGTGTCACATGTTCTGTGGTCATGGCATGAAAAGACCATGAATGGACTACAAAACAGAACTTTCATTATTTCGAGTAAAAAAGCTAGGGGGACAGCACCCAAAGGAAAACACAGTGACAGAGAGAATGAGGGAGAAGGAAGGAAGGGAAGGGAAGGGAAGGAAAGGAAGGAAGGAAGGAAGGAAGGAAGGAAGGAAGGAAGGAAGGAAGGAAGGAAGGAAGGAAGGAAGGAAGGACAAATGAAAATTAATTATGCCCTAGGGATATAGAAACATCAAATGTCTCCTAGGGGAGATGAGGTTTAAATGCTGTACAGTGTGGTCAGAGCTGCCATAGCCAGTGGCTCAGAGCCTGAGGGCTCTCCCACAGGTGTTGTCAGCAGTGCCAGTGTGTGCAATGGGGGCATCCAGGCTGGTCCGCTGTTCTCACCTCATCAGGCGTGGGCAGATTAGGCAGAATGCTGCAGATCAATACTCCAGACATTGCTCCCTGTGCCTCCTGTGCCAGGGACCAGTTTTTCTCCCCACATGCTCCCTGACTGTCCGCAAAAACTTAAATTTGAGCTGGAAATATCTGTTGTTCTGGTGGTCACGATGAAAAATATCAAAACAACAATGAGGGTGCACTTTCCCATTGCTTGGTGCAGACTTAAAATAATGGTGTAAATAAAAAGGAAATATAAATATTTCCTACTGCTTTCAAGGGGATAAGGACAGGGACAAAGTGCCATGTATTTCTCTGTGCTGAACATATCAGCTGTATTCCCACAAGTCTCCACAGAGCGACAAAGTACAGGTCTGTTCAAATACAATAGCCCCTCTAGGAGGCTTAGGCTGCCATTCAGGCTGGGCTTAGGGACTGGAGTCTATTTTAAAGGTAGAAAGATGGTGATTATAAAAGGCCAAAGGCAAGAAGAAACCCTCTTATAAAAATTACAGAAGGGTCACTTAGAGTCTGATAAACTTGAATGAAGAGCCAGAGGGATTTTTTTGTTAGACTTGAAAGTGCAGCAAGATTGAAGCTTTATGTCTTTGAAATAAAGTGGTAGAAAGGAAGCACAAGATTTTACTTTGGTAGTTCAGGAAATATTAGTCTTGTAAAACAGAGTAGCTATAGATTTCCTTAGTAGTCTAAACAGCTCTTTTCACTTCCCTGGTGCAGCCTTCCTAGAAGACATCATCACTTACGAGCAAAGATATGTATTAGATCTGTATTTACGAAACACAGTATATCTGACATCTGATAACTTATAAAAAGTGCTAGCAGGCAGGGGAGTCAAGTCAGGCAGCTGACACTCAAGTTTGAATTTACACATATAATCTCTAGTCCCTGTTACCTCCCTTCTACAACAGGCAGGTTAAAAATGTTGTTCAACTGTCTAAGCACCTTGTGGGAAAGAATGCACAGTCAGATATTGATCTGTATTTATTGCCATTAAAGTGGCAAACTGGTATCACCGAGATGGGGGTTGTCACTGCCTGAGAGTAAAATGTCTCTGGGAATGGAAACTCATATCAGCATCACTGGGGACCTGCAGAAGTACAGAGAATCAGATAAGGCCAAGCTACAAAAACACGGTATGATTTAGTGTCTGTGAACAATTTCTCAGCTGAGGGAAGGGACGGGGTGAAGCAGCCATCACAAAGAACCTGAAGCCCAAAGGTTTGTGCCATGCTCCTCTGCTTACCCAGATCCATAATGGAGAAGAGGAGGAGGAGGAGGAGGAGGTGAACCTCTTTCAGTGCTCCAGGTAGGAAGACGGCAGCAGACCTGCTGTTTTGGCCCAAAGTGCAAAGGCTGAGAGCAGCCACACTCCGAAGACAGAGAAGCATCCATGACACAAGGTGTCAGGAATGGAGCACCTGCCCCTGATTGCAGTAGTAAGCCCCTTTTGCAAGCTGAGTTGCTTATGATGGATGTAAATGTAGGTAGTTTGTGTTCAGTGAGGCTGGATTGGAAACTTCGTTCTTTTTCTAAGCTTTTGTTTGATAGAACAAATTTAGGCTGGAGAGGAGGGCCACATCAGAAAACAGAGCCTGTGTGAAACAGCTCCACAGCCTCTCCAAGAGGGACTGCAGAACTTCAGTTATGATCTGAGCTCTGAAGTCAGGCTTTTCAAGCAGCTGTGGCAATCTGAGAAACCACAGCATTGAGGGCAAGAGGGGAAGCAGCAACGGGGAGGAGTGGGAATTTTGGAAAAGAGAAGCAGCAAAGCAAGAACTAAGAGCAGGAGACAGATGGTATGAAGCTGTGTCAAAGAGGAAGTGGGAAGGTGCAAAAGGGGAGTATGGGAAGTGGGGAGAGTTTGCAGCTCAGTCAGGCTGAAACAAATTAATGTTTACCCTGGTGGGTACTCGGTGCACAGAGAAAAGTTCTCATGGCCACTCAGGACTGCCTGAGAGAGAGGGCACATCAAATAAATCCTATCAGGGCCCAGGGTAATGAGAAGACATGCTGTGACCATGTCCTGTGTGTGCAAAGAAATGAGCCTTGTGCTGCCTCCATGAAAGAATCCTCCCTGCTGTTCTGTCTGTGCTGAAGGACAAGCCTCCTGCTCAGCTCCTGCCCTCCTGTACAGGGCTGTGATGTGCAAGCATCATTTCCGAAAGAGCCCCCTTACCTTTTTTCATCATCCTTGAGGGAGCAGAACACCACAGCACCACGGAAAGAGAGGGAGAGATAGGTGGTACTCACTGCTTTGGGTCCTTGTGGGGGAAAAACAGCATCATGCATTTCCTCCCTGGTCTGCAGTCTCACATGGGTGCCATGCAAACCCAGCACAGCCGGGCTGCTCTGAGGTGACCCAGCTCAGGACCCTGAAAGCCTCCCAGAACAAAAGTGTCTCACTGAGCAATTAGTTCCCATTAGCATCTCCCTCAAACTCCTCAAAGGGAACAAGAAACCCCGGACGTGTGCCCTGCTGCTCATGCAGAAGGAAACTCGTGTCAAGAGCACCTCTTGGTGGTGTGAGAGGACATCAGAGCAGCAGCAACACATCTGTATGTGCTCAGTCTGGGTTTATGGGCCTATTTCCTGCAGGTTCCTTCCTTTTCCTGCAGTGTGTACAAATGAAAGGTTTTAATGAAGCAGGTGCCAGTTGTTCTTAGAGTGATTACTAGATGTGTTATTTGAGTGTAATATCCCATTTTTAAATAATCCCATTTAATCCCATTTAAATATGATGGGAAGAAACATCCTGAAATCTTTTATGTAGATCCCTGTTGTCCCTCTACAGAGGCACTGGTGGAGGAAGGATGTTTATAGATTCACAGCACGGACCTCTGATTGGACAAGAACTGATTGTCCATTGCAGTTGCAGAGAATTATCTTCCAAAAGTAATTTGCCCAGAAATGGGCTCTTGCCAGGACTTCATAGCTCATTGCTGGACATGCAGAATTACAGTGTCTTTTACATGGGCCTCACCTGAACGTGGGTTTCCACAACAGTCTCTCTTCCCTGACCAATTAACTGGTCGTCTTCTTCTTCTCCAGTCCCTTCCACACTGCAAATCCCACAAGCCCATATGCCAAACTTCAAGGACAAAAGAAAACACTGGTGTTCAGCAGGTTAGTGGTCCTTGTTCATCCCTGCCACCAGGTCCTACTGTGCCACTGGTTGGTTTTCCATCCAGTCACCCTTAGCTTGAATCCTGTCCCTAGCATCCCCATGTGACTTACTCCCTCCCAGGTAAGACTCAATGTATACTCCAGCTCTCCCCAGCTCTTTTCCCCTCAGTCCCCATCCTTCTCACTCCAGGTGTTCACTCTTTTTTTTCCAACCTGCTTCTCCCCAGACACATTAGAGTTATTGGAAACCTTCAGAGAAAACACGTGGTGAAAACTGAAATGTTCCTTTGGAGAAGCTGATTCCAAATGCAGTTTCAACAATGCCCAAAAAGGGGTTAAATTCCTTCTTGCCTGTCCCAGGCTGCCTGCCCAACCTAGATTTCTCTGAATCTTCATGGGCTCTACCAGCTCCAGCTCCCTCAGCCCTCACTTGTCACCCAGATGTCTCCCACAGGGAGCTCTCAATGTGTCAGTTTGCTTAGGGAGTTAGAATGCTTTTTCTCCTTCCACCAGTAGCATTCTCTAGAGCCTGATACACCTGCCTTCTCTTCTGAGTTCGTATCTCCTGGCCCACTGTATTCTGTGCCTGCCAGTCCTTTCCAGCTCCCCTCTGTAAAAGCCTTTGTCCCTCTCTCTAATATCCTTCTCTGCCCTGTATTCCTGTGTCCCACTCCTGCTCTTGCTTGCAGAGGTGTCAGTGGGTTTCCTTCCTCCCCTTTCCCTACCACCCACAGAGGGAACACCTCGTACAGCTGGTCACTTTGTGCTTCCGAAATAGCGGCAAGACTTGGAAAGATTCCACGTCTGAAGGTTTCTGGGTTGTAGCCAGTGCTGAGTGACAGCTGGGAGCGCTCTCCTCCAGAGCAGGTCAGTAGCAACAGCCTCCTGTGGCTGCAGCAGCACAGAGGTCATCAGCCTTTGGAGAAACACTTTGCTCAGAGTTCCTTCCTTCAGGAACATCCCAGCTGCAAAGCCGCTGTTCTTGCTCTAACTGGCCTCCTGACAAAGCCTGGAAATTCTTCATTAATTCTGTGCCACCTATCTTCTATAAAACCCATCTCCTGCACAGCCGCTCACCATTTGAGGCTGGAGCACACAGATGTGCACACATACACTCTTTTCAAGGCTTAATGTTGCATGGGAGGAGAAGGAAGGAAGAGGAGGCAAACCCTCATTTCGAAAATGGAAAGGAAAAAGTAAAGCTTCCCAGGATCATTCTGCTCTTGTCTCTTCTTTCTTAGGATGATTGCTTCCTTCTTCTTAATGCTTAGCTCTAAAAATCTTTTATTTTCTGAAGACAATGAGGACTGCCTGAGAGAGTTGGAGTTGTTCAGCCTGAAGAAGAGAAGGATGTGGAGAGACCTGACTGCAGCCTTCCAATTCTTTAAGGGGACCTATAAGAAAGAACAAGGACAGGCTTTTTAGTAGGACCTGTAGTGACAGGACAAGGGTCTATAGTTTTAAACCAAAAGAGGGTAGATTCAGACTAGATATAAGAAAGAAGTTATTTATGATGAGTGTGGTAAAACACTGGAACATGTAGCCCAGAGAAGTGGTGGATGCCCCATCCCTGGAAACATTCAAGGTCTTGTTGGATGGGGTCTGACTAACCCTGTCGAAGATGTCCTTGCTCATTGCAAGGGATGTGACCAGATGGCCTTTAAAGGTCCCTTGCAATCCAAACCATTCTACGATTCTAAGATATAAGAAGTTAGGCAGCAGCTCCCACTGGCCACTTTTGCACAGAAGTAGTGGAGAGGTTGGATAAAGAGAGACTAGTTTGTAGAGGCTGCTCTCATCCAGACCTGGCTCTCATGACACTCTAACGAGAGAGAAAACAGTTCATTGCACCCCTTGATGCATTTGCTCACCTTCATGGTGAACACATAGGTTCACACAACACTTTTTTGTACTAATAGTCTGGGCAGGTGAGGAAGTGCAGCAGTACCTTATCCCCACAGGAGAGTCGGGACAGAGCAGCCATTGGGCGGCAGCTGCTTTCTAGAGGCTGCATGACTTCCTCGTTCAGCCTTCACAGTATTGTTCCTTGTGATGTTTCACCCTTGACACTTAGGGGCACTGGGAAGACCTGAAAAACCTTCACTGCCCCTCATCACCCCACTACTCCCACTTCAGATTCCCTTCAGTGCTACACCTCCTCCAAAGCTTGGATGATAAAGGAGGGAGGAGAAAATCCACCCTTCCACATTCTCACCCCGCTTCTAACCCTTGTTCAGCTCCCCTGGAAAAGCAGTTTGGTGCGCCCTGCTGTTCATTAGGATGAGGTGGGAAGGGAGTGGGTGAGACACAAGGAGAACAAGAAATATTACAGTAGTCACCATCCCCACCAAGAAGTCACGCCTGCTCCGCCTTCCGCCAACGGCCTCTGCCACAGAGCTGCGGCTGCGGTGGAGGGGCGGAGGGACCGGAGGGTGATCGCCGAGTGAAGTTCCCTCTTCCACTTCCTCCCTCCCTGCAACCTGCTGTTCTGATACCCACATTTTCCCATCCCTCCCCGCTGTTTGCCTTGGCCTGACTTCCCTTTGCCTCGGGCTCTGTCCTCCGCCACGGGTCCAGAGCCATGCAAGCCATCAAGTGTGTCGTGGTGGGAGACGGGTATGTACCCTGCGGGTTTGCTGTGGGTGTGGAGCGGGACAGGCCATGACCAGGGGCATGAAAAATGGTGGCTGCTTGGTGAAACTTCCCTGGCTTTGCTTCTGACCTTCTGCAGGCTTGCTACTACTGCAGACATGCTCACTCCTCCCTCCCTGGGGCAAGGCCCATTCTTCTGGGGCAGCGTGGAAGAGGGCATTTTGCAGGGCATCTGCATGGAAATGCAGATCATGCATCTGCATTTCCACCTGCATCCATGGAAAGTGGAGCGGGTCTGTCCCATGCGCAGGAGGTGATGGTGTTCCTGCCGGATTCAGCTTGTCGGCAGGAGGAGTTAGATTTAAAACCCATGAGGTGCAAGTGCTCTCCTGCTGGTGAATGGCTCCTTGAAAGCCGTCTGCTCACTGACAATGGCTGGGAGAGGGCATGGCACTCTGGTCCTGGCAGAATGTTTATCAGGATCTCTGTGTTCAGCTTTTCTCAGCAGGTTATCTCTGTATTGGGGTGTGGTGGAGACTGTTGGCAAGGGGCTTCTGTGGGCACATGGAGAAGAAGCTCTTTCCACTGAGATAGGCACAACTATAGGCCACTTTGGGAGTGGAGGTAACAAACCCTTGCCTTCACAACGTGGTGGCTTCTCTGCCCATGTCCCCTGATGCCTGGAAATGGCCTGATCCAAGCCATCAATGAGTTAAGCAGTCATCACTGCTTGGGGCAGGAGGGATGGAGTGGACAGGGCATCTTCTGGCTCTTTGGGATGAGTAAATGCAAGGGAGGTAAGGAGGAGAATCTGTGCTTGGAATGGAGTAGCTTAATTTCTTTCTACCTAGAAGCTGGCCAGGCTGTTATCTGGGGCAGCTATAAGGTAGCAGATAAAGAGACATTTACAGCAGTGCTGCTCCCCACAGTCACTTCCTCCTTTAGAACTTGCCTAGGAAAGAAGATGTCTGCACACATAACAGTACATGTCGGACATGTTCTCAGGGGCTGGGGCAAGGGGATGGGGAGAAGGGACGAGGAAAGACAGAACCCCAAATAAAAACTGTCACCTCTAAGAGAAGTCCCCCTGAAGGCTTTAAGCTGGAGCTGGATGAACAACTCCACTGGGCATTTATCTGTTACCCAGTTCCCCACCCCCCAGTTTGCCCCTCACACGTAGCACCAACTCTGTAGCCTTCCCTCAAGGCAGCATCCCCCCCATATCCTGGTTAACCCCACCACAGGCTCTGCTCTCAACCCCTAGAACCTCAATTCCTCTTAAATGTCTTCTGTCTCGTCATTTTGCTTCTCTGTACACTGCACTTCTGTACACCCCTCACCATCTTGCCACACAGCCCCCATTGCTCTGAGCTGTTGGTTCCCCACCCCTCACCTCCCTCCCAGCCACGCCAGCAATGTCACCCTCTTGGCTCAACCCTAACAACCACAGGACCTTCTCCTCTCACTCAGCTCACATGTTGTCCCGTAGCTGTTCTCCCCCCATAGCCCCTCCACCACATATCACTGAGCTCTTAGCATGCCCTGGGTTCAGTCACAGGAGCCTGCAGGTGCCACTGACCTCAGCTCTGTGTTGTAACCTTCACCCCTTCACTGACCCTTTGTGCACCTCTCTGTTCAATCACACCAGTTCAGAACCTCCCCCTCTTCTGTGACAGATCCACTCGCAGGCCCATAGATCTCCTGAGGCATTTCCTGTAGGGCTTCACCTCCCTTGGTAACTCTCTGATAAGAAGGAAGCAGGGACCTGGGGAAAGAGCAGGGACTGAGAGAGGAGGATCTAAGAAAGGGGGGTGGCAGGAGGAAGGAACAAATGTCAGAGCACACCGAAGGGCTCCGCTTCCTCCTCAGCTGCCCCACAGTCCAGTGACAGAGGCAGGTGCCTTGTGACCAGGGTGCCTGTCAAGGGCACACAGAAAGGCAGAGCTGCAGCACTGGGACAGGGGACTTTGCAGGTACAGCTGAGATGTTTTGAGCATCCCCAGTAGCAGAATTCCAGCCTTTGCCTGGGAAAGACCTCTCCCTCATCCTGGGCTGTGCTAGCTGAGGCAGGTTGCTGTTGCCACCTCCACTTCCTGTGTTCTGAACCGAAACATGGCCAAGCTTTCCCAGGCCACACAAACCTGAGAAACAGCATCCCAGCAGGAGAAGGATTTTCTTTCCAACACCTGTCTTGGCTGCTTTATTTTCTTTTGATTTCACTGCATTTCTTTCCCTCACCATAGGCTTCACCTTGCCCACGACACCTCCTTCTCCCACATGATAGCCTTATTGCTCCTTATCCCACCAATGCTCTCACCCAACCTGGACTGTGCTGCTGCCTTGCTCTCCACCCTGCTGCAGCATGTGTGTATGGGAGGCTGAGGGGAGAGAAAGGACCAGCTTCTAGCTCAGAAACACCACCAGCAGCCTCCATCTGCCATGGGGCAGGCACCTTTTTGGCCCCTTACAACTCCCTGTGCAGGTGTTGCTGCAGCTTACTGTAGATGGGAAAGACTGAGTAAGTCAGGAAAAGTTGCTGCCAGTCCCTGGCCACAGCACCTGAAAAGCAGGCAGGAGTGCCTGTACTCGAGTGCTGAAGCTGGCATGGCAGCTTTGTCATGGCACACCAAGCCACTGCACCTGTGCTGGCTGTGAGCCTACAGTGCTCTGCATGCACTGCAAAATGGGCTCCCACCTCCGTCTCAGAGTGGATGCGTTTCAGCTGAGTGATCTCTGTACTAGACCGTAAAAACAAGCCTTGGTGCTCAAAGACAACAAACATTTCTGGGTGACATCCTGTCTTTCTTCCTGCCAGTTTTCTCTGGTCCTGTGAATGTGTTTCCACTTTCAGGGGTCTCCTGATAGGGCTAGGTTAGAGGCATGGAAGGATTGCCCCATCTCCATCTTACCCTAGCAAGACTGCCTGCACTGCCATGAATTCCTGCTATTGTTTTCTTTCTCTTCCAGGGCTGTGGGAAAAACCTGTCTCCTTATCAGCTATACCACCAATGCCTTCCCAGGAGAATACATCCCCACTGTGTGAGTAATGCATAAACAGGTCCTGGAGTGGGTGGGGGGCATGAAAAGCAGATTGCAAAGAGGTGCAGTGACCCCTTGTTGTGCACTCCCCGGGTCACAATCTCCATGCCAAGCAGAGGAAGGTCTGCCAAACCAGTGAAGGTGTCTCTAACTTTGGATCTGTCACCTTTCACCAGAAGCAACCGTATAAAACCCTGGTATAAATGGGACATTTGAGAGACTCAAGTCAACTCAAGGTCTATCTGCTCATTAAGTGTACAAGTAGCAGATGAGATCCTGCTAGCCAAAACAAACAGGCACTAGGCTACAATAACTGGGTCAGACCCAAGAGAAGGCAGCTGGATGGACATGGGACCCCACTTCCTTCCTTGTCCAAGGCACTTGCTGTCATTGGAGCAGTCAGATTCTGCATGGAGCAGAATTGTAGAATTCATTGGAAAAGACCTCTGAGATCATGAGGTCCAACCACTATCCTAGCACTGCCAAATCCACTACTAAATCGTGTCCCTTCTAACGTGCATATGCCATGAACACATTCACAAGACCTTTGTGTTGGTCCCTTGCTATCACTGGTTTCCCTTAGTTTGGAAAAAAAGTACCAGAAGGACCAGGAAATAAAATTTTCTGGGGTGAGGGTAGGAACTTCTCTATTGCTTTAATACCCTTTTTTTCTATCAAGACTTTACTCCTAAGCATGCAATGCTGACAGTTGTTCTAAAATATTTCAAGCTGAGTTGTCAAAGAGTAAGGGACACATTGTCCTCAGTTCCAGCAGGGCTGTGGAGGAGTGCAGCAAACTACAGAGACATGGATTCTTCTTCACTTCTAAGATTAAAACTAGGTCTTAGAGCACAGAAGAAAGACAGGGGCTTGGCTCTAGAGCAGATGCAGTTGTGGGAAGGATATTGGGGAAAAAAATGGGTAAGAAAAGGGTTTGTGGACCTGCATGCAAGGTATCAAAGGTGGAGCTGCAGCCAGGCACCTGTCCAGGACAGCTGAATGATGGGGAGGAGGTTGATGCTGAGTGGGAATTCCATAAGGCGGAGGTTCACAGAAAACCAGTGGCACCCAGGAGTGGTGAGAAGAGGAATCACCACCCTTTGCTCCTGGATGCTCCTACACTACTGGAAGGGCTCCCTCTTCTCCTGTTTGAGCCATGGCCTATGTCTCTGAATTTCAGGTTTGATAACTATTCTGCCAACGTGATGGTTGACAGCAAGCCTGTAAATCTGGGACTGTGGGATACTGCTGGACAAGAGGATTATGACAGGCTGAGGCCACTCTCTTACCCGCAGACGGTGGGTCACGCTCCCTGTCCCTCCTCCCTTCCTCCCTCAGCTACACCTCCATCCCTCACTGCAAAACTCAACATGTGCCATGAAACAGTGACAGGGTTGCTACTGTCCCTCTCTACCCTTTTCTGAGAATATCTCTGTTGATATGCAACTGCCTTGAAACCCGAAAGTTAAAAGACATCTAAGGATATTTTGGAGCCTTTATCTAAACTCCCATTACTGGTATAACTGAGCAAGAGAACGAGACACTCAAAGACACTTTTGAGCCCAGCTGACACTGACTTTGTGTGGGGCAGATGCCTTACACAGCCCTGGTAAAAAACCTTCCTTTTGTAAAGTTGAGGTGGTTCATGGAATTTAAGAGCTGAGGCAGGAGCTTGTCACATTTCTGTGAACCCCACTCTTCTGGCTTCTGCCTTTTAAAAGAGATCTGATGTATGGGCATGTGTTTGATCTGCTGGTGCCTTAGAAACTATGTTCACCAGTTTTCACCACACTGACAGAGTGATTTCAGGGTTTAAGGATCACTTTCCCTGGAGAATGTTGTTTCAAGCAGTCTTTTGGCAAGCTCAGAAAGACCTTGCTGCATCAGACATTGGTCTGAAGGTTGCCACTGCAATCAGAAAGGTTAGGAATTGATTAGAAATTATTTGTTTGGGCTAGGTTCAGCCACCTAAAAATCAGACCTGTGGTATAAGGTGTTTTTGCCTGCAGTCAGTGTAAGCAGGTCTATTTCTCAACAACATGCTTGCATCCACCCTGGGACATTTCTCGAGGATAGGTGGAGGAATGTTTCTCCAAGGTTTTTCTCTCTGATGGTTGTAGAAGTGTGGAAATGGATAGGCTGGGTCTGGCATCACTGCTCCAGCTAGGTGAAGCTGGATGAAATAGATATAACCTTGATGAGCTGGTATTGTTTTGGTTTGGTTTAGTTTGCTCTAGTTTGGTTTAGTTTTAAAGGAAGTTTGAATTTTGCCATGCTCAGGAGAATTACTTACCTGGAGAGCCAAAACTGCCTCCTTTGATTCCTGCGTGTGTACTTTTTGGGCTGAAACTAGGTCTGTCTTAACTGTAGGCAAAATTACTTTGGCCTGAAAGCTCTCTTCTGTGAGAAATGAGCAGGAAGCTGTCAGGCCGTTTCCCGTGAGGATGAGTGTGCCAACCACAAAAACCCCATCCTCAGAGTTGACCATTTGGCTCTTCTGATAATAGTGGCTATGGTTACAATGACTCAGGGAAGCAGAGATCCTTTTCTCCACCAAAGGCAAGAAGCAGCAGTCAGGACTTTTTTATTATAGAGAGAACTTTCCCAAGCTGCAGAGGGGAGGGTGCTGCCCACACAGACCTTCCCTCCCCTCCCTATTTCATCATGCCATCGCCTGCTCTCATCCTAACTCTGGACCATGGTTGTATACCTACAGGATGTCTTCCTGATCTGCTTCTCCCTTGTCAGCCCGGCATCTTACGAAAACGTCCGTGCTAAGGTGAGGCAGGGTATCCTGGTCCACCAGGGGATGAGGGAGCTGAGATTGGTGCTGGTCTTGCAAGAACAGTGACTATGGGTGGAGACTACCACTAGGACATCTGGGTTCAAGGGGTCATATGTCTTCTCTGTTAGTCAGAAGCCTCCTTCAGATGCCTTTTCTGGTTCATTTCAAAGAAGGTGGCCAATTCTACTAATGGGCTAGTATTCATCTTGCTGGGCTATTGTGCTGTCAGATCACAGACTTATATTCTGATGGCACCTTTCAGCCAAGACTGTCGAAGCACAGACACGCAGGACTGGTCCATAGGGTATAAATAAGAAGCAAGTACCCACAGCTTTTAGATGGGAAGTGAGGGAAGAAGGGAGAGATTGATGAAGAGGAGAACAAGAATATTTCCTTCCTACCACTTAAAGGTTCCTCCCTGGGTGGGAGGGTGAAGGGCAGAGAGTAGCTTGTGCTTTTGCTTAACAAAATTTGAGCTCCGCGTCAGGGATTTTGCCTGAGGACCCAGCAACAGGGTCTGGGCCGAGCTATAGTGCCCAACAACGGACGTGAGGAAGGACAGGCTGTTAGCTACCTTGCTGGCATTTGTTTTCCCATGTGCATGCCCATATGTGTAACTTCTTCCCACATCTTTGGCATTTTGCTCCATTGCTAGTGGTTCCCCGAGGTGCGGCACCACTGCCCAAGCACTCCCATCATCCTCGTGGGCACAAAGCTGGATCTCCGTGATGACAAGGACACCATTGAGAAGCTGAAGGAGAAGAAGCTATCCCCCATAACATATCCTCAGGGCCTTGCTCTGGCCAAGGAAATAGGTATGTGTTTGGGGAATCATCTTGGACCTACTGAAAGGAGAGAGGCAGAAGAAAAGGGCTTCCTCTCAGTTTAACGAGGCTTTTTAGAGGTATCTCACAGTGGGATCCCTGAGGGACACAAGGAGACACATCCAGGGTCATGGGACAAAATGCACTTCAGGAGACTCAGGAAGGAGATCTGCTCCTTGAGGAAGACTCAACCCCTCAGCCCTCTGTTTTCTGCCTCTCTCTGGCCACCATCCTCCACATACACACACAACTACATGCTTTCACATTCTCCTCCCCTTTTACTCTGCTACTTCTATGTGGGACAATATTTCTTCTGTGAAAGCCACAGCTGTGCTGTGGGCAGAGGCCACTCCTTCATATCCGGAGAGAGGCAGAAGAGAGATTTTTAACCTCTCTCAGGAAGAGTTGCAACTGCAGTTTCCTGTCCCCACCTCTGTCTGCTGGGGCTTATACGTGCAATCCCAGGTATGGGTGTCTCACCCCACCATTCAGCTCTTCTCAGATATGGCACCTAGAAGTAGGAGAGAGATGAGAAACACAGCTTGAGGGAGTTTTCAAGAAGGAGTTCAGCAAAGGGAGTGTCTGGCCAGGATGACACAGTCAGACACACACAATGGCTCTGCTCTGGCTGCATGGGTAGCCAATAGGCAAACCTTGGTCTAGCGCAGCTGGCAAGCTTTGCCCTGAAGTCAAAACTGTCTGAGTGAGTGAAATGTGTCCTGGCAATGTGTAATGTCTTTAATCACCTGAGATGTGTTTATTCAGCTCGGGCAAGAGCCAGGTGCCTTGCTTTCTAGCACAAGGAGCAGAAACCCGGGTATCCCCACTGCCTACCCTATCTCCCTTCCTCCCCATTGCAACACCTGCTTTCCTCCCGACAGACTCTGTGAAATACCTCGAGTGCTCGGCTCTGACGCAGCGCGGCCTCAAGACGGTGTTTGACGAGGCCATCCGAGCAGTCCTGTGCCCACAGCCCACCCGGACAAAGAAACGGGTGTGCAGCCTCCTGTAAGCAAGTAAGTCTGACAGAGATCCCTGGAATGGCACCAGTGGTGCTTTCCTGCTCCTGAACCCAGATGGCTGGGGCCACTGTGTTCCTGGTGAGCCTCTTGGAATAGGTCACCTCTAAAAAGAGAGAGGGAGACAGCAGATCCTGCTTGGGGAAAGGACAGGACATGGTATGATGCACCCAGGATCAACTTCCCCCTCCTTTCTGCTTGACTGTGGGCGAGTTTGTTCCCATCTCTTGATGTGGGGCAGCCTAGGATTTTCCACATGTGCCCTCACAGAGAAGAACTGTTTGTCAACTTCTGCCACAGGGGAACTACATCCAGGCTGCCCTGGGGATGACCTGCTCTGAGAGCTATGAAGCCATAGCCTTTGCCTAGGGAAAAAAAAAAGAAAAGAAAAAGCTGTTCCTTATTCATGGCGGTTGTCCAATGGCCCTTCCTCTTACCAAGCCCTGCTCATCTCAAGGGGTTTTTTATGTCGTTCATTGCAAGTGGCAGCTTCTCCTCCAGGACTCCTTTACTCCTCATATTGTCCCTACCTGACTCCACGTCAGTACAAGGCAGCAGAGGGAGGAGAGAGGCTTCAGGACAAGAGGCAAAGCTGGTCAGATCCTGGTGAGAGAGAAGAATGAGAGCTTGTTAGTTTGGACCCTGTCCCTTCATACACCCACCATCAGCAGAGCAGAGGGAGGGAGAGCAGGAAAATAGCTGAGCTGGTATTATGAGGTCTGTCATGTTTTTGGCTATAGATCCCGGCCTCGTCCTGATGCCAGGCGCTGCCCAGCACACAGGAGAGTGATGGCTCCAGCAGCCCGGAGCTCAGCACCTTGGGGTGGTCGTTGCTTTTTACTTCTGCCAGCTTGAAAGACTGCTGTGGGTCTGTAGCACTGGTTTGTCTGGTTACACAAAGTCCCTGCTCTCGCCTCACCTGCCCACCTGCCCCTTCCCTTCCTCCCGGGCCCCTGAGGTTACAACGTGGTGAATAAGACCCAATAAACAGACTGTACATTCTTGTCATGTCCGTGATGTGTTGCACCTCGGGGGGTACAGCCCTGAGGCCGTGAGCAGTGGGACGGCTGGGCTGGAGGCACCTCCCAGCTGTGCCCCTCCTTCGGCAGTGACAGCCCAGGCAGCACCGCACGGAGCCTGGCGAGCCCCAGCTGCTGTAGGATCATGAGACCAGGCCTGATTCATCCTCCAAGTTGCTAAGTTCTCAGCTGAGCCCCTTGCATTCCTTCTGCCTTTCCTCGTCTCAGTCTCTTCCATGTGTTCAAAGGAGAAGTTGTCTCACCTCCACATCACACAGAGGATGGGATGCAGGCTTTGGGAGGGGACACCTGGACCCAGACTCCTCTCTGTGGGAACTGCCCCCGCAGGTTGCTGGGAACATCCTTTCACCAAAACATTGCTGCATTAATCCTCCTAAGCTCTGGCACTCACTCACACTGCCAGACACAGGCAGAGTGAGAATAGGAAGGGGGAGGGCAGGGAAAAAAATTAAAGAGGGAGGAATGAGTCACCAGTCCAGACAAATTGCCTCCAAGACACTAAAATTAAGCTGAAGAGAGTGGTCCCAGCGGTACTATGGATCTGGCAGCTGTGAGCACCTGCTTTCCTGATGCATTGCAGGGACTTGAGAGTAAGTGTTACAGGGTGGCTGCTACTGCCACTACTTGCAGGAGGGAGGAGGGCTCAGGGTGTGGTGATTGGCGCTGCAAAATCCTGCAGTCCTAGGAGGGCACAGAGAAGCTATGGAGTTGAGCCAGATTGATGCTCCTGGATGCAGCAAGCCTTCTGAGCTTCAAAGGCTGCTTCCTGCACTGAGGAGGTGCACTGGTAATGCCAGGTACAACCAGCCACGGTGAAGCCCCCGAGGTAGCCTGCTGCCAGGGAAATTCCTGCAATTTCAATTCAGGGTCAGCTCTGAATAAGGCAGTTAATTCAGTGATGTGACACATTACCTGCTGATAAAGTTCAGAGCAACATTGACGGGCATCCTGTGGCAGGGAGTTCCACAAATATCTGCACTGCATGTGGGCTGCTGGATTAATTGCCCAGGCCCCATCCAAAGGTAATGTAAATTCTGTCAGCATAAGTCCAGAAGAGCAAAAATGAAGCCTCTGGTATGGGCATAAACCTGTGAAAGGGCAAGGGACACAAAGCACTTGAAAATGAGATCTAATCTCCTTTAAACAGCCTAAGCATGACTCAAACCTATATATTCCCAATGGTTTATTACTTCTCTCCAGTTTTCAAGCCTTGGCTTTTACCTTTTCAGTCTGCCCCATCCCCCATCACATACAGCAATGCCTACCTGTGTGTGGAACAAAATTCACATACCTGCCTAGTGTGGAGGTGCACAGGCTGAGCTCTCCTCCCAACACAATTTAAGCAGTTTACACAGCTCCCCACTGGAGCTGAGGCAAAGAATGGGGCACGACTCAGAGCACTGAGGAACTGATCTGGAGACCTGGAATTTGTGATCCTATGACTGTGCTTATGCTAACAAGTCCTGCAAGGGTTAGCAGGCCTGGGTAGAACTTTGCTGTTGCATGGCTCTGTTCCTTCTAACAAACGAGCTCAGGGGCTTCTGCATGGTGCTACAGATACCTGCCCTGCCATGGTAAAGAAAACATCTGGGTACTACCCATGCCATTCCTTCCCCAGTGAGGCCCCTTCTCTCTTGTGTGTCTCCAGACAGTGCTGTGGCCAAGTTGTAGCCTAAAGAGTCCTGACAGCTTTGAAGCCCTGTACTGCCTTCATCAGCTCACCTTTGAGCAGCACTGGCTGCACCTAAAGTTGCCCAAGTAGGTTTGGAATGCCAGATTTTAGACCCTGGCTATGTTCTGCTCCAAGAGATACTGCCTTCTTTTGTTAAAGCTGGAATTTGCCCTAGGGGCTCAAATGTTCACAATAGCAGTGCCAAATGTCAAGAACTGGGTGATGCACAGCACAAGGAGTCACTGATGTTGGCTGCAGGGCAGGAGAGGGGATGAGGATGACAGGGAAGCCCTTTGTGCTGGGAATGGGATGGGAAAATCCTCATGTCCTTCCTGGGAGAACTGCTTGCAATAATTTCTTTCTTAGATCCGTTTCTTCTGGGTCTATGCCTTCCAGCAGAGATGAAATCTGTTAGGAGAGTTTGGGGCTGTTAAACTGCAACATTTTCCCAATGAAGGTGCAAACCACAAGAGATCGTGTGTGGAGCCAGGGAGGGGAAAGAGTTGAAACAGACAGTCCCCTAGCTGCCCATCTGCCCGTGTCTCCATCCACCTGGAGGTGCTCACAGGGCAGAACAGAAGGGACAAGGGTTTGTGTGCTCAACATCCACGCCTATTTCTGAGCACCCTGCCAGCCAGAAGGTTTTGCTGTGTCCCCGCAGCTCCGAGCAGCACCAGTCCTGCCTGCAAGACCCTTGGAACAGGGGCCTGTCTCCTGAGTGCCCGCCTAGGGGAGCCGACCCGAGTCACCCCCTCCTGCACGCCACTCTCCCATCACAGAGCTGCTCTCTGAATCCCTCTTTTCTTCCTCTCCCTCTCCCCTCCACCGTCTTCAGCTTCTTTTACCGCACTCCTCATTCCTTCATCCTCCCCTCTTCTGCGCTCCCCTTATCCCTCTGCCCATTTCCTTGCGCCTCCCTCTCCCCCTTTTATTCTCCATCCCGATATCTCCCCCCGCTCTTCTTCGTTCTCCTGCCCTGTCGTCCATCCCCTCCTTCTCCTCCTTCTCCTGCCGGTGTTTCCGTGCGTGGCGCCCATTGGCTGCCGGCTCCCGTCCCCCGGTACCGGCGCTCCGCTCCCTCTGCCCGAGCCCCGCCGATGGTGGGGGCTGCGTGGGGGAGAGACCCACGGGCGTGGGGCTGAGGGGCCGCGCATCGCCCCGCCCGCCCCCGGGCCCCTTCCCACGCCAGGCTCGGCGGGGGCGATGGGCAAGTCCGGCGAGAAGGACTCGCGCCTCCGGTAGCGCTCGGCGGGGCTCGCTCCCTCCGGGAGCGCTCCGCTCTGTCGCGTTTAAGAAAGGGGAAGGGGAAAAGCATGACACGGATTCTCCCGGTGAAGCGGAGGAAAATGTACATCCCGACGACATGTAAGTACCCGGCGGCTGTGCCCGCTCTTCCCAGATGTCTCCCGCGGGCATGAGTCCATGCAGAAGTTAAGTCTGCAGTTCCAGAGGAGAAAACTGCCGACCACCCCCCGCTCCCGACCCTCCAACTCTGCCAGTCCAGCCTGGTCCCTGCGAGAGAGCTCAGCCCCGAGGTGAGACGGGAGGGTCCTGAGCTGGAGCAGGGCCGTGGGAAACACGGGGGACAGGAGGGGAGGGGGTCATGAGGGGCTGCAGATTATTTGGCTGTGTTATCCCTCCCAGCTGCTGTTCATGGTTTGTTACCAGGTCTGGGCTCAGCTTTCAGCATCCACCTCCTCCTCTCATTCAATGCAGAAATATATATATATTTATATTTTTTCCCTAAGGAAAGCAGTAGTGCCAATTTCCCATCTCTTCCTACCTCTCTGCCTTGTTCTTGCTCTCCAGCTGCATGAACCAGGCATATTCTGGTAGCACCTGTTAGAGGATCCCAAGCCTCTTGCAACAGGTGCCGTCCACATCAGGAACAGATCCAAGTGGATGCCAACACACCATCAGTCTGAGGCCAGGGTTGCTCACCAACTCCTACCTATGCATGTGCTGCCAAAGCAACCGGCAGAGTGGATCCAAACTAGATGAAGCACCGGTGTCCAGTTTTTTTCTGTCTAACTAGCCAAAATGTGTGACATGGCATTTGAGCTAGTACATGGTACTTGACAAAGTTAGAATGGCAGCAACAGACCGCACCTGCTTAAAGATCAAAATTTTCCCCTGCAGCTGCCTGAGCAGGAAAACGAGTTTGTAGGAAATCCATGCTTTTTGTTGCATGCCTTAGCATTTTTGATAGGGCTGTCCTGAAGCTGGATTTACTGTATTGCTAAACAACAGCCTGGACAACCGGCTTTGAGGTGTGGACCCCAAGTCACTTCTCCAAATGCTTTTCAGCCCCAGGAGGAGTATCTCCATCCATATTTGGTATTTGTAAAGCTCCAAATGTTTGGCCTTTTTTTTGTTTAAATTCCTTTGCATGCAGGAGAAACATCCAAAGGGATTCCTATCTATGTCTTCACCTTTTAGAGGATCATCCTTTTACGAACATGCTGTTCTGGCCTCTGTCACCTCTTGTAGAGATCTTTGTCCCTAGAGCAGCCATTGCTCTCCTCTTTTCTCCAACAAGTGATTTGTGTCACTAGAGCAGAATCAGAAAAAATATCAGAGGAAAGATCTTTGAACTTAAGAGTTTCAAATCACTTCCTACTCTGTTTATTCATTGCAGCCACTCACGATGTGTGGGGCAACCCAGTGCTGCAGGACCCCATGAGATGGGCTTTTATCAGGACAGTGTGTTACAGCCCAAGGCACCTGAAAATTAAGAAAATCCAAACAAACCCAGTCCTTCAAAGCTCAAATGCTCTAAATCAGGAAACACTTATACAATAGCCTGTAGAAATGGCCTTAAGACATAGTTGCTCGACTGTGTTTTTTTGGGGCAAAGCAGATGAGGTTCCTTCAGCGTAAAATTTGATACATCTGTGGAGTCTGTTGGGTTTGCCTGTCTGATGTCCAAGGACTCCATCTAAAGCTCAGGTCTCCCCTGTTTCCAGAACTTGGAATGACGTCTACAAAACAAACAAACAAACAAACAAACAAATAACAAAACCCCAACCAAACAAAAAAACCCCCAAACACTGTAATGTTAGACATTTGTGAAGAAAGTTGTGATGCTACAGAGAATCACATCTGGGAGAAAAGTCTCTGGAGTGTTTCTGGCATCCTGAAAGTAGTTAAGGTTGGGAGTCCTTTCCTTTGACATCCCCAGTTTTAATTCAATAGAAAAGGAGCTTCAGAGCCCTAAGAGATTTGTTGAGACATGTAAAGGTGAGCCTCAGTGTCCCCATTCACTTCCACCAAGTCATCCTCCCTTCCAAGGACCTAATTCATCAGGAGGATGGCCCTGTCAGTCCACACTTCCATAAAATTTTTCCAGATCTGGAGTAATCCTGAAAGAAATCCCCCCTGCATTCGGTTTTCCAGGGTGTCTCTGGTCCACAGTATGTGCTGGGCTCTGTATTTCACATGCAGAGCCCTGACAAAAGGCACGTCCGTCCCTGAACTGTCCCTTCTCTCCCTGCAGCTCCTCACCCCGTGTCAGCAGCGAGCTGGTGGTGAATGGAGAGCTTGTTTGCTCAAGGCTCTCTCTGAGTGAGCCGAGTGCTGTTTCCATGCCAAACCCTGACGTGATGAGCAATTGGGCACCTCAGATTAGGAAGGCTGGAACACTGCTTTGGTGTTGCAAACAGGTGGGGCAGGTAGAGCCTCTACCATTAGCAATGTGTTGCAGGATGCAGAAGGAGAGGGACAGAATGGCAGAGAGAAAAAGAGACGAGAGAGATCTGGACTGATCCCTCCTGGTGTACCCAAAATAATCTTTCCTTTACTCTCAAACTGGCATAACACAAACCAACTGCTCTCCAGCTCAGGTGCTGAGCTCAGCCCCTCTGCTTGGATTGAAAGTGCTTTTCTTTCTGCTATAGGGCTGACAATAACATGGCCAGTCCAAAAAGAGCTTCAGCAAGCAGGAGAATAAGTACTCAGAGAATAGGAAAGTGAGAGTTGGAAAGGCACTTGCATTCTGTGCTTTTCCCTCTTGTTTGTAAAGCACCTGCCACCTAAATAGGAAGCAGGCCCCTGGTGACCACATCCTCAATATTGGATCCATTAGTAGACAATGAAAACTTTCCCTGTCCTTATCCTAGTCTGTTGTTCTTTCCCCAGAGAATCTTTCCCTAGAGGAGAGGCCCACATTGAGCCATGTCCCTGTTTGTCCCTCCGTGTCCACTGTGCCTTGCAGGACTAGATGGGTTTGATATTGTCCTAGATTTTCCAGCATCTGCTAGCATCCACAAACTCCCCTTGATTTCCCATGCCTGTCCAAACCTAACAAACAGTTAATGTGATGATTTTACCTGTGGCTTGTTCAGCTGTCATGTCCCCAGTGTCAGTGGTTTTTTTTTCTCCTCCTCTCAGCTCCAGATTGCTAACTGATCCTGCAAGGACACTGCCCCCTGCCCTCTTCCCTGCCTCTGCTATGGACACTTCTGCTTTTAGCCTCCCCACACCGGCAGTGTCGGAGGAGGGGAATGCCTCCAGTAGCTGGGCAGGCTTCACCACCCCTAACAGCTCCTCCACCGTCAGCCCTGGTGTAGTTGTCAGCGGTGTCCTCATCCCCGTGGTCTACCTCATTGTCTGTGTCGTGGGGCTGGCTGGGAATTCCCTTGTCATTTATGTGGTCCTGCGGCACTCCGTGAGCGAGTCGGTGACCAACGTTTACATCTTGAACCTGGCCCTGGCTGATGAGCTCTTCATGCTGGGCCTGCCGTTCCTGGCTGCGCAAAATGCCCTGTCCTACTGGCCATTTGGTTCTTTCATGTGCCGCCTGGTGATGGCCGTGGATGCCATCAACCAGTTCACCAGCATCTTCTGCCTGACGGTGATGAGTGTTGACCGCTACCTGGCTGTGGTCCACCCAGGGAAGTCCTCCAAATGGAGGACAGCACGGGTGGCCAAGGCCGTGAGTGCAACCGTGTGGGTGCTGTCTTCCATAGTGGTGCTGCCCGTGGTTGTCTTCTCAGATGTCCCTTTAGGGATGAGTACCTGCCACATCCAGTGGCCAGAGCCTGCCTCGGTGTGGAGAGCTGGCTTCATCGTCTACACTGCTACCCTGGGCTTCTTTGGACCACTGCTGGTGATTTGTCTCTGCTATCTCCTGATCGTTGTGAAGGTTCGCTCCTCTGGCAGGCGGGTGAGGGCTCTGTCCTCCAAGCACAAGCTTTCAGAGCGCAGAGTGACCCGCATGGTGGTGACTGTGGTGGCTGTCTTCGTCCTTTGCTGGCTCCCCTTCTACGTCCTCAACATAATCAATGTTGTCTGCCCACTGCCAGAGGAGCCATCCCTCTTTGGAGTCTACTTCCTCGTGGTGGTGCTGCCGTATGCCAACAGCTGCGCCAATCCCATCATCTATGGCTTCCTCTCCTACCGCTTCAAGCAGGGCTTCCGCAGGGCCATCTTCAGGCCATCCCGCCGAGTCCAGAGCCAGGAGGTGCCAGCATGCCCCCCCGAGAAGATTGATGGTGAAAGGGAAGAGGGTGAAATCAGCAAGATCACCCAGAATGGAAATGACAGGCAGGAGCGCCCTCTAAGCAGCGGAGGAGGAAAAAGCAATGAACAAAATCCACTCCCTGAGGAGCCTGCGGGGTGTGAAAAGAGCAACAAGTTGCATGTCAGTTATTTATGATGAAAGGGGTGGTGCAGGGGAAAGAGACATCGGGACATGGGATCCCCTTCACCTTTTCCTGCTTTCGAAGGCAATGGGAGACATTGATACGAGGGAATATTAAAGTCCAAGAGTCTGCTTAAAGATCAATAGGGCTCCATGATCTTGTGGGAAAAGCAAGGCATTGTTCTTGGCTTTGGGAGAGACACCTAAGGTTTGTGTGGTACCAGTGTTACCAGAAACTGGTAAAAATAAAACCTCCTTAACACCAATGTAGCATTAAGAAGCAGGCACTCTTTATTTGGCTGGATGCATGAGGGGATATCTCCTCTGAAATATCATGCATGCTGAGTACAGAAAAAGCTCCCATTTATATACTATATTTTACATACCTGCTCATTGATTTTCCCAGAATAAACATACATGTGGTAATCATTTCCCTGAAATCATTAACATAATTTCCCTCTCCTTATACATATATTCTTCTGTCCTGGGAGTCTCTTTGGTGGTCCCTTGTGGTTGGTGACCCCAAAGTCATACCTGACTGCTTGGTGAGCTGGTAAAAGTTGGCACAACTGGGCTGGTTGCTTTCCAGTTCTTCTTCCTACAGAGTAAACATTGTGCAGTTCATAGGCCAGTGGCAGTTGAAGAATAAGCATTGTGTTAGCCACCGGGACCAAACGATTTTTCATCTGGCACCACCAGGTGAAGGGCAGACTGCATTTAGAGAGAGCTGAAGAGGTGGTGGGCACTGACAGGGCAGAGAGAGCAAGGTCAGCCCTAGATTGATGATCTGCCCTTAGATGACCCAGCTGTGGAGGGCATAGACTGCCATCTGATGGTGGCACCTCCAGGAAGTCCCCAAATGGCATATGCCATATGTAGGCAACCCAGTGCCTTGGATATCCTCCTTATAAACATGAGAAGTGGTTTACCTTAAAAGATGAACAGGAAGGAGAAATGTCTGCAGCAAAGGCATACCTGCCAGTTGCATGCATGGCTGGCCCCTCTCTAGTTCTTCAAAAAGTCTTGGGGACAAATTTCCTGCCCGTGCTGGTCGTGGCTGGAGATCACTGACTGCTCAAAGCCTCCTCTTTCTTTTCAGGGCTCTTATGGGCTCTGGGCAGGATGACAAGATTTACTTGGGAGGAAAAAATGGAACATTTCTTTCCCGCACCTCACATTCCTCAGGGTTTTCCTGGTGCCTCTGCACCCTGGTGGGAGGTGTAACAAGGGTAGAGAGGAAGACAATGAGACATGAGTTGGAGGCAGCATTTCTTTTCCTCTCCTTAAGCTTTACTGCAAATAAACAAAAAGCCTTTGGACTTAGAAGGCCAGGTGGGCAAAACCACTCTGTGTGTTTAGGGGAGGGGGTGCTACAGGTTTGGCTCTCCTGAGAATACACCATGTCTTTGAGTTCAGAGTCAATGTCTGTATGGAGTCATGTTTGGCTGATACGGGAGATCAAGGCATCTATCAGAACAGGATGGGGGCAGGAGGCAGGAAGCAGACGGAGGTCAGGGGATCTCCAGCGTGTAAGAGCTGTGGTTGTACAGAGTCTGGGCAATACTAGGAACTAATTTATCCTGCGGGAAGTGGTAGAGTACTTGGCTCAGGATGGTGAAGAAACGACGTGTCTACATGTGCACAAAAGTAGTTGTAGGCAAAACTATTTTCCCTGGACTGTACATGTATGGGAATGGCTGAAGAGGATTGGAGACCCAGGAGTCAGGGCTGGTGGGAGACTGGTGCCAGTCTTGGGCCCTGATGCTAATCTGTGGGGGGCGTGCACATGTGTACAGGGTACCTGAGGGGGCATGCATGTGTTTGTGTGTGCACAAACACAGATGAGGGAGTGTGTTTATGCAGTTGCAGGATGTTTAAGTGCGGATGTGAATGCTTGGATGAGAGTTGGAGAGCGAGCATGCTGCTGGGGAGTTGGATGAGTGCTTGCTCCTGCGCATTGGTTGTTGGAGGGAAGTTGTGGGTGGGCCTGCCTGCATGTGCAGGCTGGAAGAGCAGCACCGTACAAGGGTGGGTGGGATGAAGGTCTCCCTCTCCACTTTGGCTTCATTCCTGCAGCTCTGCTAAAATGTCTGTCCCCTTACTTTTAAGTTCTCCATTAGTGCTATTGCTAAGCTAGAGGCACCGAAATGACCCTCATACCACAGCCATTTTGGGCAGTTTTCTCCACAAACAATTCTGAGAAATGGGAAGGAGGGACCCACCAGAAGGACACATGCCTCCCTGAGGTCAGGAGGTGTCACAGGAGGCGACCTGTGGAGGGTCAATTATGAGAGCTGGCTGGGCAATGGAAAGATGCCTCACAGGTCACTTGAGAGAAGGTAAGAGAAGGGAAGGGGAGGCATGGGGTTGGGTGTACTGGGACAGAAGCCAAAAGCCCTGGGCTGGGAAGCAGAGCAAGCTGCAGCAGCTGAGGATCGTGGGAACAGAACCACTTTATGAGGAAGCAAGAGTCAAGGTCACACAAAGGCAATGTGAGAAGACATGGAGGCACGGCAGGCATCAGGAGAACTGCAGTGCAGGGCACCCGAGTTTGGAAAAGGGCTGTCACAGGGTGTCAGGTGAACAGACATCTCCTAGCCAGGTTAGAGAGCAGAGGAAGGGTGGGCAGGGACTGCAGACACAACCAAACAAAAGACATTCAGCTGTGCTCTCAGCCACTGGTACTGCCATCACCTCCATGACAAAGAAGGATGGAAATCCTACACCCTCATGTTTCCTCTTTAAGCCTGGGATGCTGGTGCCAAGCTGTCCACACCTGCAGGCTCAGCCTCAGGAGCTGAGCTGCCATAGCACACAGGAACTGCTGCCCTTACAGCGCTCCCCTGAGCACGGGCAGTCGGACACCCAGGAGCGCAGGCCCAACTCACGGGGAAAAGAAAGTGCTTAGTAGCCAGTTTCCATCTTCTGCTACCTCTTTACATCTTTTCCTCCTTCAATCCATGCACCAGCTTCCCACACTGTGGGCCCCAGTCAGAAAAGCAGCCAAACTATTCATGGGCGTGGGATACAGTCTGTTGCACTAAAAAAAGCCTCTGTTTTAGTTTCTTGGGGAGCTCCCGCAACATCCACTGGATGAAACACAACCAAGAAATCCTGGCAGAATGAGGATGGACTGCCAAAGCTTCTGCCTCTAGAAGGGGCAACAAGTGGCAGAAAGATTAAAAGGACTGACTACCAGATGGTCAGATAGATGGACAGCACAGCACTTTAAACTCTAGTCTGTGTTGCTCCTCTTGCAGAGAAGAGCAAAGCCAGGTGAATGCTGGACTCTCCCGGCAGAGCAATCCCTGCAGGACAGAGCAGAAATTGTATTCTCTGAGGAGCTTGTAGCACTGTTCATGGTTGATGACCAGGCACTGAAGAAGGCATGTGAAAGTGACCAAGGACCTTGCAGGAAGCAGCTCAGGTGGGTGGGGGGCAGATATAGGATGGGTTTCCTTATCCATGGAGTGGCTGCCCAGCTGCCATGGGGAGATGGGGGGAGTTCCCCAGCTGCCAACACACTTAACAGAGACATTCTCTTTCACCACCAAACTGAGCTGAGACTTCATTTCACACGCCTTTGCAGCTCCATCTGCTGCAAATCACCATTCAAGAAACTCCGTCGACTGGTTGGCTTCTTAAAATACCAACATCCCTTAAGAGCCCAAGCACTGCAATGCCAGCACCAAGCAAGTGTGCCAAGGACACATCATTTTGACACATGGAATCTGAGCTCCCACCAAGGCAGCTCTGCAGGGCAGCCTGCTGGGGCAAACAAAATGTGTTCCAGGGAGATCTGCAAAAAAAATGGAGATCTTTAGATTAAATAGGGGTTTAAAAGAAAAGAGACAAGCATCATATTTTTCTGTCTTGTGCTTTCTTTGTCCCCCTCCTAGGCTGTATCCTATTTTGCAGTGACAAATTGGGGAAATAAAAAATGAAGATGAACAGAAAATAAGACTGGGGGAGGAAAAAGAAAAGGTATTTCTTCTCCAAAATTCATGAGGAGAAAACAAATGCCACAAAATTGTCAAACTATCACCACTGATTTAAAGGCTGTTTTTCATAGGAACAGGCATTTGGAATGATGGTCAGGAGGTCACTGCCTCCTGACCCCTGCTCTTTCCTCAGCACTGTCTCCCTGTTGGATAATCCCCTGAGTTTTCTGTGGTAATAGCATTAATCTGACTGCCCTTGCGATCCCTCTCCTTAACGATGGTGTGGTTGACTCTGGGCAACCCAGAGGCCATGGGGACCATGTGCAGTGGCCAAGTGAAAGTCCGGCTGTGTTCAGGGGGGATTTGCTCCAGTGAGATCTGGAAAAGAGTTTTTCTATTCTGGCTGCAGGGACACAGAGATAAGGGCTCCATCAAGCCCTGTGCTGCACAAAAGGTTTCATTCTCGTCACGTAGTGATCTGAGCTGCAAGACTAGAAAGGGCTGCAATGATTTCAGCAGCATTGTGCAATCCTCCTCCCAGCAAACGTGTGATTACAGACGGGGTGATAGAGACAAGGGGAACCCATTCTGTCAGAGGGTTCGTACGCACACGTCAGAGCACAAGAGCAGATATGTGCTGTGTGTGCATGCACGCAAATGAGTGCTTATTGCATGATTGCGTGCATGTGTGTGTGTGTGTGTACGTGAACTGCGTGGAAGTGCACAAACACACAGACATATTCCTGCCATGCACAGATTTAAGCAGGTATTTGTGTGCATGGGACCATCTGTGGCCACCCACACAGGTGCACACACACCCAGACCTGCAGGTACCGCTTGGCCTAGGCATGAGCGCCAAGAACGCAGCGCATTCACCTTAATGCACACAGCCCAGGCACGGGCTCGGGCTGGGAGGTGGCAGCTGCACCTTGCCCATAACCCTCCACACACACACGTACCTACCCACCAAACCCAACCACACAGCGGTGGTCTGGGGCAGCTGTGGGCCCACTCAGTGTGACCCTTCAGGAGAAAAACTGGGAGGGCGATGAATGGTGATGGCAGAGGGGCTCCAGTGTGGGGAAGCGAGGGTGTGTTTCCAGGCTGTTACTAACACAGCCCACACATAATGCCATTTGAAGCTGTTGTTAGGGAGCCGCTGTATTTGTCATCAGCAGGGAGTCACAGCAGCTCAGATCAGGCAACAGCAAAACTGTCCAGGGCCATGTTCTGCTTTCAGCTGTTGTACACGGCTGTGGAACAAGGGGGTGTGTGGAGGGGGCAGGAAGCTGTTAATCCATTGCTGTAATGGGGTAGCCTCTAGAGAAAAGAGACGGGGGGAATACAAACAAGGGAAACACCTTTAAAAAGAAGATGCTCCCAGCTCTCCTGGGGATCCGGCAGAGAACTGAAATGCTTTATCTGCTCGAACGAGTGGAAAATATGCAAATATTTGCTCATGAAAAATTGCTGTTCTTTGCCTTCCCAAGCATAAACTATGCAAACGCCACACGCCACGCAGCCGGCTCACGCAGATCTCACACTCAGCACGTCATGCACAAACAGACACACGCGCAGACCCAGTACGTCAATGCGGCCGGGCAAGGACACGTGCCTGGGCTGCAGCACAGCAGCCTCCCCTACATGACAAACACGGCCGCGGGGCACGGGAATACTGATGCCTCGACTGGCAAACTGTGCCTGGGCGGGCAGTGCCCCGCCGCGGCTCCCTGCGGTGCTCTGGAGCCGGAGCGGCTGCGGAGCTGCGGGCGGAGGGAACGCGAGAGCCCATCCCGGACCCGCCTTGCTCTGGGGCACGCGGGACACGGCCGGGGACACGCAGCGGGGCGGGAGGGGCAGGGCGGGGGTGGCGCCGAGCG
>VWZW01006499.1:258984-329942 GCA_013397115.1 Edolisoma coerulescens
TAATCCTCTTCCCAACAGACTCTGCAGTGTGAGAAAAGTCTCCTGTCTCTCCCACCCTGCATTCCCCTCCCCTCCAAAATGCCCTTCATTCCAGTGTTCTGGTGCAGCCACATCACACTTACCCCGAAGGCACAAGCTTGTCAGCTTGGCGCCAAGCTGGGGACAATGGTCACAGCCAGGATCTGTTTCCAGATCCCCGGTTTTGCTGGCGGGCAGCTCCCAGTGGCCAGGCTGTGCTTCAGACCAGGCACACCCCTCCCATCCAAAATGCTCGGCCCAGGACCTAAACAGGGGACATGACCAGGGGATGACACGTGCTGGAGCACAAGGCTTGGGGCTCTGCCCAGGCAGAGGGGATGACCAGAGAGGGAAAAAACTGATGCCTCTCCCAGTTGGCAGCAGCTCCTGCTAGAAATATCATGCCTGGGGCAAGAGGCCACAGTGACGTGCAGAAAAAACAATGCAGGAGAGAATGAAAGATGAAGTTTGGGGACTGTGAGTGGGTCAGGCACAGCTGGGGAGAGAGCATGGCCAAGTGAAGGACTAATGCATGGGACAAGGGACTAGCACAGAGGACTGAGGGCAGAGTCCTGTAGCATCCTGCCTGAAGGGAAGTCTGTCTCTTGCATGGATGCACCTTACCCTGTCCATCCTGAGATGCCATGGGTGGGACACTGCCCTGCTGCTGTCCACCCTTTGCACAGGGCACAAGCTGTGCTGCCTGCGTTTTGCTGGCTGGATGTGAAAAGGTGGAGAATAAAACCAGACCAACAACATGTACAAGGAAAAGGCACTACCTAGGAAAGAGTTAAAAAGACGCTGAAACCCAAGCCGGTTTAGGATGGAGAGCACCCAAAGCCAGGGAGGGAGAAGGAGGGAGAGGAGAGGGGAGGGAGCCGGTCCAAGCCCAGCTTGCGGACCCAGCCAGCGCTGAGCAGTGCCTGTGCCAAGAGCCGGCTTCCTTAAAGCCATGGGCGCGGGGGCCGGCCCTGCAGGCAGAGGGGAGCCGGCGAGCAGGGGCTGGGAAGCGAAGAGGGGAGCCTTCGGCCCCCCGGGTGAGCAGCTGCGCTGTGCCGGGGGGCAGGCAGCGGGATGGGGGCACAGGCTGCGAGAGGGGCTTTCTCAGCTGCTTGGCGTGCCTGGCTTTCGTAAGCATACTTCTCGGCAAGCTGCAGAGCTTCAGGTCCTTCCCCTCGGCAGCCAAGCAGCTCCCCTCTGGTGTGCCCGCAAAGGCTGCGCTGAGGAGCCGGCCGTCCCCTTGGGAAGGTGCTGGGGTGTGCCTGAGATCCCACTGGGCATTGGTGGGAGGGGGCCGAGCCACCGGGACGGGTGGGATTTGGTGGGGGAAAGGAGGGGGCTGAATTCAAGTTCCCAGCCCACAGGAGAAGAGGCATCTCTGCCAAGAGATGTGGGTCAGACTCCATCTGGGACACGGGGATTTTCGGGTTAGATTCCTACAAAGAGTTGATACACAGGGATAGGAGGGCTGGAGAATTTTTTTACAGCGCTTCCCACAGATTGAGCAGCCTACCAGAGCATGCTTTTGCTAAAGAACTGTTGAGGTTGGACTCAATGACCCTAGAGATCTTTTTCAACCTTAACAATTCTATGATTCTGTCCCCTTCCTCTATCCCAGCCTGGGGACTGAATATTCTAATGGCTTTAATGGTTTGGCTAGTCAGCATCAAGCCTTCTCCCAGGGTCAGCACTGAGTCTCCGCTGGCCTGGGCAGAAGGGTGTGGAGCATCCTCTTGGGCCATGCGGTTGCTACTCAGATTGCAGCCTTGAACATCCAGGGACTACAGGCGTGTAACATCCCTCCACAGGACAATGCCTTTTCATCCCACCCCTGGCTCCAGCCACAGAAAGATGTTTTATCATGATCTCTGTTCCATCCCTTATGACCTCCCCCTTCTTTTACCTCACTCTGGCACTTCCTCATATCTTCCCAGGTCACCATGGACATAACCTACCTGCGCACATCCCTGACCTTCCTTTTCCTCCCTCTTGTTGTGTTTGGGGCACCCGCTGATGAGCCCAACCTCACAGAACCAGGCCCTGGTGCTTGCAAGCGCTGTTGTGACTCACTGGACTCTTCCACAGATACCCCACCAGTCCCTCCCAGCCACCACCACTTTCCCTACCCAGTGCCAGAGGTCCGTCCCTATATCAACATCACCATTCTGAAGGGTAAGTCTTTGCCCCGGGATGCCAAGGCCGGCTCAGGGACTGGTGGCATTGCAGTGGAGGTGACAGCTGGATTGCTGGCGTGCTGCTTGTGCTGACAGACCACCGGGAGCCATCCTGGAGGATAAGTGACCACACACACCGTGCCCAGGGTTTAGGTGTTTTGTGCTGCCATGAGGAGTAGCCTGGGGGGATGGAAATCAGTGCGAATCCCTGCTGTGATCTCTGTGTCTCAGGATGCTGCCTGCTACCAACTCTTCCTCCCTGCTAACACAGGAGTGGCAGTGACAGCCTCTTGCCCAGCTGGGAGGACACATTCCTTGCCTCAGACTTACAGAGTCCTGTAGTGCCTGAGGGAAGGGACACTCCTTATCAGCTGCAAAACAATCGTGTTTGGAGGGCACTGGCACCCAGGCAGGCTGGGGGGAAACGTTCTCCAGCTCTGTGGGTCACAGCTATTTGGGAGCAGGAGGAGGACAAAGGGAAGCAGCAGCTATTTGCAAGCACCTCCAGGCTAAACTGGCAGTGACCCCCAGCTCATTCCACCCTGCAGGGGCTGGCTTGGCTAACGGCAAAGGGTTCCCTATTTTAGATCAGCTCCTCCCTTCAGGACTCCCCTTTTAGCCTTTGCTGTGGGCAAAAGCCTGTTCCCAGCTGGATGCTGCCACTCCCTTCTTGTAGCTCTGTGGTTCATCTGGGTTAGCTGGGCAGATGCTCTCCCTTCCCTGCCCTGCCTGGAAGTAGCTGCAATCCACCAAAGCTCAGAAGGGCAGATAGAGGCCTAGACTAGAGTGGGGTGTCGTAGGGAGACCTGCAATATCGTGCAGGGGATGGAGAAGAGGAAAAGAACAAGACATGAAGTTTGAATGCTGTCAGTTTGTGCTGGAGGCTGTTCTGAGCCCCGGTTCTTCTCTGTATCCACAAAGTACCTACTGGTGCTGGTCTCTCTCTGTATTGAGGCCTGCCTGAGTGTGTGATGGGCAGTGTACACACCCAGGTTAGAACTGCAGAATTAATTATACATAATAATTATAATACATGTAAGATGCCCAAAGCATGCTGATATTGTCAGAGTACCATCCCTCTAACTTGCAGTGCTCCATCTGCCCAGTCCAATTTGGATCTTTTCCCTCTGACCCACCCCATATGACCCTCCCTAATCATATTCCCCCACAGGTGTTAGCAGTTCTTCCCCTTCTCCAGCCTACAGCAAGAACAGTGTGCATCCTGTGTGGATAACTGGGTCATAGGAGAGGTGTGTAGGAGTGCAGGGCTGTGCTGGAGGTAAAGGAATGCAGGGGAGGAAGAAGAGGTCAAGAGCCCCAGTGGTACTTCGGACTGCTGGGCTCCCTCTGAGGCTGAAGTCTCCTAGGGACAGGTCCTGGTGCCTCCAGCTGAGCCGTATCATTTGGTGAGCAGGGGATTCATTGGGGAAGAGACTCCAGTCACTCCCAGAGCTCTGCTATCTCCTTTCCCGTGAAGAGCAGTGGTACTGTGACCCTCAGTAGTGTTCCTTCTTCTGGCGTTGCCCCATTCTTGTGCAATCCTCTGCCCCCTCGTTAGGCTTTCTCACCGCCACTTCCACATCTTCTGGTATCACACAGGAACTGTGTCCTCTGCTTCCTCCTGCAGGAGAGAAAGGAGACCGGGGAGAGCCTGGGATGCCGGGGAAATGGGGCAAAGAAGGACCACGAGGCGAGCGGGGTGCCCAGGGCCAGAAAGGCAGTAAGGGACAGATGGGCACAGCGGGAGACCCCTGCAAGCACCAATACGCTGCGTTCTCCGTCGGTCGCAAGAAAGCGCTGCACAGCAGCGAGGGCTTCCAGGTCCTGATCTTTGACACCGTCTTCGTCAACCTCTACAGCCACTTCGACATGTTCAATGGCAAATTCTACTGCTCAGTGGGTGGACTTTACTATTTCAGCCTCAATGTCCACACCTGGAACTTCAAGGAGACCTACATGCACATCATGCACAATGAAGACGAGGCGGTCATCCTGTATGCCCAGCCCAGCGACCGCAGCATCATGCAGAGCCAGAGCCTCATGCTGGAGCTCCAGGAAAATGATGAGATCTGGGTGAGGCTCTACAAGCGGGAGCGGGAGAACGCCATTTACAGTGATGATGTTGATGTGTACATCACCTTCAGCGGGTACTTGGTCAAGCCCAGCACTGAATAACTGCCTCTCCTCTTCCTTGGGGCCTCTTAGGCCTTTTCCTTTTTCCTCTCCCTCTCTCTCTCTCTCTCTCCCTCTCTCGCTCTTTACTGCCCGTAACCACTGCAAATCACTTGGAAATGCACCTGTCAAATCTCAGGCACTGAGTGTGAAACTTGCCACACTGGTTCCCACATCACACTCTCTTGTAGCCAGACCTGTATCTGCCCGCTTAACATCATGACACTGCCACCTCTTGCCCCTCACCTCAACCCCAACTTAGGTTATTGGCTTCTTCTCGATCTGCCATGAGCTGCCTCTGGCATTTAGGGTTCTAGAGCAAGAGGAAAGCTAAAATGCTGCTCCTGGGCCTGTGTCCCTCGCTGGGGCTTTATACACAAAGGACTCCTGTGGAAAGTGCTAGAAAGTCCCCACTGCCGAGGTACATCCTGGCTTCTCTCCATCCCAACTAGGCATACCAGTTTTGCAGCCTGAAACATGGTCTCCATGTCACCTCTGATATCTGTACTCCAGAGAGCAGACTGGGGTCTGGTGGTTTCCTGTAGCACAAGGAAGATGTAGGATAGAGAGGATATTGTCTTTCCAAAAAGGGAGCTGTTGGCCTTCTAAACTGGCTGTCCTTAGACACCCTTCTGTGTCACAGAGTCCAGGCTGGCTGTCCAACCTAGACCTGGTGGGACTGTCCTCCTCTGTGCCAGCTCTAGCTCTTCCAAGAGATGAAGGGTGAGACAGAGCCAGACCCTTCATGTGTATCTGCCATTGATTCAGTAGAAGCAACCAGTCTGTTCCCACTAGGAATCACCAGTACAGAATGAGAGAGAGACAGAGACAACCCTTGAAAACCTCCCTCCCACACCTCCCCTAGGGTGCTACTCAGTCTTGGCTCCTCAGCTGTGGGAAGCTAGTCCAGAGAGCGAACACTGAATCTGCTCTCCTTTGGCAGAGGTGCCATTTCATTGTCCTCCTGAAGGTGGTTCTCCCACGCTGGTATTGAAGGACCACTGTTTCGGGGCCTGAGCTCGAGGCTGTGGGGGCAATTTCAGTTAAACCAATTTCAAAGCTGGACAGGCTGCCACTTCTTTGCCTCTGTGATGGAAAAGAGATAGAGGTGAGACAACAGCACCTTGCCCAAGGGTTAAAAGCTTCCCTGCCGTATGCTCTGTGCCCTTTTCTGGCAATCTCATCAGAGTAACTGAGAAAAGCACGTGGCTAAAACAAACCCTCGCTCTTTTTGTCAGGTTGGAGATGTCGCAGTGAGAAAGGAATGCCAGTGGTAGGATTTTCTGGTACTATTTATATTGGTCTCGCACTGCTCCCACTTACATCCCTCTGCAGGGGATGCTGCAGTCCTGGGGGGGAGCAGGTGAGACTGGCTCAGCACTTTAGGAAACCTAATTCCACATGCTGTGATGCTCCCATAAACAGCAGCACCGAGACTGGTCTCTTTTTTGAGTCTCAGGGCAGGACAAGCAGGAGAAACACAGGTATTTCTCCTCTGCTCATCACTGATCATGAAATCTTCTGACTTATCTGGGTTCTGCTGTCTCATGATTAGCCATGGTCTCTGCCTATAGCACCTGGGACTACCAGGGCTCTCCCATAAGAAATGTGCATCATTATACAGGATTAGGTCAGGTACACACAGCCCGGGATGGCAAAGGAACAGGGACCAAGGCTAAATATTAAAACTGACCTTGAAAGACTTGCAGGGCATTTTCTCTCTTATCCTGTTTACTTACTCTCTGTGCTTTTCTAAGGAAGCTGTGCAGACTGTAGTGAGTTTCAGGAACTTTGCTCTGGATCCTCCCCACCACTGTCAGTGAGGCAATGGGTATGAAAACAAATTTTCACTAAGGCAAGGCTGTTTTTTTCACAGGGAAACATGTGATGAGGGGATCATGGAAACTAAAGGAGACTGTGGGTTTCTTCCTCTCCCTTAGCAGGTCAAGTGAGTGGAATTGCTCAGAGACAGGATTTCAGACAGCAGAGGAAGCAGAGAGCTGGAGGTGATGCTCAGGACCGAATCCCTTTCTCTCTCCCTCAACAGGCTGCAAACCCAGATATAGTCTATTTACAGTGTATAGTGCCCCATGCCTCCCTGAAGAGAAGCAAGCCTCCCTAACACTGAATATCTCCATAACCAAAATTTCTATTTCCTCCTTTCCTATTTGGTGATTAAATGCTGGTGACAGGTCTCCTGTGCTACCCGTGAGCAGCCAGAGGGTGCCTGATGCACGTGAGAGAGGAGGGCAGGGGGACCAAAGGGTGTGTTTAACAGGCTTCTGGTGCTAAACAAGATGGCATTCCCTTGGTGCTAAATCAGATTTCAGGAGTATTGGGTGCTTTCTGGAAGGTGTAGTAGGCTGAGTTGTGATGTACTCTGGAATTAATGGTGCTTTATGTAACAAAACCAAACAAACTCCAAGAACTTTTGTATATATATATTTTTTCAGTGGTATTAAACTTTTTTCCTTGGTTGTTTTGCACTTAAATCTGTTTTTCCCTCCTAACCTATTCCTGCTAGCTGTGGTTATTGATGAATGGTGTGATGGAAAAGACACTGACCTGAAATTGACAGGTACAAAGTCTAACTCAGCTCTGAAACTTCCCTGGGTGATCCTTGGCAATCTTGTGTCTGTTTCCTTTGTGAAGAGCCATTACCTTAAAATATTTACTGCTTGAACACTTCTAATTATGACGACCCTCTCCTTTTTGCTGGAAATGCTTGCAGCAAATTCAAAAAAGGATTCTTTGGAGATTACAAAAAAAATCCCAGGACAGTACAATGGGTTGTATGAGTAGGCTTCAAGTACTTCATTATATGGAGGAAGGCTGGGTTAATGTTGGAGTTCTCTTAAGGGAGATCAGATCCTTTATCTTATGAAATTTTTAGCACATTCTTCTATCAAGTACTTGGTAAGCACGAGTGTTTTCTGTTTTCCCTGTGACATTTCTCTTTTCTCTGCCAAGAGCTGAAGGCCAGGAAGCACAGCGTAGGAGGGATAGTAAACTGTTGACTGGACACTTGTGCTTCCTAGCATTGGAATGAGTGGGAGTTCCCGAGTTAATCTGGACACGCATATTTGGAAGACCTGTGTGTGATGAGAAAGGCCTGAGATTCAGGTCAGAAGTGGAAAGACAAGTAGCAATTGCCCATAAAGTTGGGGGAAAAGGGAAGACGTGAGCAGGGAGTGGAGATTCGTAAGTTTGAGTGAAAGATCTAGAAAGAGTAGAATCCTAAAGACAGGGAGATGCCTTTTGGGGTCTCAGTCCAAGTCAAAGAGGTACATGGAGTTTTGTTTATCATCTTTGGACAGAGGGGACTCCTGCTGAGGTAGAAGGATAGACAAAAAAACCAAGGTGAGGTGCCCACATAGGACATTTTGTTTTGAGTCGAATTTGCCTTCACATAGTTTCTCCTGTGGTTTGATGTGTACCAGACACTTCATTTGGCAAAGGGTAGAATACATAATCGTACACATCCCTACAGGCCTCTTTGGTCCTGTGTCAGGCCCAGAGCAAGGGCTATATATATCCTAGCAAATGCAATATTCTGTCAGGTCAGAGCCCAGCCTTCTTCCCATTTTTTATTTACTTCTGAGGAAGCAGATAAAAACGTGTCCTCAGGAAGTGTAGCGGTTGTGTTTGTGCATGTTCCTGTTCCTTGAGGTGAGATGCTGGCAGATTGGAAGTGACTTTGTCACGATCACAAAAGGTGAGGAAAGGAGGGAGTGAGGGAGGAGGGGGGCCCGGAAATGGGTAGCCAGATCTTCAAGATAAGTTTTCTGTGATTCAACCTTTCAGCCTGCCACCTGAAGAGTCTCTTCAGCCAAATCCCTTGGGGCTAAGATGCAAGGTGATGGGCAGGGTCTGTAGCTGGTGCCACCCATCACACCACGGATGCCCAACCAGGGAGTTGCTGTAGGTGAGGCTCAGCTCAGGCAAGGCAGACCCTGCAATGCTTTGAAGGAAAAAGGTCTAAACTGGGTCAGATCAGCCCTGCTGTCCTGCCAGTGAGAAAGGGGGCGGAGACAAGCAGGGCAAGAAAAGTATAAAGGAGACCCTTGACCCTGCAGGTGGGCACAGGTGGATATGCCTACCCCCAAAGCACCAGGGAGAGCAGGGACACAACACATCAGTGTGGCTCCACGTCCCTTCAGAGCCTTTGTCACAGGAGGGGCAGGCACAGGAAGTGTCTCTGGCCTTGCCCCAGCTGCCAGCTATGGTGCAAGGTCTGCCCCACATCAGTGCACTATTCAGGGGGCTGCCACGCCATACAATAGCAAGTTTCCCCTCTGCTGCAGCCTGCTGCCTCTCCTCCTCTCCCAAACCACCCAGACAACCTGCTTCACTCACACCTCAGCCCTGTTTGTCTCCCAGAGTCCAGAGAGGGAGAGGGGGTGATGCAACACCCCAGCCAGCATTGCCCAGTGCCACAAGCAGAGCTGCCACCTGCCTCCATCTAGCACATTGCAGCCAGATGCCAGCAGTGGATTCAACCTGCCCAGATCTCCTTTTTCTCACCTTCCCCCTCACACTGCTGGCTGGGAGCTGCCATGGGATTTGAAGGGCTAGATGTGGACCCTGCTCATAGCTGTGTGGATGATGGGGCACAGCTGCATTTGAGGGCAATTGTTCCACTGCCTCACATGGCGTGGCCCTTCTCTGAGCACAGTGGCAAAGCAGCCCAGCCATGCCAGGCTTCAGAGACCAGCTCGGTGCATGCTCTGCTGTGACACCCACACACGTACACACACACACATATCAGCCTCATATGGACATCTCTCACCTTCCTGCCAGTGGAAACTGTTGCCCTTTGCAAGCCTGGCTCGCTCTGAAGATGCTATCAGGAGGTGGGCAGTGGGGGCTGAGGCTCCAGGCCTCTTTGGTACATGCACAGCTCCCTCATCTAATGAAATGTGTTCTCTTTCACCCACGAGCTCTCTGTGATCTCTCACCTTGCAGTTATACCACAGTGAGGGCCAGGGCAGAAGGTTTAAATCAAAGGCTTCTGACAGTTTCTCACTCCACAGACCATCCAGTCTCTTGAATTTGTGTCACTTAACTCACAAGTGACCTGGGAATTATTGCAAAACTTCACACTTTTCGGTCTCTGTTTGCAGCAGTTAAAACGGGAGGGAGAAGGATGTAGAGCTCTCGGCTTGGAGAAGCTAAGGAGTAGGAAACTGCCTATCTACCTGGGGAGGTTGTAAATAGAGCCCTGGGCAAGTGGGAGGCAGGAGGCTGGGTTCTTTCTTGGTTCATTCTAACACACTCACACCCGTTGCCAGTGTGGGTGAGGATGGGGAAGCGCAGAGGTGCCTCTGCTGACAGGGAGCCCAGTGTGAGCCTCAGTGCACCTCTGAGGGGGCAGATGTGCCCAAGCCTCACCAGGTGCTACTGAGCGCAGATGCAACGCTTCAAAGTAGCCAGAGGAAGAAAAGGTCTGGGGAGAAGGAGGCAATAGGTCTACTACCCACGTCCTGCAGGCATCATTTCCACTGTTCTGATCCCGTGCTCTGAAGCCCTGACCACCTTCCAGGGGTTTGACACAACAGTGCCCTAGAGCAAGCATCTTCCATGGGGTGCCTGATGGTCACTGCATTCTGTTTGCCCCACACATACTTTTCTGGGCTTGTGGCATTCTCACATTCACCCCTACAGACACTTTTTTTCCTCCCCACATGTCCTCCATCCTTCCCCTGAAACAGTGGAATGGGGCAGATCACTAGAAAGGACGTTCCAGGCAATGAAGCCCTGTCACCTGCAGCCACAGCCAGTGATTCAGCAGATCTTTAGGGCCAAGGATCCACAGGATTACCATTCCACACACCATCCAAAACACCTCCCAAGCCCTTGCTTTGCCCCAACTCCCGCTTTCCTATGTGTGGTGTCCTGGTGGCATTGTTTGACTCTAAGAGCCTTATGCAGGCTTTTGCAGCTGCACCACATGATTTTAAATGTTTTTTTGTTTTTTGATTCTATTTGTTCATTATATGGCAGATACTGAAGCACTCCCTTGACCCTCAGACAGGCTTGCTTCTCCTCCCTCATCCCCAGTCCTGCCAGCCATGGAGGCAGAACAGCTGTGCCTTCAGTTCAATGGCTAGACCAGGCAGGGACAGTGGTGAGCTGGCTCAGCCCACGACTCTCTTGTCCTGCAGGATGGCAACCTGAGCCCGGAGGAAATGGAGAGAGGATGAATGCATAGCCTTCTCTTTGCTGCAGGTCTTTGGTTTTTTTCACTCCCCCCTCCTCCTTTACATTCCTATGCCAGTCCTCCTCACCATTTCAAAGCACTGTGCAGAGAGCTCTCGGAGTGCAAAGTGCAGGGGGGGAAATGGGAGGGTCAGGTGAGGACTGAGAAGGGCGAGAGGAAAAGGTCAGTGATGCAAGCCCAAAGCGATGGCTCTCAGCTGAGCTGCTCGGTTGTTTGTCCGTGCTGTGCTATTTCTACTCGGCAACAATTCACACATCTGGGGACCACAACTCCTTCCACCGCCCACGCTCTTCCCTCCCCCACCACGGGGGCTGAGGCAGGGGAGGGGGAAGGAGGGAGAGATGCTGCACCAGCTTGCTAGCATCATTTCCAAGACCAAAAGGATAAAAACCCTGAGCAGTCCTTTTCATCAGCCACTTTCCCTCTGAGCACTGAGCATCTCTGACGAAGGAACCTGCTGCCTGCAAAGAGGGTGGGGAGAGTAGCAAGAAGGTGGGGGATCTTTTGTGGTGCTCGGAAGGTCAGCACTGGAGAAACATAGTGACACCCTCACCCTTGAAACATAAAAGCGACAGTACATGTTTCCTATTAGAATTAGAGCCTCACCTAAGTAGACCGTGGCTAAGGGAAGGGACCTTGGTGCCTGTGGACGTGTGCTGTCCTTGGCCTGTTTCCAGGGTAAGCATTCAGGTGGAGCCAAGTGCCTGGTGCCCCCCATGCTCCCCCACTGGGCCCGAACTGTGCTCTGTGTGTTTGTGTTCGTGTACAAGAGTGTGTGCACAGGTGCAAGCACAGGGCAGTGCCCCCACGGACCTGCCCCGCTGCCTGCTCCAACTGTGGGGCACAGCACCTGCCTAAAATAGCCCTCCCAGCCCCATGCAATTGCTCTTTGCAACTGCAGGGAGAGGGAGGGTGAAATCATGAACTGCTTCGATGCTCTGTGCCCTTTCCTGCCTCTTATGTGGGAGCTACCAGAGCAACAGGGAACAGCGATACCCAAAATGACATTTCCCCCCTGCCCATGCATGTCAGTCAGGAAGAGAAGAGAAGAGGAGGAAAGTGTAAACCTGTGTGTCTTTCTCTCAAGGAGCTAAGTCTCATTTTCCCTGAGACTCCTACATCCCATTTCCCAAACAGGGGCACAGCCTATGGAGCAGATGGAGTGAGGTGCGGCTTGGGCTTTGTGTTATGGCAATGAGCCTGACAGGTACCTCGTGGACAGGGCTGTATGTTGCATCTCCCAAGGAGCCTCTACAGGCTCCTCAGAGACCACAGTGAGGGAAACAGTAGTGTCCACAGTGCTTGTTTTTCCTCCAAGTGGTGGTCTTGCGATGCTCACCAGGATCTGGTTAGTGGTCTCCACTAACACACAGCCTCGCCTGCCCGTAGCCAGAAAATAGGCTTTTCGGTTGTGTGCAGCCTCATCAAGCCACAGAGCCACTCTGCTACAGGCAGTTCGCCTCAGAGGAGGGCTCCAGAGGAGGAAAAGCCCCCAGAGGAGCAATCCAAGAGCCGAAACCCTGGCAGAGGTGTGCCCTCAGGAGGGCTGAGGAGCTCTTTGTTCTGAGCCATTTCACAGGGTGGTGGTACGTCCCTTGAAGGAGTGAAGTGCCCTCAAGTCCTTGAGTCAGGTGGTGGACCTGAGCACCACCCTTCCCTTCCATTCCTTACATCCAGGCACACTGGCTGTGGCCTTTCTCACCAGACCTTCTGCCTCCCAAGGTGGGGAGCAGCAACGTTAGAGGGCAAGCAGGAGGAGAGCTGAACCCAGGAAATCACAGAGCAGAGGAAAAGTAGCTCTTCTGGCTGAGCCCAGGGGAGAAACAGGAATGCAATTCCTGAGCAGCGAGCTGTAAGGAGGCAGGAAGCTGCCTCCAAACAAGTAATTTCTGTGCAGGCATTTTAATGACATGAAAGTTAATAATTGCTGCAGTCACAAATCAGTAACCCTCTGGAAGGGCTTAAGGGGGAGTAGGGGGTTGGCCCTCGGATAAGCATGACATCACCAACCATATTTTAAAACAAAATCAACAATCTAATTAACTCCCTTTCTAGAAGCTGCTCAGGCAAAGAGATGAAGAAAACGGAGGAGCAAGGAGAGCTCTGAGCAGAATGGGGGTGGTGGCTGTAATGATTTTTTCCTCTAGAGAAGGAAGGGAAATGTGATTAAACTGGGAGCAAGCCTTGATAATCAAAATACCTGAGGGTTTATTCTCAAGAATCTCCTTCCAGTATCGTGTCTTGCCTTCAAGCAATTTTGAATGTACAATAAATCTTTAAATTTTTCTCAATTTATTAGGTCTGGAAGCTGTCATTGCTTCATATTAGGCTTGTCAAGTGTTTGTACCCTCTAACTTTAAATAGAGAGAGATGTTACACATTGACAGGCTGAAAAACAGAGCAGGGCTTTATCTCTCCAAGACTGCCCGGGTAATAAGGTAATGATTTCCCTCAAGGACAAGAGCAGCCACTGATGCTGAATAGCAAATCAGCCAGTGTTCAGCTCATTATCTTGCTTGGGCACAGATTTGGTGTAAGGCTGTTCTCTGAGTCCAGTGCTGCCTTCCTGTAGAACATATCACTTGCACGGGCAATCCCTCTTCAAGACAGGTCTGTGAGCAAGTTCTGTAGGCAGCCTAGCCATGCACCTTCAGCATTCAATGCCAGGAGAGCCCTTGGGGACTTGCAGAGGCATGTTTTAACACTCTAAGTCCATAACAGCCCCACAGACCCGGGCAGTGGACACCCGGGTGTGATGCAGGACCCAGAGCCTGGTCTATGAATCTGTTTTTGAAGAAGATGGGAAGGTGTCCTTTACGCCCCTTTCTGTGCTGTGGAAATTGAGACTCAGAGAGGATGTGAGAGCTGTACACACATGCTGATAGTCCCATGGGTACGTCACCCTCCTTCCAGTTCACGCTGCTGAGTTTTCCATCACAGGTGTGCCAGAATAAGACCATCTGCACACACAGGCACCACGATTAAGCTGGCAGAGATCAATTGCCACACTGCTGTGGCTCAAATGCCTGCTGGGCCTCAGACACCATGTCCACAGGCTCAGACAAGGGTGTAGGCACTGGCCTTCCTTCATGTTGCTGAGCCTAAGGATGCCTACAGACACAGAGTACCAGGCCCAGGGTGACAGCCCAGGTCTTCCTTTAGTGTCTCTAGGGAGGGACTCTGGGTCTGAGCAGCCCTTGTGGCACCACGAGCACTCATCAGGGAGACAGACATCCACTCCTGGGAGCTCTCTTAAAGCTTGACTCTGCTGCTGGGCTCCAGCCCCTCCGGCCAAAATCCTGACACTGTCTAGTTCGACCCAAACATAATGAGGAGCTGGGGCTCAGGTCCTGAGTGGGGGCATCTCGTGACTGTCCCGTGCTCCTCCTCATGAGTTCATAGCAGTGTGTTCACAGCCAGGCAGGCTAAGAGTGAAACTGCTTGAAGATAGCATGCTGTCCCTCCCACCCTTTTTCCCCCACTTCTCTGGGGCTGTGACCATCACTGTCAAGGAGTGAAAGTGAGCACCTCCTCCACCACCTCCCACCTCTGGCCCCTGACTTGCCTCGAGTAAAAGTGTCTGAGAATGCCTCAGCCTCCTACCACTTTTGCCCATGTTCTTCTGTAGCCTACAGGGCTAGGGAATCCCTACTTTTGAACATTTTGTGTATTCATGTGTATATTTGATGTCTACTGCCTTCATCAGGCATGTCTATCAGGACACTCTGTAGAGCAGAATTTGGAAGGAAAGAAATGCAGGAATATCATCTGTTCTATAGGTAGGCTTAGTTCTTGCTGCCCAGCATTGCTACTCCGCTGTGATACCCGATTCCAGATCTTAAACTCCGTTGCTTAAATGCCTCTCCACTTAAACACAGTGGTGGAGATTAACCTGAGGGCAGTGTTTAGCCTGCAGCAGCAATATCCCCAGGGATGATGGAGCAGGAGGGAAAAAACCTCTCTCACATCAGCTCAAGTTTGCTGTTTTGATACAAAGTAAAGCCTCTTTTAGGCTTATAATGTGAACAAATTCAATAAAGACCTCACTTATACACTGAGCAGTGGTTTCCCACAAGGCCGTTTTCACAGACATTTTTCGGAGTAGAACCACAGTTTAAGGGGAAAATAACTGCAGATGTAGAACAACAGCGTAGTTTTGAGAAGCGCATGCACACGATCGGCAGGAAATTCAATGCAAAGGTTATAGTTGAAACAACATTATTTGGAAAGTACCAGAAATAACTTACAGAGTGTCTAGAGATCTTCACAGTGTATCCTGTCAGGAAGCGAACTTCAGTGGCCACCAGGGCATCTCTGCCCTCATCCTTTCACCTCCTGCTGGTTCTGCGCTCTTCCCGCTGCTCCACTCCAGAGGGCCGTGAGGACAGGACACGGAGACGGATCTGCTGAGCCCTCCACTGAGCTCACCCAGTGAGCTGGGTGGTTTGCAAGGCATCCCAGTTAGCCTGGCACTCTGGTCCCACTGAGAGCCAGCAAAGCCAAGGGATGTCCCCACCCTAACGAACGTGATGAGCTGATGAATTGTGGGGTAGTTTGACACCACACAATACTTTTGCCCTTCGCGCTTCTTCTCTGTCTCTGTTCCCCTGTTCACCTTTGCCATTTTGCAGAGACTCTCAGTGGACACGCAACTGAAAATGAGCCGTTTCAGCAGCACTGCTCCAATGTGAGGGGAAAAAGTCTGGTGCAGAAGTACATGCCTCAGTCTCGAGTATTTTTAAAACTTATGCTGCCCCTGAAACCAATCTGGCCCAAACAACACCTTTAACCAAACCTCCGTCATCACACTTTTACCTGCCACTTTAACACTGAGCAGCGACACTGACTGCAGAGTTTACCCATCTCAGCCACCATTATGGGGACAGGAAGGTAAAGGCAAGAACACCTCACATGTGTTGCTGACAACGCGGTTTTGTTTGGCTTCTCACATTACAAATGGCACAAGTCCGAACAGTTTCAGTGTAAAGGAGATTAAAAGTGCCACGTTCTCAGTAGCACAACATCTTGGGCAATCAAGTTCAAAAACTGTGCTGACGGCAAGTATAATTTACGTGTTCCAGGTGGGGTCTGGACATAATACTATTACCATGTCTCTGGAGGAAACCCTCTCTTATTTATGCCACACAGTTGTTGCTTCAATACATTTTGAACTGTGTCACCAAGAGAAATATGCTGAGGAAGTTTGTGTCTCCACACATCGAGGTTTGGTTGTCTGTTAGCTGATCCATTCCCCCTCCCTTCACGGTTTTGGAAAAGTCCATCAATTTGAGGTGCCCTTGACAAAGAGGCATATCCCTTATTACTCTTGAGCAAGGGTATCTCAATAGAGGAGCGCTGGTTTTCCATTGGCACCCTCCATGGGAAAGTCTTCAATGTGACATCAGTCCTTACTAGAGAGCAGAAAATCTGCACGAGAGTCTATCACAGAGAAACAGATCTAGAAAAAAACAGCCTCCAGAGAGGCAGCTGATCACACAAATCCTTGTTTCCAACTGCAGCAGCCACCCATCTCCTGTAGGGACTGACTACATGTTAAGTTTTCCTCTTCCACTATTTTACGTACTATAATGCACAATCAACCTCAGATGATTTTTATACATTAAAAAAAAAGAAGAAGAAAAAAATAGAAAAAAAAGGGAATCTGTGGAGTTTTTTTCCTTGATAAGCTGAACAATAAAAAACCTGTGCTTTCTGCTCTTGCTGTCCCAAAGTGATCTCTGGTCTTAAGGAAGGTGTAAGTTTCTCTAGCCTGAAGGACAAACAGGAAAAATTATGGTTAACATGAATGCTCCATTGCAGCTGCAACGCTGGTGATACCAAGAACTTATTCACAGAGTATTTCGTTGCTTCAGATGAGGATTTCCGTGCCAGAGTAAGCTGCATTCAGTTTAAGAGTTCCTGGGAAAGGCGGGCTGTGGCCTGATGATCCATGCCACTGCAGCTCCATCCCGATGGGAGCCTCCACGGTGCAACAGACACAGCCAGCAGTTACCAGAGCAGGAGAGCACACAGCCCATCCTCTCCCCTGCTCCTCTTCAGCAGAGGCTGGCTGGTTCTGATTCCCTACTTGTCCTCCCCAAGCCTGGCCATGACAAGAGTTTTCAGATGCCTAGCAAATGATAGCTCTCAAGACTCCTGGTCCTTGTTGTGCATGGTGAAGAAAGAGGTGCTGCGCTCCACTACTGCTGGCTGAGTGAGTGCTTGGCTCTGGATCAACTGCAATGCTTTCCCAGAAATGGCCCTGAGGACTGGCTGTTGCAGCCTCCTGCAAAATGGCTCTGCCCATGCCTTCAAACTACTGATTTACTCCAACACTATTTCTTTTTGAGGTCTAGTATCTTCTGAGATCCAGTATCTGGGCCTGGCTTCCTGTGACTAAGAACTCATCCTCCTCCTACACCCTTTTTCCACTACCTGAATCCAAGATCCCTTTGTTGTTAAACTCGGTCCCATCCTCCAGGTTTATAGAGCCCCCAAACAGGAACTGCCTGGAGACTTGTGATTAGCCTCTGGCAACTTTTGGTCAGCAAAACCTTCTTGCCAGACCTGAGCTTGGGCCTTGAGCTGCTCTGGGAGAGAAAGATGAGGAGCACGGACTGTGGTGACCACTGTACATGTAAGAGGAGACTCTCACCATCTGGCCTCACACCAGTGGCCATTGCTGTGCAGCCCAGACCAGACAGGAAACATGATGTGCTGCACTTCAGAGAATTCTATTTCTGTATGGATAAGAGAGAGGGGAGTGAGGACACGTTTGCAGGTCCTTGTCTATCTGTGAGCCGGGCAACCATCAGGCTGCGCATTTGCATTTGTACATCTGCCTTGGCTTGGGATGGGAAGGCAAAGAAAGGGGCTATCTGTCTGCAAAGCTGAGGGCATAGGAAGCTTTGGAAGAAGATGGAAATATTTTTTGTGTCCTTGTCTGGCCCGTTGAATGGACAAGCCATGCCAAACAGGCACAGCAGCTACTGCAGGGCGGTATTGCCTGGCTGGACTAGCTGCAAGGCTCAGGTCAGAGGGGATGGTTCTTCCTTCTGTGGAGTGAATGGGGTGTTTGGCTGGGTAGGGAGGCAGTGGGATGGGTGTTCTTGTGGTGTCACACCATCTGCAAGTGTGAGGGTGTGCCTCAAACTTGTTCACACTCAGCATTGACCTGGTTCCACTCCCACTGCGACCCAGGATGGATCCTCTAAAACTGGGGCAACGATGTCTGGTTTCATTCAGGTGTTGCTCAGGTCAACATCTCCAGCTGTTTTTCACAAAGTGGTCCATGGTATTTCTACTGTAGACAGATTCCTGTTCCCAGTTTCAAAGTGATCTGTAAATTCGTGCAGATAATATGCCAGCAATATGAGTGATCCATTTGGGTGTCTGAAAGAGGAAGCTGTGGGTCTTGTCAGTATCCCAAGAGGACAGGTCCTTTTCACTCTCTCTTTTGCCTCCCAGCAATGGTTTGAAACTGGTCCCAGTACATCTGAGCAGCGCTAACACCTGACCCTTCTAACTGGGTTTCTGCACTTATTGCTTTATCAGCAGGAAGTAGAATGTGGTTTGGGTTTTTTTTATTCTTGGCCTTACTAGCCTTTTCTATACTTCGGGGCCTTGTCTCAGTCTGACAAGGCAAGCAAGCAGCAGCTTCCTGTGCACAGGTGAGAGGGAGAAGACAGAGAGAGACCGTGCATGTATGAGAGAAACAGCTTTGGAGCAGAACTGCTGGGCTGGAGGCACCTCTTCTCTCGTGGACACACGCTGAGCCAGGATATCTATCTTCATCGCTCTCCCTTTTTCCCCTCACCTTTCCCCTCACTGTTGGACACTCAGCACCTGCTGCCATCCAAACTCACAACCCCAGGGACTCCCTTCATCCGAACTGCTCGCTGACTGGAGCTGGAAGGTAAAGGGGGCAATGCCAGCTCTCTCCCACATGGGGGTGGCTGATCTGAAAGCATCTTAGAAGGAGTTTCAATCTGACAAACTGAATCTCGCCGTTGGGAAGGGCTGAGAACATATTTATCTCTCTGTCTCTCCACAATCCTCTCAAATCATACCCCGCATCTCACAACCACGCCGCCCGCTTTCTCTCTTTCTCTCCCCTGTCTGCTGCTGTGTTGTCATCATGTTTTTCTTCCTCTGAACCTAATCTTTTATCACAACGGGAATTGGTATTAAGCTCATGCCAGCCCTTTATAAACCCTCTCTTCCCACTCCGCTGGCAGTCCCAGCAAGGTCCAATGGGGGTCCCATCTTGTTTTGCTCAGGTCTGCCTGAGCTCCAGGGTTGATGAGAGGTGAGGGTGGTTCCTTCTCCTGTGGGCAAAGGCAGATCTCAAGGTCCAGGTGTCCAGGTGGATGGGGGGAGAGAGAGGCTTGGATGAGAAGACCGGGAGGCCAGTCTGTCTAATATGGAACATGATTGTACAGGCCTTGTAAGACAAGGAGGCTCCCTGGGTGCCTGGGCTGGATGAGGGCTGCTGCCGAGTTTCCTAATTACAAAGCCCAAATTTTCTGATACGCCTAAAATCATGACTCCTTCCAAGGCAGAGCAAGGGTCTACTTGGAGGGGATGATGCCTGGATCGTGCATTACTATGTAATATTTCTTGATATGGTAAAACCTTGGCTTTCTAGAACCTGGTAAACACTTTCTTCACCCTGATTCCCCCACCTATCCCAAACATGCTATTCAAAATCTGCCTCCTAAGCCATGAGCTCTGCAACTAACTTCAGTCAGTTGCATCCAGAGACCCTCTTACTCAGCAAGCACCTAGTTATTTCAGCCCTAGGGTTTACCAAAAAAAGAAGTTCTTCAAAGCGCGGGCTGTGCGCAGCCGAGGCAGCACTCTCTACCTGAGTCAGCAAGCAGCCTGAGGCAGCACGCGCGCACTGCTGTGCGCTCACTCACGCGTTTTCAGAAGGCATGATTCCTGCAAGCAGCCTCTCTCTGCTGCCCTGTGAACAGCTTCACTGCTGAGCAAAGCACCCAAGGCAGGAAAGCAGTGAGGTGCTGAGGGAAAAGTGCAGGCTCCGGAGTGGAAGGATATGAGTTTCTGAACCTAGAAGACTGGCAGCGCATCCCAGGACAGTGGATGCCTCCTGTGAGATGACATCCTGACATCTTCCTAAGTTCCACTGCTGAGCTGTGTTGTGGGGGTGTCTTCTCTCTTTTAGTGTGTCACCAGTACTGATGAAGCCCTCATTGCTGCTTCTGCCTCACCTCTGCCTGTTCAGCCTCATGCCTCCCTCGTGGGCATCAGACTCGGCGCAAGGTAAGAAGCGATTCCTTCCACCTGTGCCAGCTGGGTGAACAGGGAGGGGAGTCAGCCAGAGCACTATGCTGCTGTGCAACGTTTGTGTTGTAACTCACAGCCAGAGGAGGTTGTAATATTACAGATCTCTTACGAGCACATCAGCCTCCAGGGATAGAAAGAAACGAGTGGCTCTGCCTTTCTCACTTGGAGTTGTCCAGCAGAGGAGTCAGTCTGTAGTTTGGGACGGGGCAGAATTGTCTGGGGTGATGATTAATGCCGAGCATTGTTGCTAATTGGGCTACATTGCTGTCCATCTCTTCTCTGCTGGCAGGTGCCTCCAGCCTCACTTGTTGGTATGACTCACGGGCAGCTCTCTTCTGTGACTGGGACCCAGACAGGGACCTGGTTGAAGCACCGTGCCAGCTGGAGATTTTATCAAAGAAAGGCTTTTGTGACAGGTGGGTGACTGGAGAGGCTGAGGAAAAACAATGCCACTTAACAAAAATGTAGGCTTCCCCTTCCCAGGCCAGGTGTAGTGGAGTCCCAGAGCTGAGGTGTTTTGTCTTGAACTCTGTCTCTATCTCCATGTGGGCTGAGATGCTGGCAGCCACTGCTCAGTGTTTGCCATCTGACAGTCCCAAACTGTCTAGCACAACCCATCTTCCAGCTCCATGGCTCTATCTGAACTTCACTTTTCAAAAGATCCCTCTTCCTTGGCAGCCACCCTCGGGACAGAAAGGCTTTTTCAATGGAAAATGAGGATGTATAGAGATGGGCTGGAGAAGGGTGGAATTGGAGTTACACAGAGGCCATTTGGCTATTGCCAGGATGAGTTGAGATGTTGCACCCTGAGTAACAATGAATAAAGAAAAATATTGTCCCCCTTCTCTCCCCTGGCTCTTTCAGCTCTTCCAGTTCATGGTGTTTTCCACTCCCATATGCCTCCCAGCAGAGGGGAGGTGTTTGGCCAGTACTGCAGTGGGGGCTGGCTGAGTCTCTGTCATCTCCAAGTAGGGCATCTGCAGCCAAGAGGATTACTAGCCTACCCCAGGACTGCCCTGGGTGCCTGTCCTAAGGAGAGGCTCGCTGTGATTCTGGCATTGGGTGGGTTACTTGTCACTGTCATAGAGATTCCTCCAATGGGGTCAGATTGGCAAATATATCCTGGGGCTGGTGCATGGACCTGGAAAACAAAAATGTTTATGTTGCTCCATGAGTGTGAATCAGAGACTGTGTCTGGAATTGGGGCTGGGTTTGTTTGACCAGGGCTGTATGAAAAAACTCCTCCCCACTGTCAGCAGTGCCCACCCCCAGGCCTGATGTGACCTTACAGCTGGAACAGGCACCTCAGTCAGACACCCCCCAGCTGCATCCCCACAGATGTTCTCCATCCTGCCACCCCCCATGCCATAGCTCGGCTGGAGCTCTCCAGCCACACTTCTCAGAGCAGAAGAGAGGTCATGGTGTGGTGCTGCCACTTGTGATGTCCTGTCCTGGCTGAGATGTGACCTGGCTCAGAAGGTGCATGTCACTCAGTATCTGAGATCCTGCAGGACTGTCAGTGGCTGGAAGGAGACCTGTAAATCCTGGAGAGGCTGAAACAGGCACTTGTCTTCCAGGGCCACGTTGCTGTAGGTGAGTTTGGGCTGTGCGTGCCCTCTGAAATCAACAGGAAGCATAGAAGATAGGAAGAGGGTTTTGTGAAGTCTTTGAAACTGGAAATCTGCTATTACCTTTGCCTTGAAATAACGGGGGGACATTGACTTCCATGTGCCAGCACATAAAATTTGTTTGAGTGACACAATGGGGATAGAAAGTAGGATTAAATCTTTGCTGTAACCTGTTCAGCAAATACAGTAGGATGTAGAATGCTTTGAAAGCCCTTTAGTGTTACATAATATTTGACTAACTACAAAACAACCTTCCCAGCTCACTGGAATTATTTCCCCCTCCTGAAAAACGCAAGAAGCACTGCAAATTACGCAAGGCAGAGCATATGACAGGACTGAGGAGATGCATCAAAACCTTCAACCAAAACGTTAATGTGAGTAATTCATCTGGGATGTCCTGGCTAATGACAAAGTGGAAAGGATTTATATGTGCATTTTGGGTGTATAAACAGTGTGGCATCCAAGAGTAGTACGAAAAACCCAAACCTAATCCCTGACTCCGGTTCTGGGATGGGGCTTGGTGTTGTGTGTTGTTGATATACATGGCTCCTGTGGGTTCCCCTGCAGGAGGGATTGGCTTCATTGTGAGCTGGGCCATGCTGTTCTGGCACATGCTGAGGAGCTGCAGGACAGACAGATCATATGCAGTGTCCCATGTCCCAGTTACCCGGGTTTGGCCCTAATCCCTTCCTCTGAGGAGGGATGGGCATCACCACCAGCTCTGAGGTCACCTCTTGATCTTATTTTCCTGGAAAGGATCAATACCATTGTCCAGATCATTAGCTACTGTGAAGTGTGGTTAGATGTGTCTAATGCAAGATGCAACAGCAACACATCATTGGAGCTGGTGGTGATGCAAATCTTCTAACTGTTTTTCTTTATTTAAATCAGTCTTATTTTAGATTCATTATGTACTTCCTTCAGTCATATCCATAGTCACTGCAGTCCCCATGTTTTCAGAAAACATCCACCCAAATTCGAGCTAATATTTTTATTGATAAAGCCACAACCAGTTCTAATGACAGACAAGCTTTCATACATTTGCATACCATGTGCAAAGACAAATTTCAGGGTTGGTATATAGCTCCAAAGTCTTTTCTTGCTAATCAAGCTAATTTGTTGCTTATTCAGTACTGTATGATGCATGTGGCCCTTCAGCATCATTGCATTTCAAGCATCATGTTTAATACTAATGCAGTTTCAGTCTTACCAGGGAACTTAAAATGTTTTAGTAAAAATAAAATTTCTCAATAAATGCCACTCATAGAGAGTAACTTTTTTTCTGCTTAGTCAGCACATACAGGAATCCCAGGGAATGAGTGTATCACAATATTTTGTGCCCTTCTTGCCAACAAACAAAAAAACCAATCCAACCACATGAAATATAAATTTTTAGTTCCTCACTCACCACTGAGATTTATGCCCTTCCACCACAAATGCCTTCCATATTTATTGTCAAGTATTCCTAAACGTCTTATGCATAGAAATTTGAATGCTTACTCACAAGGTTTCATTGTCACCCGTGGTTAATTTTCCTTGCAGAGTCAGTGCTTCACCATTTCAGACCGTCTTAGCTTGTCTGTCCATTGCCACACTGGAGAGGATAAAAACAAAATACCTGTGCAAATAAAAGACTTCAGTCCATTTGCAAATAGTGAGTACTCATCTGTCTTCTGGTCTCCGAAGCTTCCCCATGAGAGGATAGCTGATTTCCCTTCCTCATCCACCCCTGTGCAACACCCACAGCTGATTTTAGGCCTTGGTCTTTTGCTAGTCCCCTGCTACAATGAGCACAATGTTGACTCCTGCCACTTGCACCTCTGTCATGCAGTGTCCTGCCAGCCACATCCTGTCCTGTCCCTTATCTGGCTTCAAACAGGTAATGATAGCTCAGCTGCCCTCCCAAAAAATATGTGCTGCTAGAATGATGGGAAGTTTTGCTGCTCTTCTTCTGCACCACCACCCCCTCCCCCCCCCACTAGTTATGTGCTTCCACCCTTCTTTAAGACAGCTTTGGCATGCATCAGTCTTTGCTGAAAGGATTCAGATCACTAATCCAGAAGAAAAACATCTGCTTGGGACATTGTTTTGCTGTATGTGTGAGTTTACCTGTCTCAAGGAGGTGTCCTGCTGCTGAGGGGCTTGATGAGCAGTCCTGTTATGGACAGAGTATGGGGATATCAGCCCTGCTTCTTCTCGCTTTCCAGTAAAGCTGAGGCCTCCAGGAAACCTTCAGCTGCTTAACATAACTGAAAACACCTCCAACCTAACATGGAGCCTGAATATTTCCTCCCACTATTTGGATGGGAGTCGGGAGTACCAAGTGCGGTATCGACACGTGAGTCAGTCCTGGGAGGTGAGTACCAGAGGGGGAAACTGGGACCTGTTACCATGTGAATCCTGGATGAATCCTGGTCTTGTTTATGTCACCCAAGACTTGCTCCCGGGCCTCCTCTCAGGATGCAACCAGTTTTGGTGAAGCTGGAGAGAGGATGACAGGCCCCGCTCTTTTATCTGTGTCACCTGCTGCCAGTGTTTGGTGATGACAAGGAGGCAGATAGGGATCCTATTTTACTTAGTGTTGTCACAAAAAAATTCAGACAGTTCCAGGACAGACCTGAAAGGGATGAAAAAAGCAAAGTGAAGAAGCATTTTCCTTCAGGGTGAACAAGCAGTACACGAGGTGTAAGGATTTGAGACAGGTCTTCTCTGAGGGCTTTGGAAAATATGGGTATGTGAGGCTGTAAATCAGGGTGTTGATGATGTTCTAAATTTTCCTTACTCCCAGGAGGCCATGAATTTCCCCATTGAACAGGACCAGATGTGGGCAAATTTTGAGAGACTCTCACCCAACTCGAAATATGAGGCAGCTGTCCGTGCAAGGCCAAGTGCCAGAAGCACCTACAAAGGCGTGTGGAGCGACTGGAGCAAGCCGGTCCTGTGGAGGACACACGCTGACCGTAAGGATCAGTCAGGTAGTCTGGCCTGGAGGGGAAAACGGGGACTCAGGGCAAACAAGGCAGAACAGCCAAAACAGGGTGAGAAGCTGAAGGAAGATGTGTAGGGAGGACTGTGTTGACCAAAGAGCAATAGAAAGGTTGAAAACTATCCCTCCTGATCAGTAAGGACAGATGTCTGACCAGCAGAAGCAGTGGCCAGGGCTGCCATTTTCCCAGATGCTAATGTTACCTAGGAACATTCTCCCAGCTTCCTAAAATGGCCCAGCTCAGTGGAGGTATTGATCAGTGAAATGCAGTGAAAGAGCTCTCAGCTCCTGGGCTGAAGAGCACCTGAGCCTGGGAAGCAAAGCCTCCTGGAAACTGGGAGAGGCTCACTGACTTACATGCACAATAAGACCCTTTCAAAGAAAGATCTGCTGAGATTTGCATCAGTCACTGCATGAACTTCCAGCCTTGAAAGATAGTGCCCTTCAGTGAGTCACTGGCTGTGGTCTCTGTCATTTTTTTTTCCAAAAAATAAGCAGGTAGAGGTTATTCCTTCTCCTGTTGCCCCCATCCTGCCCCTGCTCAGCCCCTCCCTGTTGTTCCTGGTGTTGGTATAAACAGAGGAGCTATGTTTAGAAAGGGCACTGTGTTGCTGTGGCGATCAAATTTTGACAGTGTGTGATGTCAGTGAATAGGATACAGCCGCAACCAGTTGTCATAGCAACCAAGACCCAAAGATAACCAGGGTACCAGAGGCAGAGGAGACAAAGTGATCTGAGTAGCATCTCAAGGACAGGGAAAGAAAGAATGTGCTAAAAATGTCTCCTCCGTCTTTTATTTTCCTCTGTTCTCTCACAACTGCTCCAGAGATTCTCTGCATGACCAGACCAAGGGACACGAGGGATGGGAGGAGATGAGGGGCAGGCAGAGGAAACAGGCACCAGAATAGCAAGACCAAGCAAAGGTGCACTGGGGAGATACGTGTGAAAGAGACAGATTAAGGAAAGTTTGAGATGGTGCCAAACAAGCCTAAGGAGTGCTGGCAGCCCTGGCAATGTGGGAACCCAGTCTCTTTGTCCTAACCCTACAATCCAAGTACTAAAATACAGGTGTGAAGCTGTAACCTTCCTAGTCTCCTAATGCTTCCCTACACCTCTCCAAAGAAAGAAGCCAGTCCCTTGATCCCTAACCTTCTCTATCCTTATCCTCTTGCCTTCTCAGAGACCTGTGAACCCCATGATTCCCACTCCCCCAGTGACCATCAATGCTGTTTCAAGCCTCCAACCCCACTTTAGCTGGTTTTAAGAGTCCCTGCTTTCCTTGGAAATGAAACAGACAGGTTGGTGGACACTTCAGTCAGCAGACTGTGCCACCTCATCTGTGGCAGCCCCTAGCTGTGGTGCTGTTACAAACAGGGAGCTCAAGCTGTTCAGCACAAATTATCTGTTAAGCAATACTTAGACTCTGAAACCTGTATCAGCTCAAAGGCATCCTACACAACACAGCAGAACTCACATATGCTCTGACCTGTATATTGTAACTCTATATAATACTATAATACTATATAAAATTATAACAAAGGCCCACTTTGATCACCTTGAACAGCCATGAAAGGGCTGCAGATTCTACCTCCAGCATCCTGGTTACATTTTCACAGCCATTTCCTCATTCTTTCTTGTCTTGCAGGAATATCCCAGCCAGTCCTGCCAGTTCTTATTGTGAGCACTTTGGTCTTCGTGATCATTGGGACTGCCTTCCTTATTAACTTACGGACCCTGACATGGTAATTGAGAATTAAATTTACATCTCTGTTCCTCTCCTGTATCTTGTATGTACTCTTAAAACTCAGATTATTTTTCACCTGTTGTTACTCAGGATAGAGACGGCTTTAAGCCAACCAAATTGTGGTTTGTAGCCCAACCTTACGAGACTGATATTTGCCTGTGGAGAAATAACACCACCACCAGCACTGTCATATTGTGCCATGCTCCCGTGACCTGGTGCCATGTGCTGGTGCCATGACCTGGTGCCATGCCCTGGTGCCATGACCCGGCTAAATTTAAAACAGCTGCCTCAGCACCCCTGTTGCCCAGGGGTTAGAGTGGTGTTTCCTGGCAGGGATGCATCAAAATTGCCTCTTCAAAAGCAGGTCACTGGGTTGAGCACTCTCCCTGTAGTGAGGACCAAGCAAGCCTGTTACCACTCCCTTCTCATTTAAACATTCCAGCAAGAGCTCAGGCAGGATGAGGTGACATTGGTCTGCAGGCAGAATTCCTGAGTAGGAGTACAATTCTTGTTCTCTCTGGTCTGTGCAGTCCTCATGCACTCATAAAACCTATATGATGCTTCAAGACCCCTTTGCCAGTGTTTCTACCCAGACACTGCTTTTATTAAGGACTGGAAGAGCCTCACAAGGCTACTCCACGCAATAATAGGAACAAGTGACCTGTCAGCTTGGCAAGGTTAGAAACGGTCACAGGTTTTCTCATCTCAGCTCAGGGGTAAAGAAGCAGGGTGCTGATATTCATGGCAGGGAGCAGGGACAAACATTCTCAGGGATGAAGCTGCAGAGGCTGGATGGTTTCTCTGTAAGGGAAGACAGAGAACCGTGCTGAAGGAAGATGGATACCGAGAAAGTCACTGGTCACTGTTTTACCCTGAGTCATAGCACAAAGTTGAGGAAGTGCTAGATGTACAGCACAGAGAGAGTTAAAAAGGCCTCCTTTCTCCACAAAGTATAATTAACCTAGGGGAATTGAGTGCAGAATAATGCTGAGGTAAGATGCAAGGAAGAATTAGACATGCATGAATAAAAATAGCATCTGCAATGATGTAAGGTAGTTTATATGCAAGAACTAGCAAGTTCTGATGCTTCAGAGAGTACACCGATAGCCTCCAGAGGTCAGGAGGGTTTTTCCTTACAACATCCTACAGCAAAGCTTCCGCAAAGGGATGACAAGATGTCCAACCACTCTGAGGAACTGAGAAGCAGATTAGATCAGTTCATGCTGCCTCAGGATGACAACGCACCGGTTCCAGTGAAGGAGAGGCCTCTGGACTGATGCACGGCGTACTCACTCAGATGGCTTGCATGGCCAGTGTGCTCCAGCTATACCACGCAGCATCCTGCTAGGAGGGCAGAGAGCTGTGGCAGAGCTTTCCCAGTGATGGTCCTGCTCAGGCGTCGTGGTCCTGAGCCATTGTGGAGGTAGCAAAACAAAGAAGGGGCAGCTCACAGCAGTGGGAGCTTGGAAACAAGGGAGGCCTGCTCAGCTCGTCATCAGGAGAGGGGCTGAAGGGGCAGGTGGAAGGGTTAAGGTGACCAAGGCAGGGAAGAAACCACTAAAACCAGGAAAACCACTTCCCCAGGGAAAAGGCTGAGGGAAACATATTTTCCAATGCCAGGTTTATCTGTCTCATCTCTACACATCTCATGGCTCAGCTAGTGCCTCTCAGACCACTCGAGCAAGGACAGCCTGCAGGCTCAACCTTATTTTACCTCTCCCCCACGCCAGGGCAGTACCTGTGAATTGCAGCGTGCTCTTCCACCCCCACCACAGTGACAGTGATCAGGATCAGGCCCTGCTTCATTTGTGCTTCTCATTCTCTTTCCTCAAGGTTTAAGAAGATCCTGAAGATTCACATCCCAGACCCCGAGAAGTTTTTTCCCCCACTTGTTTCAGTTCACGGAGGTGACATTCAGGTATTGGACTGGGGATGGAACCATAGGAGGGAGAAATGAGGGAAAGGAGCGTCCAGCTGTACATGTCCAGGACAGACAGACCTACACGTGCACACATGATATGTGTGCCTGTAGCACCAGCTGCTGGGTTCTCTGCTTAAGTTCTCTTTCCTGACCTTCTAAAACCTGACACTCAGCCGAGGCATCTCTAATTACAGAGGAATGGCAAACCACGCAAAACACAGCACCCTGCTCCCATAATCGGCAGCCTGAGAGAAAACAAGGGACCTGCAGGAGGGAGCTTAGCCTCTCAAGATGCCCTTCCCTCCCTGTTCAGTGCCTCCCTGCCTGCCCGAGGCTGCCCAGCTCTTCCGCAGATTTCCTGCTGTGATCCCCTCTCTGTGGAGGGGAGCCTCCTGTGAGCCTCTCCTCTGCTCCTGATGTGAATTGCCATCACGCTGGATAGCACTTCGCTATTCCTTGCATTTTTGTCTCTTTCCCTTTTTTTCCACTCCACTGTTCCCCTTCCCCTAGGCTCTCTGTGAGTATGGGCATCTGCAAGGAGACAATTACCATTCTGTGCAGTATTAAAGGCAGCATCAGATGCAAGACGTGGGAGGTGATCCCAAGGGGCATCTGGCTTTAAGAAGGACGGAAACAAACTGCAGAGGGTCCAGAGACAGCGAAGCTTTGGAAAAGCCAAGTTGCAAGAAGGCTTAGAAAGCTTAAACTACAGGGAAAGAGTACAGAGTAGGGGGATGGGGGTGTGCAGCAGGCACTGAAGACACTTTATCAGTGCAGAAAGAACTTGAAAAATTTGCTTTACAAGCCAAAAAGGCAATGGATTTGGGTGTCATCAAAACAGTTTATTTTTAAGGATAATGATGCACTGCAGGATGTTGCTCATGATGAATGTGAAAATTAGGCACAAGGGGCCTGGAAGAGCACTTTAGACAAGAAATCTGCATATGGCCATGTGGACGTATCAGAGGCTTGTTCAGCACCGAGGAATAGATTGCATGAGATGCACCTCAATACCGTTTTTCATGCTTCACTTCATCTAATGGTCTTGTAAGGTTTTTTCCTACCTTTTTTTTCCCTTCGTTTCACTTTAGTTCTCCATCTTTGATTCCCTGCCCCAGAAACATCAAAACATAGGCTGACAAGGTCCACTCTTGATTTTAAAGTGACAGGATGACATTTTCTCTCTAAAAATCCTGCAGATGAGATATCATGAATGTAAATTTCCCTCCCCACCACCTCTGGTAACTCTTGCTTGGACAGAGAACAGGTCACTTGATTGCTGTGGCCACTCAGTAGAAGAAACCTTTGGTTCCCCTCTGAGTGCTATACTTTGGTAGTCACAGTCTCTCTCCCATGTTCCTTCCCCAACAGAAATGGCTCTCCTCCCCATTCTCCACATCTTCCTACTGCGTGAACAGCACAATCCCAGAGATCTCTATGCTCGAGGTGATGCAGAAGAATGACCAGGAATCCCGGTTTCTACTTTCCAAGGCAACCCTGACTCCTGATCCTCACGTAGAAACCAGTGTGCAATCTGGATCCAGCTGCTACACCAACCAAGGCTACTTCTTCTTCCACCTTTCCAACTCCTTTGAGATCGAGCCCTGTCAGGTCTACTTCACCTACGAGCCTTTCTCCCAGGAGGGCAGTGGCAGCAAGGATGGCGAGTGTTACCAGGCTCTCCCCTCCCCAGACCTCTGCACACTGGCAGAGGACATGAACGTGTTGCCCAGCAACTTCTTCCACTGTATCGAGCCAACCCAGGGCTTCCAAAACAGCTCCGTCATGGAACAGACGGAAGGTGAAGCCCAGCAGGCCATGGCTGTTCCTGGGGCTCTCCGGTCAGGTGAAGACACCTCACCAATACCAGTTCTGGAACAGGATGAGAAGGTGATGGACAAAGCGGTTTCACAACCTGTTGGGCCCGTGTGCCAGCTGGACACTGATTTTCCTGACCCACCGGACCTGCAGGACAGTGATACTGTCACTGTAACGGAGGGGAGTAGGAAAGGGGGCCCTCCAACTGACCCCAGCACACCAGCAGCAAATGCTACCTCTGCCTTCTCCCAGCCTCCACCTCTAAGGCTAAGGCAGGATGAGGATCCATGCAGAACAGCCTTCTCCAGCCAGGTCCCAAACACTGGTGCCTACCTTTCTCTGAGGGACCTCCAAAGCCAGTACAGCCATTGCTCTGTCTAGGATCTGCCTGGAGGAGACCCACAGGTGGGAAAGGTCACCTCTGCAGGGAAGGCTAGATGGACAGCTTCTCTCCTCAGGACATGAATGTAACTTCAGCATCAATCCCATTGGGACTGCTCTCTAATGAGACTGGAGAACACAGGCCAACAAGGACTCACCTTCATATCTGAATCTGTTTTTGTGTTATTACTGGCTCTGATGGTATAGAAACTCCTCACACTTCCCAAGTGACATCCCAAACCTCACCAACTCATTTTTCCCTTCGCAGTTCCCAGTAGAAGACTGTTCCAGCACTGCCATGCTCTGCATTTTGGTGTAAAATAGCACTCAGCTTTGAGGCTGAGCAGGCATATGGTCTGTTTGCCTCATCCTGGCCTAGAGACCTCTAATGGGAGGGAGAAGTGCCTGAAGATGTGGATATGAGATTTTGTACAGGGGACAATAGCACTGCCACTCAGTGCTGGGGTTGATGATGAAATGGATGAAAACATCTCCTCCTGACTGACCAAGGGTGTGATTTTTTTCTGTCATGTCCCCACTTTAAGTTTTAATCAGAGATTACATTCTAAGCTACTTGGTCCAGCTTTAGACTTGAGAGTCTAGACCTTAGAGTCTCTAAGGTCGGCTCAGAGCACAACTGTGTCAGCTGTCTAAGCAGTGTTGTGTAAAAAAGAAATCCCCATTATTGGGTTAAAAATACTGGGGAAATCCCCTCCCTCTCTTTCTTTCCTCCAGCTCTGATGGTGGCAGTAAAAAGAACTCAGACAGTTTCCCATTCTTGCTACAATATTTTTCATGAAATCGAAAGCCTTTCTGCCCTGCTGGCAATCTACAGTTATTTGACTATGATAAGCTGATTGCAGAATAGTTCATCCCACATCCTGTATTAGTGGAAAACATCACAACGGTGCTGCCCATTCCTTCCATTGCTCAAGGGAAACCATTGCCTAATTAGTGGCAAAGATGTGGTGAATGAGCCCAGAAAACTAACCCACGAATCAGCACCTTTACTGAAAAGAAAACCTCAATCCACTTGCAAAGAATGGGGATAGCACAGACTTAGTTTTTGTTCTTCCTCTACATGCTCCGTTCTGGGTTGAGAAAAAGCCACAGAAGAAAAGTGGTAAGGCAAAGGAAGATGGGTTATTCTGGTTGCATCGATCCCTGCATTCACCTTTGTACCATCTGTCCATTTTTTTGCCGTATTTCTGGACTTCTCAGCAGAAGGAAAATACCAGCCATGTGCTGTGAGTTCTTCTTATCTCTTAAAAGCTCTTCTAAGAGAATTTATACCAAAAAGCTCAAGGATATTGAACCTGTTAGTGCTTCTGTCACAGCTGTGAGTGTCAACTAGAACTAATTCTTTCCTATCTCTGTCTGTTCAAGCATGGAAATTCCTGCTCCTACACTGTTACCTGACCTTGCAGTATGCATCCTGCATGTCATTATGAGTCCCAGGTGCAGGGTCACCCACTGGCTTGGATTTCACCTCAAAAGAGCTGCTCAGAGGAGTTGAGCCTGCTTGTAGCTGGGAGGGCTCCAGGAACTATTCTCTCATCAGTTTCTTCACCACCTGTCTCAAGACATGGACTGCTCCATTATGTCCAGGAGAAAACAGGAGAAGACCCCACAGCTTCCCAGATATGGAAGCACAAGGCTTTCCCAGCTGTTTCCTATACTTTGAGAATCTTCCCAGATGGACTTTGAAAAGAGACACCAACTCCCTTGCTTCTGACAGGCAGTTTGCTATCCCACATGGGCCAAGGATCCCAGTTGCACTGTCCCCATGTAGGCCTTCTAAAGCTTTTCTATTTTCCTTCATAGAATCATTAAGGTTGGAAAAGACCTTCAAGATTACCTAATCCAAATTTTGACTGAATACTACCATGCCCACTAAACTATATTGCAAAGTGCCACATCTACTTGTTTTCTGAACACTTCCAAAGATGGTGACTCCACCACTTTACTGGGGAGCCTATTCCGATGTTTAACCACTCTTTCAGTGAAGAAATTTTTCCTGATATCCAACCTGAACTTCCTCTGGTGCAATTTGAAGTAATTTCCTCTTACTCTATCACTTGTTATCTGGAAGAAGAGACCACCCTCCACCGTGCCACAACTTCCTCTCAGAGAGCTGTAGAGGGCAGTAAGATCTCCCTTGAGCCTTCTTTTCTCCAGGCTAAACAAGCCCAGCTCCCTCAGCTGCTCCTCACAGGACTTGTGCTCCAGACCCTTCCCCAGCTCCATTGCCCTTCTCTGGACACGCTCCAGCCCCTCAATATCTCTCCTGTATTGAGGGGCCCAGAACTGGACACAAGACTCAAGCTGTGGCCTCAGCAGTGATGCGTACAGGGGGACGATCATTGCCCTGGTCCTGCTGGCCACAATATTTCTGGTACAGGCCAGGATGCCACTGGCATTTTTGGCCACCTGAACACATCTGACTCATGTTCAGCCACTGTCAACCAGCACCCCCAGGTCCTTTCCCACTGGGCAGCTTTTCAGACACTCTGCCCCCAGCCTGCAGCGATGCCTGGGGTTGTTGTGACCCAAGGGCAGCACCCAACACTTCACCTTGTTGAACCTCATACAACTGGCCTCGGCTCATCCATCCAGCCTGTCCAGACTCCTCTGCAGAGCCTTCCTACCCTGCAGCAGATCAACACTCCTGCCCAGCTTGGTGTCATCTGCAAACTGACTAAAGGGGAGCCCTCGATGCCCTCATCCAGATTATTGATAGACCTTAAACAGGACTGGCCCCTATACTGAGCCCTGGGGAACACCGCTGGTGACCAGCTGCCAACTGGATTTAACTCCAATCACCACAACTCTTTGGGCTCAGCCATCCAGCCAGTGCTTTACCCAACAAAGAGTACACACATCCACGCCATGGGCTGCCAGTTTCTTCAGGAGAATGCTGTGGTAGACAGTGCAAAAGGTTTTATTAAAGATTAGGTGGACAACATCCACAGCCTTTCCCTCATCCTCTAAGTGGGTCACGCTGTCGCAGGAGATCAGGCTGGTCAAGCAGGACATTCCTTTCCTAAACCCATGCTGGCTGGGCTAGATCCCTTCATTTCTCCGTGCCTGCCGTGTGAAGGCACTTAAGGTGACTTGTGCCATGACCTTCTCTGGTGCCAAGGTCAGGCTGACAGGGCTGTAGTTCCCCAGATCCTCCTTCCAGCCCTTTTTGTAGTTGTGTGCCACACTGGCAAACCTCCAGTCACCTGGGACCTCCCCGGCTAGCCAGGACCGCTGATATATGACGAAAAGTGGCTTGGTGAGCTCTTCTGGCAGTTTTCTCTGTATCCTTGGATGGATCCCATCCAGCCCCACAGACGTGGGAGAGTCTAAGTGGCACAGCTGGTCACGGACTACTTCCTCCTGGATTATAGAGGGTTTATTCTGCTCCCTGACTTTCTCTTCCAGCTCAGGGGTGTGGGTACCCTGAAGACATCTGGTCTTCCTGCTAAATACTGAGGCAAAGAAGGCATTAAGTAGCTCAGCCTCACCCTTGATGTCAATATTCCCCTGCCACAGCAAATAAAGGATGGAGATTCTCCTTGACCCTCTTTTTGTCATTAATGTATTTGTTATTTTTGATGACGGTGGCTAGATTGAGTTCTAGCTGGACTTTCTCCTTTCTAATTTTCTCTCTGCATAACCAAACTATATACCTGTACTCTTCCTGAGTACATCTTGCTGCTAAGATGAGTACAAAAAACTAGGTTTGCTTCTTTGTAAATAAACAAAATATTAAGTAATCGACAGTGTTTTTCTGTCCTTTGGGGTGAGGGGAAATGATTAACAGCTTTTCTAAATAGGGAACTAGGTAAAGTTTTGCTAGGACTAATATACCCTTAGCTCTCCTTCCTACTCCCTGCCCCAAAGGACTCAGACACCTAAAAAAGAAAGCAGAGTTAGAGGTGATCCTTTTGCAAGCTCCTGAGGACTGTCCTGCTGGCTCAGTATTTTTCCACTCCCCTCTTTTTGTGAAAATGTTGACATCTTTGGAGCTGGCAAGCTGTTAGCAGGGCTTTCGCAGCCATGCTGGGTGTGAATGTGTGACACACTGCGGCAGGAAGTGCTCAGCATCAGATCTGGCGATAACTGGACCTTTCTTCCAGGAAGACGAGATCATGTGGTCTCGTATGTGAGTAACACAGGTTGTGAATGCCGGAGTCATAACACTCTCAGTGATTTGGGGACCTTTTGCTGCTGGGTTCCCAACAGCCCTTTGGAAATGTCACACGGGGAGAAGTCCCCTCTCAAGCCCATGAGAACACGGTGTGTGGTTCGCCAACCCACAGAAACACGCTGCCACTGTGTCCGTCAGTACCAGAGGCAAACCAGAGCTGAACAACAGCACTGTGTGGAAAATATTGCCGTGGAAAATATTAACCTAGCAGCCACAGGCACAAGTCCTCTCTTTATCGTAAGCCTAGAGACAGCAAAGATAGCTGTCACATCTCTCATCTCCTTTCCAAGATACATTGTTCATAAATAGATATCACTCTCAGCCTCCTCCCACATCTCCTCCTTTTTTTTACTGTGGAGAAACAGAAAGTAAGGGGTACTTGCAGTAAAAAAATTCCTCTGAAGTCAAATCTGATCAAGGGTTTGGGTCCTTGGTTGATTCAAAAGCCGGTGGTGATAGATGTGGTATGCTTGCTTAGATAGATCAGATTGAAATTCTACATTTTTTGTTCTGCTGAAAACACCAGAGAAGGGAGATTCTTCTTTCCAGGAAAATTTAATTCAAAAAAGTAAGGTCTTTGGCACTGAGAAATACCCTCAGTTGGGTTCTGACCCACTGTGGCAAGCCCTCATAGTGTAAACTCAGAAGAGCTATGTCTGAATAAATATGTGCCTAAAGATGCAGCTAGTCGCTCATTATCTGTGGAAATTCTGGTTCAAAGTAACTTTTTAAAGTGAAATCAGGTCTCAAATCTCTTGAGCAGTTCTGAAAGCATTCCCAGTCAAACACTACAGCTTTCTATCTACATTTAATGTTTATCTGCTAGAATCCACCATGAGGCAACTACAGCAATGGCTTTTGGTCTTCATGCAGTCCCAGACAAAACCGGGTCCAGTGGCAGAGCCGAAAATATCTATCCCTGCCCAGCTGCCAAAATGAGCCCAAGTGAGCCCTGGCCCAGATGAGCTCAACCCCAGGTCGATGTCACTGGCTGGAGCTCAGCCCTGGGTCAGGAGTCACCCATTTATTGACAGAATAACTCTTGTTTACTCTGCTCTAGCTGCAGTGTCTCTGCTTTTTGTGAAAAACAAAGGGGCACATACAGACCTGCAGGACTGTAAGCGGAAAGTCATGCTGGAAAAGTAGCTGAGGAGGACCTGGGGCTGGAAGAACAGCAGATGCTGCAGGGAGTTGTGAGTGGTGGTGCAACAGAGTGTGGGGAGCCCAGTGTCAGGAGACTGGGCAGCAAGAAGTGCAAGCAGACAAGAGGGAGTCGCTGGGGTTGGCACTGAGTGGCACTGTGCTTTGCTTTTATCTGCATGAACACTGTGGTAACCAGATCCGCTGTCTACTGCTGTCTTCCCTCCTTCCAGACATCTACCCCTGCCAGGCAGCATCTGCTCCATCCTTGTGCTGGGGAGCACACACCGATGGGACCAAAGAGGGTGGCTAAGAAATACAGCAGTTGCTCAGCAACTCCCTGTCCCCCGAGGAGGACAACATAAGCAATCTGCACCAGTCTCCTGGATTGCTCTTCTCTGCACGGCTGGAGGTGCTCCTACCTTGACTTTTTCTGGACTTCCCCTGCTCAGCCTGCAGATCTTCTCCCGCTTTAAGCCTCCTTTCAGAAAAGGAAAAAGCCATTGTGCGGGGTGCGCTGACCCACCGCGGCAGGACAGTGCAGGACAAAGGCCGAGCTGAAGGGACATGGCACCAGGTTATTGATCACTGAGGAGACCTTGAGCTGGGTAAATAGATGTCCTGCTTTCTCCTGCACTCCCTGCAGGTGTGAGCTGGCTTGCATAGGGGCGTGGGCCAGGTCTCACAGGCAGCAGCAGGCTTTAGAGGTAGGTCTGCAGCTCTGGGGGAAACCCCAGTGCCTGCCACCAAATCTACTAACAAAGAGGCTCTTCTGCTGCTTCCTGCCCTCCCTCCCCTGCCCCTCCATCTGCGGTCGTGTGCTTATGCCTGCTGTTTCTGAAGGGATGCTGTGGTAGCGGAGAAGTGCCCTTGCTCTCCTGGACGATCCAACTTGGCTCCTTGGGGAGCAGATCCTTCCCAGGGGTTGCACAGAAAGGTGCCCCACAAGGAGCAAGGGAGGGCAGTCTGTGCTGGGCCTGTTTGTACTGCCCGCCTCTCAGGAAGGGTGTGTTAGAGCAAGTGGGTGTGTGACTGCTTGTCCGAGTGGGGATGTTCACCAGGCTGGGCAGAACGCTCTGGAGTGAGTTACCCGGTGCTTACATTCTGCAAACATGTTTCCATGTTGCAAGGCAGCCTGGAGGGCTTGGGGCTCCGTAACTGGGAGGAAGGAGGCTGAAAATCCCACTCACCCTTATCAAGTGATGCTCAGTGGCATCCACATGGGCTAAAATGTGCGTGAGGCCAGCCACCTCCTCCCTCAGCTGTAGCAAGTCCCTCCCATGCACTCCTCTCTCCATGTTCACATGCACCACTGGGCACAAAGACAACTCACAGACAGGACACAAGCATTCCACAAGACCTCTGTGTCCTCCCATGCAGATGCATTCACATCCCTTTCCTCTCCAACTACAGAAACAGAGAAAGCCTTTGAGGGCAGGCATGCACTGCGTGGTGGCAGAGGAAAGGAGGAGGAAAGTGGGTGACAAAACCGGTTTTAGTGTGGCTCTCTCGGGCAATGGTATTTCTTATCCTCAGAGTGTGGGGCTGACAGAAGGGAAGCAGTCAGAAAGAAGCAAAAGAAGCAGCTTTGGGGAGATGAGGGGCAAAGGAAGACAGAAGGTGTCCCCTGGCACAAGCAAAGAGTGGTGAAGGGCTGAACATTACTCAGGTGCTCTTTTCTCATTAGCTCAGCTATTGAGCCAGTGCCAGCATTGGCTTTGCCTGGGAACACACGGTCTGGAATGGCAAGGTTTGCTTACTTTTAGGGATCAAGATAAAAATGGCACAGCAGGCAAAGTGCAACTTCAGGCTCCCAGGCTGTGACTGGTTTGTGCAACTTCTGCTCACATTTCAGGTCACAGATTTTCTTCTGCATTGATTTCTAGATCAATAAAATACCGGTTTTAAAACAATTCCCAGCCTGGGAGGACAACTCTTTTGTATTCAGAGAAATTCATTATTGTACTCATTTGCGGTTTTGACAAAAGCAAAACCCAGGGAATGCCTTTGAAAACCGAGGGATTACCAGGAGATATAGACAGGACAGTGTCCTGGAAGCCTGTCTCCCACTGATTTAGCAGTTTTACCCACATTTGCTTCGAGCAAAGTCTTTTATGGTTTACACAGTGATCTCTTGTGGCCGTAGATCTTGGGAGAGGAGGACAGATTTGGCATAACAGCTCCAGAGAGGGTGTAAAGGGAAACAGAAAAACCAGCCTGACCTTGACATGCTGTGTCACCAGGCGCGCCTGATGGAGGCTGAGGAACAGGAGGAAGACTCCAGCTCGCTCTCAAATGACAAATCAGAGACTAACTCACGTCGCTGCCTCCGCTATGTGCCCCTTGGGATAGCCTTTCTTGTGCTGGCTGGAGCTGCTGCAGCAACCTGGTATTTCCTAGGTAAAAATTCACATGTTTTTTCCCCCCTGCAGGAGGTAGATGGGGGGTAGTCAAAGCAATGCTCAGCCTGAAGCACATTAGTGACTCTGGGTGATCTTTAGACAGTCATACACAAGGGTAACCCCCTCTTTCCTACGTATCACCAAGGTAACCCACTAGTGTCTTCTCTTGGCAGACTATAGACCATGGCACCTGGAACCATCCATCCTGCAGTTTTACTGTGGCAGCCTCCAGGTCCTCAACCGCCAGTACTCCCCAGACCTCGGGCAGGTGGAGTCCAGAGCCTTCTGGGTGGAGTCAGCCAAGCTCCAGAACATGGTGAGGGCAGTTTCATGAACAGAGCCAGCCCTAAGGCTGCTCAGTGAGTAGAATGAGGAGGGGGTCAGGTACCCTCATCCAAGGGCAGACTTGGTGGGCCTGTACAGCAAGAGAGATGAAACATCGGATCAGCCACTGTAACATTGCACTGTAGTTATCAGACAACGTTCTCGTTGCAGCTGAAGGAGCTGATTCTTGCCACAGAGCTGGGGCGATACTACAACTCGAGCACGGTGTATGCCTTTGGGTGAGTAGCACCCACAGTACATCTGCTTGTTTGTGTGTGAAAGCTTCCAGGAAATTTTGCTCTGGTTTCACTGAAATCTGCCCATGACAAAATTCTGCAGTCCCTGCCATGAGCTCCAGGCTAGGCTGGACAGTCCAGATTCAGAATGGTTCCAGCATAACAGAGCTGGGGATATTTTGATGTTCCTGTTCATCCCAGGTCACGATGAAAAGCCAAAACTGAGAAATTTTTCAGAGAGGCAAAAGTTCAAGAGAGTAAAAAAAAAATCATTGGGAAGAGATTAAAAATTTTTTTTCTTGGCGTTGTCAGTAGAAACTAAGCAGCTGGAAATTAATTTGTCTAATTCAAGAAAGCTATTTTATGGCCTGACTCTAGGCACCAGAAGGGAGAGGCCAGAATGCACCATGGAAAAGTTATTCCCGCCAAGAAGCATGGACCACCTGGGAACAGGATAACAGTGGAATGGGATAGATGTGGGACTACAGCTTTGCAGGTCATAACAGTAGATCAGGATAGCAGAAATAATTTCCAGACTGATGGTCATTTGCTTCTGATTCGTTTCCTGTGGAAAACCACATCCCTAAATTTGTCCTTCACCTAAGGAACTTTCCAACTTTGATGTAAATCCATTTTCAAGGGGGGAAAGAAATGTTTTGCTTGCACATCTTCCTCTAGCCTTTTACTGAACAAAGATGCATTTCAACATCTCCTCGCCCTCCCCCAGCCAATTTTCTCTTCCAGCTGGTTGAACAGAACTTTCCCAGTCACAGTCTCCTGCAGCTTTAGACTGCCTGGCATTAGTGGGTTGTGGTACCTGGTCATAAATCATCCACTTGTCACCACTGGGAGATGAGACAGTGAAGTCTTGAGCTTTTATTTTCAACTCCTGGTCAGTAGTACCCAAAGGTCATTTCTACCTGAAATGAGACTACTCATTAGACTAGTCTTGATTAATTACCACATTATTTTGAGCTCATATGACCATCACTAAAGCCAGATGGCATAGAAGGCTTCTTCCCACAAAGCACTGAGCACTGACTCACACCATGGACACTGCAGCTCTCCTGCCCCACTCAAAGAGGTTCCTCTGGGTCACAGCAGCAGAGCTGGAAAGTCTACACAAACGTGTCTGATTGTGGAAAAACAGTGGGGAGGGTTAATCTCCTGGGCTTTTCTCTCCAGTAATTCTGGAGATGAAGAGCAAGAATATTTTATATGCTATTTCTCTGTTAGGGAGGGAGCTCTGACCTTCTTCTTCTGGTTCACCCTCCAAATCCCTGAGAGTCAGCAGAAGGAGGCAACTGCTGAGAGGGTAAACACGGTGCTCCACCAAGAGCTCTCCACCAGCTTCAACAGCTCGGGCAGCCTGTCCTACCAGGCAGAGTACAGGGTCAACCCAGACTCTCTGGTTCTCCTGGGTAAGTACCAGCTGCTCAGCTGTGGCCTGAGCAGTCAGAAATGCTCCACAATGTAGAAGGTTAGGAGAAAAGGCCAGGAGTCACTATTGAAGGAGACAGAGAAACCCTGAAGAAGATGAGGGAAATATAAGGATCAGGAGATACAATTACTCGCATTTTTTCCTCATAGAGAAAAAGTGCAGTTTGATTTTTAAAAAAAATCCTTCCTTTGAGGGATTACAATTATTGGAGATACACCTGACCATGATCAGATAGGTAATTTTTTTTTTATCCATCAGGTTTGGCTTCTGTAGAGCAAGATCTTAGTCAGGTCATGACTTTGATCAGCTCAGCTTGAAAATAGAGAGCATTTAGGTTTCCTGCTTTCCTTTGGGAGATTATTCCAGACTATTTGATAGAGAGAACAAAAGCAACATATCTGAGGCACCACTAAGTCTTCCCCTGAGACAAAGCATCATTGTCACTTTGGTTCTTGACATATGATTTTAAGGATTATTTATTGTTGCCCACAGTGAAAGTCACAGCCTGTTTAAAAAGCCACCCATGCAAAACTGCTCTAAAGTAAGTGTTAGGTAAAGGACTAGGGATGTAGCTACAGTCAATGCACACAGGTCCAATGGAATTTATATTTGATCTTTATAATGAGGCTTAACTTGTCAGCCTGGTCTGATCCCTCTTAGAGAGTCCCAAATTCACAGGTTTTAAAATACACTGTGTTTCTTCTCTCCTCTTGGGACTCCTATTTCCAAGTTTCTTTTTCCCGTGAGATGCTACATATCCAAGTTGTTTGTTTTTTTTTTTCCCCAGGTATGCTTTCTTGCACTATTCTAAGATGAAGCTTCTTTTATTATATCCTACCCATACTTTCTTTAACTTCTACCCCCACATCCCACAATTGTTTTGTAGGTCATTTTTTGGTGTCCATAAAGAAAATTCGATTTCCTCTAAATGATTTTCACTCCCCCATCCAGGCCATCATTTTAAGATCTTAGTCAGAAGCTGCATTAGCATCTCATCAAGACATCTCCTCCCACAGTTACCATTAGTTCCTTACTTCTACTTATGATTTGTTTCCAGCATACCAGACCCTATGCTCAGCCAATTTAAATGAACTTTCTTAACAAAAATATCACAAGGAAATATGCTGAATCCTTCCAAGTCAGCCCATCTAGCATTTTCCTTTTATTTGCTCACTTCATAATGCAACTCATAAACAAATAAAAATGATGGTGACATAATTTTAGTTGTTCCCAGTTCCCACTTACTTGCTTTGCATCTGTTTCACTGTTTTTTTCATTTCAGCAGACGACACTTCTTTCTATTTTGGACTTAACACACCAGTTGTGGTTTATCCAGCTCCTTCTGCTTTCCCTAGTCCTTTCCACCTCCCTCTTCAGTCAGAAGTACAGTCTGATAACTGAGGCAAAAGCCAGAAACTTCTTACACTGCTGAGCCAGGGTGACCTCCAGCCAATGACTTAACCTCTGGTTTCATTTGCCCCATACAGTTAGAGTGAAAAAACAGCCAGCTAATAGCAGGTCATTAGCACCTCATTGCTTCCTGACAGACTCCTGCCGGGTTCCTCAGCTCTAAACATTCACTCTGCCCTGAGACACAGAGCTGCAAACCACTGAGTAGCACAGGAACCTCTCCAACATCTCTAGTGCTTTATTTTTACTAACAGCCACGCTCACCCCAGTACACTAGCTTCCTCCTTCCCCAAAAGTCTTTCAGGACTTCCTTTTCCCTACAGGAATTCGGGTTTATTACCTCCAGATAAAAAAGTGCTTACTACCAGCTCTACACAAACTATTCCCTACAGCACATGAGCTTCTCTAGGATCCTGCCTCATGCCTGCGGGATCCTATTTTCCACAACATCTGTTTTTGCTATGACAAAACCACTCATCTCTCCCCATAGAATTGCTTAGAAGCTACAGAAGACCAAAACCCTGACCTAGGCAAGCCCCCAACAACAATCCTCACACCCAGCTGACCTCACAGTGCCTTTTATTTTGGCAATTATTCCCAGTAGCACCTGATCTCTGGCTGATTCCAGTTCAGCTGGGAGGCTGGAGAAAAGCCCAGCTCTCTTAAAGTGTTGTCCACGCTGGGACTATTTTGCACAGATTTGTAGCCGTTGCTGGTCACTTTCTCTGCAACTCCCTTCTCCAAAGGTGGACTCCCCAAGGATGTTGAGTAGCTCATTGCAGAGTGGTCATCAAAAGAGGACTCCTTCTCCAAGCTCAGTAACTCCCGTATTTTTGGGTGGGCATTCTTTAAACTGGGACAGCAGATGGTGAAGGCTCTGGGAAGTGTGGTTGTGCCCTGTGATGTGGCTGGCAGAGGAGGGGGATGACTGCCTGAAGCAATGCCCAGCCCTCCTGGGAAGAGGAAGAGGTCCCAGAACAGCACACAAAAACGGACAAGGAAAAAAGGCAGAGAAGTCCCTCGTGGGCTGGAAAATGTGAATAAGGGCTGTTGGATTTGGGTCAGGGGCAGAGAAATTTCCCGGAGAGATAGGATGGGGAAGGCATGACTGAAACAGGTCCCTGAGAGCAGAGAGGTACGTGGAAGATGCCCATGCTGAAGTTGTAAGTGAGCCAGTTACATAAGGAAGGCAGGCAGTCCTCACCTGCCATACTAGGTTATCAGATTATCTTTTTTTTATCCAGTTTATGCTTTTGTTTATCTTCCTTTATATATTTTCTTTCTAACAGAATCCAGTGTGAAAGACATAGTAGTGCTGAAATCCACTCTGGGTAGGCTACCTTTTCCTTTCCTTTTGAGTTCATGACCTTATGGGAGGGATTTTCACAGGGGACAGAAACCTTGTTGGCCTCCTGGAGTTGTAAATCCTGGGAAGGGGAGAGTAGGAGCAAGGGAGCATCAGTGCTGTTGCTTGGCTGGCTCCAAACTACATGACTGCTACGTACTGGATGGCTCTGGGCAGAGGTTCCAGCTGCCAGGGGCAATGCAGCCACCTCAGACTTGTCCTGATCCTAATGAGAACTGCGAAGCAGCTTGGTGTACTGGTACCACGGTGCTAATTCTGGGCCCCATGCGACGCTGCTGAGTGGGGTGGGGATTTCCTGCGTGGCTCTGCACTGGATGTGCCTCACTTAGGAGTCTGATGTCTTGGCAATGTTTGAAGATGCTTTCAGTAATTTCAGGCAGTGTTGTAAGTTCTCTGTCTGGCAGCTTGCATTAGATATGCTATTAGAAGCTCACCTTTAAGCTGATATTTACTCAAAAATCCTGGTGTGAGAGTCTTCTGAAACCTGGAATTCAGATGAGAGAGATGTAAAGCCAGGAAGAATATGGGGCTGAGAGGAGAAACAAGTGAAAAAAAGTAAATAAAGCCAGTGGAAGATAATTGTGCTGTGCTGATATTTAAAGCCTGAGGTAGTATTAGCTTAACCAAGGAAAAGGGGACAGTTCTTAAAGACAGAAACTGGGGCAATGGTACAAAAGGATCAGTGCCACCACAACATACGTAAAAGTAAACTGAGATCACTGGGATGAGTCAGCCTTACCCTAAAACAGGGCTTACACTGATGTACCCTGTGACAATCCCATATCTTAATTTCCCTTACAACCGCCTCTGTTTCAGGTTGCTACAGGTACAGCTATGTCCAGGAGGATGACATCCTAAGGCTGGAGGGCCCTGACTACCTGGCCTCCAGTTGTCTTTGGCACCTCCATGGCCTCAAAGGCTACATGATCAAGCTACGCCTGGAGTGGACTCTCCCTGACTGCAGGGACCGCCTGGCAATGTACGACGCAGCTGGGCCCTTGGAGAAACACCTCATCACCTCGTAGGTAGTTCCCGAGCAGGGAGAACACTCTGGGGAAGGCAGGCAGGATGGCACGACACACCACAGAAGGGGAAGGTGTCAGACGACATCAGAGGAGGTTCTCTTTGATGTACAACCCCCCTGTTGCTGATGAGCTGAAGTCACTGATGTGGGATATGTCTCGCACAGCCATGCAGCAGGAGCTGTCGCTTTGTTTGTTCAGTTACTACCTCACAAACTGCCGTGTGTGCATAACACAGATCTCCATTGTCTCTCTTTCTCATTCTTCTCTTTTATTTGTTTATTGCTTGCTTCATTCCCGTCCTTTTATCTGTTTCCCCTGAGGATCTATGGCTGCAGCCGGCAGGAGCCCATCGTGGAAGTCCTTTCGTCCGGCCCTGTCATGTCCATTGTGTGGAAGAAAGCCATGTACAGCTACTATGACCCCTTCATCCTCTCAGCACAGGCGGTGCCCCTCGAAGGTGAGGAAGGCTGGAGGAGGGTGGCTATAGTTACAAGGAGAAGATGGGTTATCTCCTGTAGCATCACAGCTCCTGGAGGTCCTGCATCCCTACTAGGGGCAGAATTCACTCTGGACTGCAAGGGTGGTCAGTAAAAGGCAGGTTAGGTGTTGCTCCCTCACTTGGACTCATACACCAGCATGTGGCTTGAGACTTTACAGCCCAGGGGCTGGCAGGCAGAGCCTGAGTGATCGTGATGCTTTAGGAGAACGCCAAGCTCTCATGCGCGGACAGACCAGATGTGGCCTGGACATCACATCCACACGCACTTGCAGATGAATGTCAATTCAACATAAGACTCTCAGACAGCAAAATACATTACCGTTACACTTCTCTGGACAAGACGAGGAGGCTGAAAGTGTTGCTGTGTAGAAATGGTCTCCTGAAGGGAGATAGCAGAGCACCCAGCCATCTTTGGCATGAGGCTTTAGAGTCCCTTCTCTTCTCCAGTGGATACATGGCCTCCCCAGGCTGAGGCTGAGCTGACAGAGAGCAGGGCTCTGAATGTCTGTATTTACAGCTTGTGAAGTGAACATAACTCTGCGGGAGAGCCTGGAGCTGCAGGGGAAGATTGGCACCCCACACTACCCCAGCTACTACTCGCCCAACACGCAGTGCACCTGGCACATGATGGTAAGAGCCAGCTCCCACAAGAGCCTCCACCCCAACCCTGAAACCCGGGCAGCACTCTGCACATTGCGGGGGCTACAGCCAGGGCTCTCAGTCAGATCATCATGAGAAGCAAGCAGAGGGTGGCAGCCTGCCCAGCCTCCACGTAAGGTGTGTTCCTGAAGGGGAAGGACTCTAATATTGCATACCAGCACAGAGATGCCATAGCTGAGGAGGAGTCTGAAACCTGATCTCCAGAGGAGTTGTTCAAAACAGAACCAGATTGATAGGAATTGCCAGGCTTTGATACCAGCAGCAGAGCCACCCTGGGCTGTGGCATGGCTCCAACTTGGAGGGTGCTTCTTTCTGACCCGCAATGTGGCCAGACATGTCTGGCCTTCACATTTGCTCTGCTCGTTTCTGACTTACAGAGTGTGCTGTAACACTCCTAGGAGCCATCTGCCCTCTGCTCTGCACCCCCTTGTCTGCAGGTCCCATCCCTCGACTATGGGGTCACCCTCTGGTTCGACGCCTATGCACTCAGCAGACAGAAGCACGACCTGCCCTGTACCCAAGGCCAGTGGATAATTCAGAACAGAAGGTGTGTGGTGGGCTCCTGGTTTGTGTCTCTCACTTCCCACCTGGGGTAAAATTGGGATTAAACCTCTGCAGGTTCCCTGCTCACTTCAGCCACCGTATCTGAAGAAGAAGAGCCACACACTGAGCTACACTCAGTGGCCACTCTTTGTGCTGGTGCCTCCTGCTTTTCTGCTCATCTTGTTCACTCTCCCCCCAGTGAACACATTTCTTACAGATTTGCTTCGAGCTACCAACCTGCTTTCCCTGTCTTGCTGTTTGCATCAGGCTTCTTAGTTTTCTCCTGCATGTGTAACCTTGGTGTCCTCCCACGTCTCCTGTGTTTGCAAATCTGCCTGTCACCACCTCTGTAATATTATCTATGTGTGCCATTGCCTTGCATCCACCTCCGTACAGATCTTCCCCTTAGCTCCATATCCTCCTGCTTTCACTGCAGCCATTTCCCCTGCAAGACTTCCCACAATTAGCATGTATATGTAGCTGGGGCTGCTGCTCACCACTGCCCAGGTGCAAAGGATGGAGAGCTGTTGTGCTCCCATCTCCTCAAAGCAGGCTCTGAGATAGATGGACCTACAGCTTTTGGGTTTCCTCCCACTTAATGCAAAATTGCCTGTTTCCCTCCAAAATCTCCCCCCACCCATCTCATTAGTGCCTTCTCCACGGTTCCTGTGGAGGTAACTTGTTTTCCCATGAAGGGTCTGATCCAGAAGTTATGTGACCCTGGCTTAGGATTTCCACTATTTCTCTCCCTGCCTTCCTCTCTTAAACTGTCAGTGCCACAGTTTCTACAGCATGTCTTGTTCGGGTAGAAGACAAAGGAGAATCTTCTTATATTTTAAGAACTAAACTACTTTGCGTGGCCTGATGTCAGTTCTTGCCAGAAAGAAAAAAATGTCCAAAGATAGGAGGGTCACTCTGGACTCTGTATCTCAGGCATACTGAAGGCATTTTCTGTTCCTGGCTTCCCCACAGCACCCAGTCTGTGTGACCCCCTTCCCACGCCAGCCCCACTGAGCCCCTTGCCCTGCTCTGTCTCCTGCCTCCCTGTCCAAGCCACCTCACCTGTGTTTCCCCTCAGGTTGTGTGGCCTGAGGACCTTGCAAGCCTACGCTGAGAGGATCCCAGTCACATCTTCTGCTGATATCACCATCACCTTCACCTCGCAGATCTCCTTAACCGGCCCTGGTGTACAGGCAGCTTACAGCCTGTACAAGCAATCTGACCGTAAGCTCAGGTTCTTCCCTGCTCCTTAGTGGGGTGGTGGGGACTAGAAGCTCCTCTGCAGTTGGCTTATGCCAGGAGAAACACAAGGCACAGCCCTGGAGTCTTAGGTGCCATCCACCATTCAGGAAGACACTCACAAATCAGTGGTGCACAGGCCAGTGATCCCCCTAAAAGAAGAGGCAATTATGTGCAAATCTGTTTCTGCACATGTGGCCCTGCCTCTTGTGGCCAGAGCATCCATGCAACAAAACCCAAGGTCACAAAGCTGCCTAAAATCTTACCCTCATGTCAACATCATGGACTGGCCTTGGGGATTCAATGAGAAAGCACCTTTGCTTGAAGCAACATTTGTTGCTAAATTTTGATTACAAGATCTCTTAGAGAGACCCATTTCCTGCTCACCTTGGAACCCAAGCAAAAGAGATAAATAAAACACACATATGCAAATGCCGCCCACAGTCTGTCTTTCCAAGGTTTCACCATCTCCCTCCTAAAGGGTGCCAGTGATGCACACCAGTCCCTGAGACACCTGTCAACGTGTCTAACAACAACCGCTTCAAGGTCCCACGTAAGTTTTGATAACAACTCCAAAGAGCCTGTTTCAGCTTTCCTGTGGCATTCAGGAGACATGAAACAACAGTGATCCCAAGGTATGGCGTGCCAGACAGGTGGTTATCCTGGATATTGCCCATTGGTACAATGCAAAACAGGAAAAGCCCCCTTTCCCCTCGTGCATAGCCTTGGTCCATATGCCCCTGTTAAGAGCAGATGATGTGGCAGATTTTGGGGCTGTAGTGAGTGCTGCCAGCACACTGCAGCAGCACTCGTGTGGTCAGGAGGGTGTGCAGCTCCACGCCCCACTTTCAAGCCATGGTGCTCTGCTGCCAGGAGGTTTCTAGTCATTGGGGACTAATTACTCTCTTTTGGTTTCACAGCCTGTCCTGGGGAGTTCCTGTGTTTGGTAAACGGTTTGTGCGTCCCAGCCTGTGACGGGATCAAAGATTGCCCCAATGGGCTGGATGAGAGAAATTGCGGTGAGTGATTTCTTCTCCCCGCTGGTCCCTGGTCTCATCAAGACACAGCCCCTCACTCCTCCAAAGGTAGGGAGAGATGGGGAGGATTTGGTTGGCCAAGGCACAGCCTCGTACCTCAAATTCAGGAGCTTAAACCTCTGCACCCTTAAAGGTCTCATCCCACTGCTGTATGGCTTTAGCGTACTCCAGAAGGAGCGGTATTGCTTCTGGCTCCTGTCACAGCACAGCCTTCCTCGGAGAGTCCCCCAGTAGCCAAGAGCACCAAGAGTTCCAGGCAGCCTGAAAGAAGCCCCCTACCCAAGCTGTCACCCACCTTGTCCTGCTTTCCTCCCACCCAGGGTCTACAACCAACCTCAGCCCTGGCCTACAGCCCCCTCTGCTGTCACACCACTCAGCATCCCCTTCTCCACTCACACTTCCCGAAGCCCACCCTCTGCCCTTCTCTCTCCTCTTTCCCCCCAGGCCATTTGTGACACTTCATCCGTACAAATCCTCACTCATGTATTTTGCCCCAGTTTGGGAGCATCAAAGTCCTTGATCAGCCTCAACCTGTTCTTCATGCCAAAAGCAGTTAGTGCTGATGCAGACTCCATCCTTACCATCCCAGAACTCCTGCAGAGCCCCATTCTCATAGGAACAGTGATGCAGGCTTAGACATGACACCTAATTCATCTCTTCTCTCATCTCTGGTGTGATGCGGGGCTCATCATATTGCTGCCACCGCTAACTTTTCATTAATTGTTTCCTACAGATATTTTTTTACAGATAAAGAGCCCTGCACCACTGGAGACAGTGGCCAATTTTGAAAGAGTCAGAGGAAGGTGTAGGAAAAGTCTAAGGTCAAAGGAAGGAGAAATCTTTCTCAAGGAAGCTTTAATTCAGTGCTAGAAGTATGAGAGCTCTCATAGGATCGTCGAAGTTGGATTTTGTATTGTCTGCAGTCTTGCTGATGTTGTGCTCTGTCCCATCATCCAGCTGTCTGACATCAGGGTTTTCATGCTTCCCTCATGTAGACATAGATACATTTGCATCCTTATGAATATCTAATCCTTTCTTGAATCCCAGTAGCTCCTTGGCCCCAGGGATACTGTGTCATTCAGTTCCACAGGTTGACACAGACCAAGACTGACAGAAACCCCACACTTTCTCAGTGTTTTCAAACATCACTTTGTATTTGAAAAAGATTCCTTCCTTTCTTATACTCTTGCCACTGATGCATCTCTGATTATTCACTCTATGTCTGTATGGAACAGTCCCTGTCTTTAAAATCAAAGTTCAAGATGCCTCAGACCTTCATGGGCCTTTAGTCATCTAGAAGCTTTGTGCTACTGATGAAGAAATCACAGTCATTGCCGTAAGAAAATGGTACACACAAACAGAACAGGTTCCTGCTATGGAAATCTGTGAACAGAAGTCGAACTCTGTGATGGGCAGGCAGCTTAGATCCATCTCCATCCTCCAGTGTCCACCAGAACTCACGGACATTGCGGAATCCATTGATGTTCAGGACTCAGCTGCAAGGGGAAGCACCGGTCTGTACGAAACAGTGACCCGTGAGCTGAGGGTGACAGCAAGGCAGGAGGAATAGCGATGTCACTAGACAGGATGCAGTCCTACGAAACCCTAACAAGGCAAGCAGACCAGGACTGGTGGTGGTATCTGAGGAGTCCATGGACATCGAGGCAAGTACATAGTGCTGAGGCAGGTCTGAGACCAAGACAAGAAAAGTTAGGTCAGCAACAACAAAGTATAAGACAGGGTCCAGGCACATCTACAATGCAGATCAGGCAAAAGCTACACAGCTGCACTATACCAGAGATGGTCTTAAGCACAGCTTATGAGGTGGGGGAAGAGGCTGTAGAGACTGCAGGACTTAGGACCCTGACCTCACACCTTCTCTTGCATGCTTGATTCCCACATGCTTCCCTCCTGTTCAGTGTGCCCTGCAAAGTTCCAGTGCCATGAGGACAGCACTTGCATCGAGTTCAGCAGGGTCTGCAACCAGCAGCTGGACTGTGTCAATGGGAGTGATGAGGAGCACTGCAGCGGAGGTAGGGAGGGGACAGTGCTGGGATGATAAATGCCTACCTGTGTTCGAGCCAAGGCTGTCTGTAGTGTACTTCCCACATGTGACATAAGGGCACCATCTGGGAGTTAACTCGCCCAGCCTCCTCACAATATTTGTGAGCTGTTTGTTTGTTCAGGAAATTCCCTGTCATCATTTATGGAGTTCCCCCAAGCTCTCTGCAGCCCTTTCTCCTCATTTAAAGGAGTTCAGGCTACATCTACAACCAGCCGCCCTCTCTCAGCCTCAGCTTCCCTTCCTTTTTGCAGGGGTCCCCTGTGGTCCTTTCACCTACCGCTGTGAAGATGGAACGTGTGTGAAGAAACCCAACCCCCTGTGTGACACCACCGCAGACTGCAAGGACCTGTCTGATGAGAACCACTGTGGTGAGGAAATGATCAGCCACATATCAGCCAGGCAGGTTCAGGATGACACGTAGCTGCAAGTTGCCCCCTTTTTTCCCACCACCCAGAAGAAGCACTGACCCTCCCTTGTTCCACCACCTTCTCCCCACCCCAGTCCCACAGTTCCAGTGCCCCTGCTCTATCCTGCGGTGGCAGGGACAGCAGCAACGAGCCAATTCTGTGCTGAGCTGTGAGCAGGCACTTGCTCTGTGGACAGCTGCTCCCTGCCTCCTTCAGGCAGAGGCATCTGGCCAGACAGACATGTCTCACAGGCCAGGTTCAACCCACAGGCTACCTGTTTGACCACTGTGTTGGCTTATATGCCATTGTACAAGGCTCCAGCCAGGAAAATCACCCATGTCTGCATGGCTACTGGCAGGGAGGAAGTTTGTGTTTTGATTTCCCTACTTGTTTTTTTCTGGAGCCTCAGCAGGCAGTGAAAGGGAATGACCAGGAGGGTTTCCTGACAGTACAGCAGGTAGCACAGGCCCAGCATGCTGCCCCAAAGGCATCCCCAGGCTGCAGCTGGAGGTGGGGAGAGCTAGGAGGGACTGCTCACTAGACCTGTCCTGGGCACTACATAAAGCATCTGCTGGCTGGCTAAGACAAGCAATCAGAGGTCAAACTCTTCAGTCAACTAAGTAGGAAAGGAAGGGCAGGCACAGTATATCATGTTCCCTTCCTTCCCTGAAGTACCTGCTGTGTCTCCTCCTCAGACTGTGGGATGCAAGCCCCTCTCAACAGGATTGTGGGTGGTATGAATTCTGTGGAAGGGGAATGGCCATGGCAGGCCAGCCTGCAAGTTCGGGGCCGCCACATTTGTGGGGGAACACTGATTGCTGACCGCTGGGTGGTCTCAGCCGCACACTGCTTCCAGGATGAGAGGTAAACGGAGAGGGGAGGTGCTGGATAGAAAGATTTGCATTGCTTTCCATGTCATGCATGATTGGAGGCTCTTCTGACTGATGAAAATGTCATGGGGCAGCTGCACCCCTTATCTGGCACCTCAGCCATGCTTCTCCATGGCTTGGAGCTGAAGAAAGGGGTATGGATACATGCAGTATTATCTGAGGGTGCGTGCAGGGAAAAGGGGGCAATGCTGGGATTCAGCAGCTGTGAGGGGGCAATGGTAGCAGAAGATGCTTCACAGCTCCCCCTTTGTTTTGGCTCTGCATTGTCCCCACGCTGTCACAATGATGGAGATGTCAGCATGTGCTAGGATGGGGATAGCACTACCTACAAAGCGTGCCTTTTGGGCCCCATGCTCCTCTGCTGCATCCTACAGGCTGGCCTCCCCCTCCATCTGGACCGTTTACTTGGGCAAATACTTGCAAAATGCCACCGGCCATACAGAGGTGTCTTTCAAAGTCATCCATCTCTTCCTTCACCCTTATTATGAGGAGGACAGCCACGATTATGATGTGGCCCTGCTCCAGCTGGACCATCCTGTGATCATATCGCCCTTAATCCAGCCCATCTGCTTGCCTGCTCCTTCTCACATTTTTGAGCCTGGCCTTCATTGCTGGATCACTGGCTGGGGAGCCCTCAAGGAAGGCGGTAGGTTCAAGGTCTCTTGGTGGCCTGCTGCAGCAGTGCTGAGGCAGAAACACAGGTTCAGATGTGTTGTAGGCACAAGAGGTTTCTGTTCATCCCAAAACATTGTGCTTCCTTCGCTCCTTTTGATTTTGGGTAATAGGTTGATCAAAGTTACCCGTTGAGTACCCTGAAGCCTCATTTGGAGAGGCAGGCAGGACTCTGGTAATCTATATGGGGACAGTGTGTGTTTCTTCATCCAAAGACTAGAACAGCCCTTCAGGTCAGCTCAGTGCCTTCACCCACTCACAGACTTGTTCCAGCTGCTTCCTAACTGGAAACACTCAGGAGACTATACCGAACTGGACACTCCTGATTTGTATTCTTAGACAGAAGAGCTTAACATCCATTTCAGTGAGAAACAAACCCAAGACTCTGACAACCCAGAGGTTTTCCCGAAGCAGAATACTCCTTGTCCCAAAAGCTGAAGTGCCCACAACATATCCTTTTAGGGAAAGGAATGAAGGGGAATTTTACTCCTTCCATGCAGAAAAAGTACACTGCTGAAAGTCAGAGACTGTGATGCCTGTGGAGAGAACAGAAATTCTGATGGCAGATTTCAGCATGAGGTAGGCATGGGCTGGGGGAAGTTCCACCATAGCTCACCTGTGCTTCTTTTGGTGCTCTACCTTTCAGGGCACATCAGCAATGTTCTGCAGAAGGTGGACGTGCAGCTCATCCAGCAGAACATCTGCAGTGAGGCCTATCACTACATGATTACTCCCAGGATGCTGTGTGCTGGGTACTACCAGGGCAAGAAGGATGCCTGCCAGGTGACAGAGGAGTTGTGGGATCAGGGTTGACTACCAGGGGTGGGATGTGTCCCAAGTCTCACAAATGCAATCCACAGCCCGAAATGAGGGGGAAAAGACCATATAAGGTCACTTTCCCAACACTTCCTCTGATTGAAGCAGCCAACAACAGCTCTCATGACCCCTTCTTCCCAGCATCCTTGCCTTAGACAGGATCCAAATACAGTTAAAATACCCTTTTCTCACTTCAGCCCATTCTCCACTCGACCTCCCACTTTTAAGTCAGGTGACTACATCAGTCTCTTACGCCCTCAGCCTCTTTAGCACCTGTCATACACAGTAACCCGTCTGTTCCTTCATTACTATCAATCTCAAGGAATTCCTCTCTGCCATCCCTCATTAAATCCAGTTAAATTCCACCAGCTTCCTTGCTTGCCACATATTTGGAAATGCCATACGGAGCAGGAGGAATCAGTAGAGCAATCAGCTTTTTGGGACCTGGCTGAGGGGGAGGAATTTGCACGATGAAGGAATAAATGAGTCAGATGTTTGCACTGGAGACTGTTTTTGACATCTGCCTAAGGTACAAGGAATGTTGCAGATGTCCCAGGCATGAGATGAGGGCATACAAGAATCTGTATAAAGAGGGGCTCTAAGACAGCATAATCAGGCAGCAGCAGAAGCTGGCAGATCACCATCACTTAATTTTACTTTTCTTTTTTCTAGGGTGATTCTGGAGGTCCACTGGCCTGCAAAGAATCCAGTGGCAGATGGTTTCTGGCTGGTTTGGTCAGCTGGGGAATGGGATGCGCACGTGCGAATCACTATGGAGTATACACCAGGATCACTCAAGTGCTGGGCTGGATGAACCAAACCATGAGCTGAGAAAAGTGCATCTCTGTCTTCTCCCCATCACACCTACACTCACATGGCACTCATTCCTGATCTTGCTCACTTGCCTCTCAGAGAAAGAGTGTGGGATGTTGTCAGACCCAGGATGCTCTTCTGAACAGGGTAAAAAAAGGCTGCCACAGGGATTGTAGAGAAAAGCAAGGCAGACCCTCTTCCCCATCAGTGCTTCCCAGGGAGCATCCCAAGGGTTTTGAGGCCATCCATCCAAAAGAGGGGGGAAGGGAGGGAGGTGAGGGAGTTGAGGGCAATGACATGACACACAGCAATAGTCCTAAGCTGATGGTTTCTGAGAAGAGGAATAAGGAGAGTTGAACTTCCCATGAACCATGTGATTCAGCCACAGTCTTATGCTGGAACATTTGCTGAAAGAAAATGTGACTGATGTAGTTAGAGATTCCAGTAACTGTGAAATCAATCTGCCTCCCTCTTCCTTCCTGCTGCTTATCCTTCATCCCCCTTCCCCTCCCATCACTCCTCCTCTTCCATCTCCCTAATTGCTTCTTTTCTTAGCTGGCGTGTGCTGTTCAGTGTGCTGTTCAGCTCAGCCAGGCAACTCTTCACGTCTCACTGACTCCCAGGCATGAGTCCAGCATCGCACCCCCGAGCACGTGTCCTGCCTCCCTGCTGGAGCACGACCCAGCCTCCACTGCTGCACTTTCCCCAGTAAAAACGCTGGAGCAGACTCCCATCCCCTTCCCTCAGCCCTTCTAAATACCTTTAACATCAGGGCATCTCAACTGCTTCGATCTCCTATCTCAGGTAATCCAGGAGGTGAAGGAGAAGGCTTCAGGGCACAGGGCTTAAACTGCAACTGCTGCGGGTTTGGTTTTTTTAACTAAAGATAGACGTGTGTGTGTGTGCGTGTGTGTACACAATTGGCCACTCTCTGGAATTAGAAATAAAATCAATTTGAGGATTTTTTTGGCTCTAGTTTGCCTCACTCTGCTAAAAATTATCTTGAGGTTTGTATGTTTTTGACCAAACTCCAGTCCTGGCACTGGCAACTGGCAAAAGCTTCCACACCCCTGCACACCCCCCCACCCCAGATGTCCCTGGGATCAATACGTTCGCTAGACAGGTGGTCCTCACTGATTGTCATGATTTAAGGGTGCAGATATCAATAAGCAAACCTGCTCTGTAGCCCAGCTGCCTGCAGTGGGGATGCAGCACAGACACAGTGGGAAGCACCTCCAGCCCCCAGAAGACAGGCATAGCACAAGCAGCTTCTGGTGGCTCCAGGTGATGAATGCAAACTCCTTTTCTCCAACTCCCACTCCCTTACACCAGCAGTGAATTCTTGCCACTTGAAAGGAGAGGCGGCAAGGAGGAACAGACTGTGAATTTTATTCAGGAGTCTTCAGACACAGCAGTGAAGCAAACAACCCGCTCCCCAAAACTGGGATCTCCTGGTGCTGGCTGATACAACGTCAGGTACCAGCATGTTCCTGGTACCCAGGAAGCACACCGCTCTCCTCACACTGCTGGCACAGGGCTGCTTTGGGGGACAGGGAGGGAGGCACCAAGGAACGTGATACCCAGCACAGGGACACCTCCAAGCAATACAGGTGGCTCAGAAAAGGACGGTGGCTCTGCATTTGTCCCTGGGCCACAAGCCCAGACCAGTTGCCTGCAACAGCAAAAGGGCAAGGGCTGGTTCTTCCACAGCTGCCACCATTTCAGTCCCCATTTGCATCCAGGGTGCTCAAGAAGGGACCGCAGGCTGCAGTAGCTGATCGCTGATGTCCCCACCAGGGGCCACTGTGACATTAAGGAAAGCCAGACTGCCAAGCATAGGAGGGGGCCGTGGGCTCCAGCTCCTACAGCAGCCCAGGGGCTCCACGGAGCATCTGCCCTCCTCCAGGGCTGGAAGCTCAGGCCTTCGAGGTGAGTTTGTAAAAAAAAAATGGCTGCATGTGAAGAGTGAAGGGGGCTGGGGGCGTCACTGTGGGACAAGGGGCTGCCATACACTGCAGTACAAAAATAAAGATATAAACAAGAAATGAAAAGGCTGGAGTGGAGTGTTCAGGTCACATCCTCAGATCTCTGGCTTGTAACAGCTAGAGAGGGAGAGAGAAAGAGAAACAAAATCAACAGTAGGAAAAAAAGCAACTTAGCATGGGGGGGGGAGGGTGAGAATCAGAAAAAAGGGAAATGACAGAGGAAACACAAACAGAAGAAAAAGAAAAGAGATGAGGAGTGAGGGTGGGAAAACAGACCAAAAGGAAGAAAAAGTCCATGTGATTAACACACACTGAGTCTTAAGATAATAATACTCAGGTCCCACAGCCATAGACAAGGAGGCTTTCAAACAGAGGCAGAGAGAAATGTCAGCCAGCTAATAAGTGCCCTCCATCAGGACAGGTGAGATTGGCAGTGAATATCTCCAGTTTAACTAGAGCCTCACAGTTTTGCAGTTTGGAGAGGAATTCTTCTAATGCTTTCCGTACCCAGCCCCACGCATGTCGGCCAGCCAGCCTACCTAAGCAGGAGGCAGAGCAGAGAGGCTCATTTTGCACACAGCTGTGAGAACATCTGCAGTGGGGACCAGCTGCTTCTGCTCTGCCTTTGCCACCTTTCCCACTGTGCTCTCACCCTGGCAGAGCCAGTGGGGGAAAAGCCCAGTGAGGGAAAAATAACAGGCTGCCTTCTGCAAACTGCTCCCGGGCTGGCAGGCAAAGGAGCTGCGGACGGCAGTCTGGAGAAGCGATCTGGCATGCGTGTCACGCAGACACGTGGCAAAATTCCACCCCTTCCCCGAACCACCCCTGCCTGCTTTGCATTCATTTCCACCCCTCTCCCAGCTGCACTCTCCTTTCTGCTGCCAGAGCCTCTGGTCCAGAGCCATAGGATCTGCTTGGCAGGTAAAGGCACGTATAGGAAGAGAATAGGTAAAGCCACCTTAGGGATGAGTCAACCTCACACCTCCCTCCTTCCCCTCCCCAAGCTCTACAAACCAGGGCCATACCCACAAGAGGGAAGTGAGTCACTCATGCAGAGCTCAGGCTGGCAGGAGCTGGGAGTGCAGACAGGTAACATACCTGCAGAGGAGGAAAAGTGAGGAGCAGAGAGAGACAGGGCCCTGGGCAGAGACCACTCTGAGCCCCGGGGGACAAAGAGAGCAGAGGGAAGGATGCTGGAGGCTGGCGAGTGAGGCAATGTGGGAGGTAGATGACAGTGCTGGGATGGACACAGAAGGGAGCAGGAGGGAGGGTCCGCAGGAAGAGAGGTTAGCACAATCCCGAATAGATGGACAGTCTGCAAATAAAAATAAAACCGTAGATAAACCAAACAGTTTAAAATACAAAGCAGCAGCCATGGTAACAGCTCTCCCCTATCAGCTTTATCTCCAGAGAGACTCCAGCTCCTGGAGAGGACAGCCCCCACACCCCACACCTGCTCTAGTCCTTCCCTGCTGCTAGCTGTGAGCTCTCACCAGAAAGGTGGACGGGTCTATGCCTGGGGGGTTATTTTTATCATTTTCCTCAGGGATTTGCTGCACCTTTCTCCTCTGCTTCTGCTTCTGCCTCTGCCTCTGCCTCCTCCTCCACCTCCTGCTCTTCCTCCTCCAGGTCCTCCTCTGTGCTCTGTGGCCCAGCATGCAGGACAAAAGGAAGAAAGAGTGGAGATACTTGCAAGATGAGCCATGGCAGTTCTTTCTGACACACAACAGAACAAAGCAATCGTCATAACACTGGAATAAAAAGGGACCTTTCCCCACGGCCAAGACAATTCTAAGTCAGGGAACAGAGAGACTTGTTTTCCTCTGGAGTATCACATCAGGGTATCTAACCCACTTACAAGTGCTGTGAGCCCAACGCCCAACAACTGCCATCAGTTGCTAGAGTTCCTTCCTGCATCCTGGGTGTCCACAGGATGTCATGCACTGCCACATGTTTCTGTCCTTCCCTCAAAAGGGGAGCAGGAGATATCCACCCCTCAGGCTGAGACTCAGAAAAAGGAAAGAGAATGCTGCAAAACCTTCAGGGAAATAACACCCTATAGGCAGTGACACACACAGAATGGGCATGAGGAGGCATGAGGGGGATGTTAGAGTAGCATGAGAAGTGCCAGGGTGACTTGCTAAAGCCATTTGCCGCACACAGCCACACACCACCCCTCCAACACACACACTCCTTGTTTTGGGCAATGGGTGTAATGCCACGGTGCTGAACACCAGGACAGTCCCCTGTATTTCACCACTGAGGTGCCCCACTGTCACAGGGGAGAGAGAAAAGAGAGAAGGAGAAAAGAGCAAAAGATCTCATAGGCAATGGGAGCAGGGCCATAGCAAAGTTGATCTCACCTTGGCTTTGTGGCTGGGCTCAGAGCTCAGGCCATTGGGGGAGTTGTACAACTCCTTGGAGACTACGCACAGGAATTCTGTCTGATCCTCATTCCCATAATTATAGGATGAGCCAATGTTCACGAGCTAGAAAAGATGAGAGCAAGAATCACAAGCACATATTGCTGAAAACATCCAGTCCACCTGGGGAGCAAGGCAGAAAGCCCACCATGCAGCATTGAGTCCAATCCATAATCCCAGTGGAAAGGCCTCATAGCTAAGCTGAGGAGACAACAGAGAGAACCAGGAGAGAAGTTAGCCAGGATGCAAAACAGACTGAGTTCACACAGTATCCTCTAAACCTCTAGAAAGGGGCAAGAAAGAGCCAGTGTGATGGCTCAATCAATGACTTACCCAGTATTCTCAGAGAGGGAAGGAGCCTTGCCTGGCAACTGTATGGTATCCACGATCTTTTCCCCAAAAGACAACTCCTTCCCACACTGTTCTGCTTTATCCATACCTGCTCAAAGCGCCATCCATCTGACATAGTGGAAACCATCTGAGTGAGCTCCTCCTCCTGGCACTGCAGCACACGGTAGACATGCTTAGGAGGCACCTGAGAGCAAAATTGCAGAGCACGCTGACAACAGTTACACGTTAAAAGCTGTTCCCCTCCTGCAGAATGAAGTGGTAATACCCCTCCTTGACAGACCTGTCCTCTTCCCCATGTCCCAGCTGAAAGGGGAGTGGAAACCACAATCCAGCTTTTTACTGTGCTGTCATTGGAGGCAAGAACAGTATCTCTTCTGGAGAGGAGGGACTGAGCTGAGTGCTTCCTGCATTGTCCCTGGAAGATACTGGCCTCTTTTGATGGGGAGTTTGCACTTGTCATTACAAAATCATTTTTGCAAATGCAACAAAGGCTGATGGGGCTTTGCAGCACAAAGTTACTGTGTTGCTGGAGGCTTACAACCTAAGGCAGACAAGATGAAAAGTGAGATAGCAGACAATCGTCCCCCTAAGACAGATTTTCAAACGTTGCTGGCCAAGACAGGGTGTGATTGTGCCACAGGACTGATTCCTTGTCTGCATTTAACTCTTTCACAGCCATCTCTTCACCTCTTTCCTCCAGGTTTCTCTACAGGTATTACCATGCTCTTCATTGTGATTACACTCTCAGGACTCCCCACACCAGTCCTCCTCTCCATGACACCTTTGCTCTCCTCACAAACATTCCTCTATATCTCACAGCAACCAGCTGCCTTCTTCCAAAAGCTAGAGGAGCTGATTTCGTTTCAGGGGCTACATCCAGCATTACTTCTGGAGATGCAAAACGAGCCTGTAACTTGTTTATTGTAACTAAATTGGTGGTAGCTTGTCCCCCGCAAAATTTTGCTGCATAGGGATTAGCACATAATCTCTAATTAGTTGCTTCCTTCCATTCCTTGCTCCTTCCCTCAAGTCTTCTCCCACTCTAGACTCCTCTCTCCCTTTTTACATCCCCTGCTTCCCCCACCCCACTCTATCTTGCCATACCTGTGTTACTGTGTAGTCCTTCTCCTCCATTCGATCCTTGATTATTCGGATCAAAGGACCAATGTTGTAGAACTCAGCTTCTTCAAGGATCCCTGAGAAAGACAGACAGAAGGAACACAAAGTTAAGAGCCCATCTTTATTTTTTGACTTGCAAACAATCAATTCTGAGCTTCACAAGGTCCATAGGGAGAAATTATACTATTGCCTCACTTTTTAACAGGCTTGAAACTCTTACTGCAGAGAATTGAAATTTGGCTCTCTGCATCCTGTTTCTAATGCTCACCCCAACTTCCTTATGCTGCCTGCTACTACAGAAACAGGCACTGCCAGTGAAGGCTTGTGCTGAGGACTGCTAATACATTTCCCAGAAAAACTGGACAAGGAGAACAGCTGTAGGCTCCGGTCTCTCTCAACGACCACTTCTATCACCTTGCTCAGGCTCTCTTTTTAAGGCAGAGAACCACAACTTGTGGTTCTGACAAGTCACCAAAAGACCCTAGAAAAGCCTAATTTACCTCCTGGGCCACTTGGAATTGCAGCCCCAAATGACTTTAGATGATCTTTGGCTCTCTTCCCTCTGCTTCAACTCAAAAGAGGTAAACAGAAATGTTTTCGTTTTTTTCTCTATGGCATCTGCATCCATCACCTCTCCTGAGACTCACCTGTTTGCTAACAGGCCTTCAGGAAAGGGAGGTGGTTCCCAGAGGGTCAGTGAGGGAAAGGTGGCTGGGAGCCAACACTCGCATATCCCCAGGGCAGTACACAGAAAATGTAGGTGGGGAGATTGGTCCTTCACTACCTGACACACTCAGACCTCTTCTGTGTCTCTCATTCAGCAGTGAATTGTCTAATTGGTTAGTTTTGTGCCAGCCTGAATGTTTGCAGCAGGGGGAAAAAAAGGCAATGCAAATAAACTGGACTCCTGTTTATGTTTTAGATTTGATATTAAAACCTGCAGATGAACTCTGTCTGACCTCAGGATTACAACTAATGTCAAGTAGGAAGCACCTCAAAATTATGTTTATTACAATCCTGTACCATTAGTTGGATATATTTTTGGAATTATAACTGGTAAGACTGTTCTGAAGAAAACTGTCCTTGCTCTAGGTAAAAATATGTAAGAGAGGCAAGAAGACTAATGAACATGCAGAAACTGTGCTTGGCAAGGGCTGGACAGCACAGCCTGTCTTTGGAATTGGCTCCTAATTAGACCCTAGCATCCAAAAAATAACAAGGCACTGTGAACTGCTGGCTGGTAACACTGTGATGTGACCGAGTCATCCTATTGGACCCACTGTCAACCTCAAATGAGGGATTAGTTTGCCTGGCTTGCTCCACTGGAATTTCTGCAGTCCACAACCCCTCAGAGCACAAGCAGCATACAGTGCATATCACTGATTAATGACGGTCTTTATTACAGAGCTCGGTTTTGTTTGGTCTTCTGGGCTTTCCTTCCTAATTAGAAACACTCAGTCATTAATAGAAAACTCAATCACAGAGCCTGGTTAAAAGTAGATCAGGAACAAGTGAAAAATGGCTTATGGAGGCTCTGAGATCTTGCCTACTTCTCTCTTGGTGACATCTCTGCAGGACAAACAGTCATGATGCCACAACACCTGCAAGGATGCCTTCCTCACCCACTCCAAACCCCTTAAGTAAAGGAGACACTGTCTTTGCAGGCATAGCTCTCTGAAATCCTCCCACATCAACATCCAAAAGGAGAACAAGAGACAACAAGGCTGACAACAAGTCCTATTTTTCCTGACTACGGCAGTGATGGTAAGTAGGAGGTTTCTGAGCTCCACGACTCACCCTCTTCAGCCATATCTTTATCCAGGACCAGCTTCCCATGACGGAGGAAATTCAGAATGGGTCCAAAGTAAGTGGGGTCCCGATCGATTAGGTATGCACCAGTTTCATCCTAGCAATGGAGATAGATCACAAGGAGGAAAAACCCAAAGAAAACTTGTAACCAACCTTCAAACACCCTAGAATACAAGAAAATACAAACCTAAGCAAAAATGTCCACTATTTCTAAGATTCTTTGGAAACCATGAGTCCCTCAGAGTCCCTAGCCAAGTCAGCCCAGCTTGGATTTTAACTCCTGTATTGGTCTGCTCAGCATGCCCACCTCAGCTTGAATCAATCCAGCTGAAAAGGCGCAAAAAATAGGCCTCAGTCTCCTTGTGCAACTGTGCATCCAGGCCTGGTGTGAGAGAGCAGAGATCCCCTTACAGGGAACAAGGCTGAGTCAGGCAGACACAGCTGAGAAGTAGACCCAGGATGTGGGGTGACAAAGAAGAAGGAGAGCAGGAGCGGAGGGGAGGTGGCCTCTCTTTTCCCTAGCCCGAGAAGGCAGGTGCCAGGCTACAACACAGCAAGGTGGGATCTGGCATGGGAAAATCCTTCCCGGGAGAGGGGGGAGGAAAACAGCAGGCATTTCTCACTCAGTTGCTCCTGCAGCAGCCGGGGTCTGGCTCCATCCCTGCATCCCTCCAGCCCTCCCCATGCTCAGGGGGCACGGTGCGGGAGGCAACCCAGCTGCCTTACCCGGTCCGACTGCAGCTCCTCGCCCTGGCACAAGCGACACAGGAAAGATTTCTGCTCCCGACACAGGGTCTGCCTGGTGGTGAGGAAGACGGTGCCCCCCACATTGAGCCTCACCCACTTGGCCTGGGTGCCAGCGGGTGGCGGGATGTCCCAGGTGCAGCGTAGCCCCACGGCGCCCTGCATCTCCTCCCTGCCCTCCATCCTCATCCTCACCCCCACCTCCCCCACGGCGTGCAGGGACTGCCGCAGGTGCTGCCTGTCGGAGAATGCCGGGATCTGTAGTTTATCTGCCTCTCCCTCCGCAGCAGCCGTGTTTCCTGGGGGCCAGGATCTTCCCTGTGACTACCAAGGGAGTCCTGAGAGGAGGAAGGTTGCTCGGTGCTGGAGGATATCATTGCGGCTATCGGGGCGGGGAAAGCCACAGCTCCACAGCGCTGACACTCCCTGGCTTTTTCCCCTGTTCCCGTTTTCACAAACCATGGGCCGCTCAGCATTCCGGAGGTGCAGGGTGCTATGCAAAAATCGTCGGCATTTATTTCCATAGATATCCTCTCTGGCTCATTAAAAGGTTCTGGGAACTGTAGTTTCGCAGGGATACGCACAAAAGGGTGATGGGAACTGTAGTTTTCCCAGCTCGCTGCTCCTGCAATGAGGATGCTGTAATGAAGGGGACTGCACCACATGACCCCAGCCCTGCGGCTGGTACTCTGCCTGCTTCCAGTCCTGGGTCTTGTCTGCAAGCTTCCTCGGAGACAGGAGGCACAACCTGCTCCCTGGCGATGGGCAGATTAAGCCCCTCAGCGCTGTATTTCCCAGCATTCCCTTCAGGACATCCTCTACCCCAGGCTCACCGCTCAGTGCTGCATCACTTGCCATAGTTTCTTGCAGCAAAATATGCAGACAGTTGCCTTCTTGCTAACATATGTAGGGACGCTTCTGGGAATTTTATTCTGGATCTGCATGAAGTGCTGGCAGGGGGCAGGAACAATTTTTCTTCCAGCTCAGAGGAGTTGCTGACACAGCAAATTCCCCCCCTGTGCTGCTCTACCAGCACAAACCCCCCGCATCCTTCCCCTGGGCTCCTGCCATCCCTGTTTGTGTCTGGGCAACAGAGAACTCAGACTGTAACTCAGCTCTGCGTGGAGTTTTACCCCTCCCCCAGGCACGTATCGCCAGCCGAGGCTGATGTGCCAATCCCGTGTTATGGAATCTAGCCCTGCCTCTGTCCCTCGCTCCTGCCGGGCCGAGCCTGGTGCTCAGCAGTTCATGCCCCAGGGGACTCTCTGTTCAAACACACTCCTTGGCACGGACACAACCTGAACAAGCTCTCTCTCCAGCAGCTCTGCTTTTCCCACTCCCACCTAAGCACAGCTGTGCTTGCCAGCAGCTCGAACACATTAAGAATGGAAAAGAAAGGCTGGTGTTTCTCCCCACTGTGGCTCAAAACCTTCCTCCACCTAAGCAACTTCCTGGCTCTTCCTTGACAGGGCAATGCAGCACTGCAGAGACACTCAAAACTTTATTTTTCTTCCATTTGGATCTTAATGCCTTTTGAGGTGAGGGCTTATTGAGTGAAGAAGTTGGGTAAAGAGAAACATGTTTTACTCTTACATTCCTTTTCTTCTTGTCTTTCCTTCTTCTTCTACTTGCAAATCACTGCCTTTTATCACTACAGAAGGCAGCATCACCCTTCCCCCAAACCACCCAGGATTTCCTTCACAAAGGTGGCATGTGCACTTTGCTCCTTCTGTGGAGGAGTGCCAAGAGGAGGAGAGGAAGAGAGGGTAACACGGAAAAGGTTTCAAGATTGCTGACCTTCAGCTAATTTAAGCACAGGAACAATTCAGCTGCTCCAGGGTATAAATTCAAATAATTTTGAACCAGCACCAGAGTGACCATTAACAGAGAGACCATGAAAAAATATTTTTTCTACGTATATGGAGCAGGCTCTGGCCAATATTACTGCCCAGCCCTTGGACCAGTCTCCACTGAGCAGTAAAGTGCATCAAAGATGCTCACACTAACACTGACCCAAGCTGGAGCATCACACAGTGCAACACAGCTCTGGGCTGTCAGACTGCTGTCCTCCTAATTCTGGCTCTAAGTTAAACCACAGCAAATTGGAGACCTCTGCCCTGCACTCTGGTGTGTGAGGACTGCAGGACCCTGTCTGTACTGGCTGCAGCTCCAGCACAGAACTGGGGTGAGGACTGTGGCTCTCTGATATGAATGCAGCAGTTGGGTGGCAGCCTATAGCCCCTTATCTCTCCCTCCAAGAAATCTGCCCTGCCTTCATTTTTTCCCCTCTTTTACGAAGGGTTCATCTTCTCCTTTTCCTCCTCTCACAGCCCCTCAGCTTCTCGCTACTTGTTAGGGTCCATCTCTTGTTCTAAACACCTTCTTTTCCAACCTCACCCCTGACTATGCTGCTCACGAGTCCAGGATGGTCTATATCCAAGGCATACTTTCTTCCATCAATACCAGTCTCCACCTGTGGCTGGAACCGCAAGTCTTGTTCACCCCAGGGCCATGGGGTGAAAAGGTAATTTCTAAATCTAAAGAGACATAAGGAAATATGTCAAGGAACACCACTTTCGACACCAGAGCCTTCTCCTTCTGCGACATACAGCAAAAAAATTATTGGAAGCCCACCAGATCAGGGATTTCCCCACAGTATGTGAAAATCCTCTTTAGGAAGAAGCCAGTGTGGAGTGAGTTACCAACCGAAATGTTCTGATGAGTTGGTGGTGTGGGCTAAATACAGACCTGATTGCACACCATCACCAGATGTAGTTCTGAGATGCAATTAATGTGCCCTTGTTAAGATCCCCTAAAATCAAGCAATAGAACACAGGAGAGGTAAGTTTAAACAATCGGTGGTGTTTGGTCAAAGGTCAGACTTGATTATATCAGTTCTTTCCCAATCTTAATGTTTTATGATTCTATGACTTGTTCCTCCTACCTTTATGATAACTGCATATAAAACACACGTACAGAAACAGAGACAAGAGCAAGCAAGAGCTTACATGGGGCTGTGTGATGGTGTAAGACCGTACAGCCCTGCTGAGTACCCAGTGAAATCATGGGGACCATTGCACAGACAGACTGGGAGCAGGAAAAACTTCACAGCCACTGGATACTGGGCTGAACAAGAGCTGAGGAGAACAGAGCAGGGGTTAAACTGGAGTGTCTCAGTTCAGCAGTCAGGCCTGCAATGCAATCCTGCAGAAGGTTACACACACTGCAGTGCTCTGATGAGCCCGCTTGGTACATGGCATATGATGCATCTCTGGCATTGTGGAGCTGCTCTTATGGAACTGCTATGTTGTGGAACAGCACAGGGATCACCATGTGTTGGCACAAACAGTGTCACCACTCTGACAGGCTGGAAACACATATTGGGGATTACATGGCGTGAGGCATCAGAGAAGAAACCAGGAAGAACTAGCCAGCATGTCCACGTAGGATCAGTGCCACTCTCTTTTCTGCAAGAAGTGCAGAGAGGAAGACAAGTGATGCTCTGACATTTTGCCATTAAGCCAACAGTGAATAGGGCAAACAAAATTCCCTACACTGGACTTGGGGGTGGACACAGTTCAGTAATAGAGTCCAGCTCGACTGCCAGCTGAGCCAGACATATTGGAGCAGGAAAAGAAAGGCCCCATGGCATGGCAGGCAAGCGAATCTTTCTCTAGCTCCTTGTGCTGCATGAGGTCTGTGAGCAATGTACCTGCATTCAAAGCAGTGTGCAAAGTCCATGTGTGTACGTGCATCGAGCAGCACCTTTGCTGGAAGACTGCTGGGAGAAGGTGACAGAATGGTTGTGTAGCACGCGGTTGTAAGCTGGGACCAGGAGAGATGGGAGGAACATGAAATGTCCCTGCAGGCAACAGCAATGGCTCACACAGGGCTTGGGCCAGTGCTGCTTTAGAATTTGGAAAAGTTTGCAGGGGAACAAAAAGTTTGCTGGGAAATGAAGCATGAAATAATGCAACCTGACTGCTAGGGAACAGTACAGAAGGAAGAGGAAGGCAGGTGACAAAGAAGACAAGTGAAGAACAGGGGACCATGGGATTACTTTGGACTAGACCAGATTGTTTTTACAGAATCCAAATCTCCTTCAGGACAAAAGTATTGCAGATAGTAAAATATACCAATAAATCAATAAAGAGTTTACATGCTGGCCTGGAATTCTCAAATTTATATAGAGGGCTGTAAAAACTCTAGTCTTAAATTAGCCACACGTCAAAGCGACCTTCCTCCTACATCAGGGCTGTTGTTTAGGCTACTTTTTGGCTACCATGAGCCCTATTCCACCAAAGATATGCTATTCCCACTTCCCTGTGGCAAATTTTCCACAGGAAAATCATGAACATTAGTGATTTGCGTTACATCCGCTTCTCCCCAGCTTTCAGTTCCTATAGGAAACCCACCCACTGAGTCAGGGACATAAAGATCTGCAGAACATTTATAGTCCTGGTGTAAGTCCCCTCAGCTGTTCCATATGTCCAGTAGCATCTGTTATAGCTCAAAATAGGTTTTTGCAGTCTCCAGGCTTTGAAAACATTGTCTCGGTCTTCACAATGTTCTCAGTGCTCTGCCTGCATCATGAGAACAGATCTCAACTAAAAGGAGGAGGAACATCAGAAGACACTCTTGGATAGATTTTTGATACATGATATAAGAGGGCATACCCCAGAAAAACAAAGTATCTTGCTGTGGGAAAGAAGATCTCAGTTTCTCCTCAGCAAAGAAATCAAGGCAAAGTGAAGCATCTGGGAAAAGATTTGCCAAAAGCCGGGAAGAATCACTGAGATTTTGTAGCGGAAAATTCAGCCTGAGAAGGGCAGTTGAGTACTGCCAAGCTTGGCATAAATACCAGAGAGGGAGAAGGGCCCTGCTAGGTGTTATAGAGCCACAGGGGTGAAATGCAGAGCAAGGGGAGAGGGAAGTTTTGCACTTAATTTGCAACCTCCAGGTGGATGCCTGGGCTGTGCCACACACCTCCCTGCAACACATAGAACAGAGAAAAGCATCTCAGTCTCAAGAGGAAGCAGAGAGATTCCCACTGACCCCAAGGACTGCTGGGTGAGTGGCAAAAAAGAAACACAGTGCTTAAGATGCATCGCCAAATATCCTGGAAGGGCATGCAAGAGCCAGCTCCCTGCATCCATTGCAAGTAAGTCTGAAGCAATATGTCAATTTTCCTAATAACTAAAATTTCCTGGAGAAACAGAGCAGGCAGAGCACTCGTCTGGCCACATAACCACAAAATCAGCCTCTCTGTGTACTAAAGGGTCGCTTGTTTCAGACCCTTGTGCACTCTGTGTACTCAGCACTCGCTGCAATGCCAGCCCCAAGTCCTCAAAGAGCTGTGTTGTCAGTCTGGATGCAAGCAGGGAAATTGCAGGCTGTCCGTCACTGGGTGGTCAGGCCGCATATGTGAGTGGGGAGGACAGAGGAAGAAATAAACTGGACAGCGAAACTCCAGCTCCCCAGGAGGTGAGCAGAAATAGAGCTTGCATGCATGCAAGCCAAGACCAAGAAGAAGCAGCCAAAAGAGGCAAGAGGAAATGCAAGGAATGAACAAACACTCAGCAACAGGAAAGAATCCAGTCCTTGCAGTCATATCTGTGACAACAAGCATCCACTGCATTCCCTAGGAAGGGCAACCCCATCATCCACAGATGTCTACAGGTACCTGTTGCTGCAAGCCCAAGAGAAGAAAGTGTCTCATTAACTTCTAAGCTAACAACAGGCCAGAAGAGATGCAGGCTTCTTTTCTGGGAGGGTTCTGTGGTTTTTTTGCTCCGTTTTGGGCATTTTTTTTGGAGGAGAAAATCCTAGAGAGAACAAATTCTTGAACATTATCAGGGATACCTGGCGTGCTTTCAACTTTTAGATATAAGAGAAAAAAGTCTTGGGAAAAACGGGTGCCAGTGAGGGCTATTCCTCTGTAGGTCTCAGTTCTACTAAGTTTTTAGGGGAAGGTTACATGGTAAGAATGAAAATACACATGCAGTCCATTTTCCACTATGTGAGCTGACATCCAGTGTTTGAAGAACAGAGCTGTGACTGACAAGTGTGGACTTTAAGGCCAAAAAACAAATGGACAAGGACCGAAGGGAGGAAGATGGTGGAGAGACCCAAGAGAGAGGCATGCTGTTGTCTTTCCTGAGTCAAAGAGCTTGCTGAGGATAAGAGGTGAGGTTCTACTCACAGAGAGAAGGAAATAGCTCATTTGAATCTCATTGTGGACAAAGTGATTCCATAAAAACAGAATTCCTGAAAAGGATTCACCCAAGCAACACTCACGTAAGTTCCATTCAGCAGAAATACCTTGAAACGTGTTTATTTACATTCTTTAAATCCCAGAATCTTTTCTTTTTCTCAAGGGGGATTTTGGACCATGGGGCTACAAGGCTGGCTAAGTACACACTGCAGTTAAGAGTCCAAGTACAAGAAGAAATACAAATCAAGTCTCTAGTCTAAGTGCCAACCTGAAAGCCATATTTGCACCTTTGTCTTTCCACAAAGTTTTGCACTCAAAACAGCCACAAAGTGCACGGGTGGGACAGAGGCAGAGAGCAGGATTATGAAGCACAATTACCTAAGTATGACCATCCCATGAATGAACATGATTCAATGTTTTGAGTCAGGAGCCTGGCTTAATGAATTCCCCATGCTGGCAGCAGAACTCTCTGCCATCCATCTGATACGGTGAAATGGTCACAGAATCACAGAATGGCTGTGATGACATCTGTTCCACCTTATCTGCTCAAGCAGGGTTACCTAGAGCTGGCTGCCCAGAACTGCTGTCATCTTTATCCTCCTAAGCAGCAGCAGCAGGGTAAGGAGAAAGTGCCGAAGCACCACGTGCGCATAATTGTTATCCAACGCCTTCATCTCAAGACACTTAATCAGTGTCGGGGAATGCTAAGCCCATCTTTTCCAAATCCTGTTTCAAGGCAAACTACCTGCACAGCTGGGAGACAATGCAGCTTATTACACTGTTTTCCCCTTTCCCTCAGAAATAATATTTTCAGGCTGTGCCCGCATGTACCACTCCACCCAGGCCCCGTCGTACACTGCAACATCTGGCTTGCCACAGAGGTAGGCCCCCAGAGCCACGTGGCAGGCAGTGACCCCAGAGCCACACGTGGCTACCACCGGCTTTAAGAGGTCCACCTTCTTCTCCTGGAACAGAGTGCGGATCTGCTCAGGGGTCTTCTCTAAGCCAGACTCTGTGAGGAAATCAGTGAAGGGGATGCTCGTCGACCCAGGGACATGACCAGGCTCAATTCCTGGAGAAAAAACCATACAGATAGGAATCAACCTCTGTTGTCTGGGATAAGTCTATTGCAAAGCCTATTCTGTTTCACTGGGAGGAATATTTATTGCTTAGTGTATTTTGTTAAAACGAATACATTTATTTCTGTTACACTTTGTTTTACCAGATTACTGATTGCTCAGGAAGGATGGCTCTATGTGTAACCTTCCTGCTACCACATGGGCACAACCCTGTCAAGTTCCGTTCTTTCCCCTAGTTCCCTCCACATCTTTCTCCCCAGCAGAGCAACCCACACTGATGAAGCACCTCTACAGGCCGTTCTGAGGGGAAGAGTAGCACCAGTACTTGGAGAGACCAATGATAATCTTTGGGGTTCATCGAAAGCTATGTTCCTCACCCCAGCCCCTCATGAGGAAAAAAAGACACATGGCTTCCCCATTGCTGAATTTTCAAAGAGTAGCACTTGCTAGTCTGAAGGAGAGGAGGACAGGTGGACACACTGCCTCAAGTCCCATCCCATTAAAGACAGACATTATTTCCCATCGTCACCTCTATGGGAGTCAAAGTGATGGGCACCTTAAATTAAGCCCCTCTTTATAATGCCAATGTCTCAGACGGCACATTACCATCTCGGGGCTCTGGCTCTACTCCCCGGAACCGTCCTGCAGCGCGGGCATCCACTAGTTGGAAGCGACGGGAATCCAAGTTTTCTAAGACATCCTCATAAGTTTTCACCAGAGACTTGTCCAAGGAGGCATGGAACTCAGATGGAGCTACCTGGGTTTTCCCAGAGCTCAGCGCATTCCCCTCTCGCTGCCAGTTCTTCAGGCCGCCATCCAGAAGGGAGACAGCTTCATGTCCAAAGACCCGGAACATCCACCATACCCGGGGTGCTGAGAAGAGACCTTGGTCGCTGCCATCATACACCACAACGTGGGAATCATTCCCCACACCCAGCTTCCCCACATACTCGGCAAAGTCGCTAGCCTTGGGCAGCATGTGATCGTAGGGCGAGGTTCGGTCACTGCACTGGTCAATGTCGAAGAAAACCGCACCAGGGATGTGGCGCTCCTCAAACTCCCGCTTCGGATCACGCTTCATCTTCGGCAAATACCAGGATGCATCCACGATTCTCAAGGCCAGGCCAGCTTGCTGTGACTTGATGGCTTCTGAAAGCCATTTTGCAGACACCAGAGCTCGGTAGAGGAGTTGTTGCGACATCGCTCCTGAGTCCTGGCTGAGATTAGCCGATTTCTGGATTCTGCTTGAGTCCACCTGACTGCAGAAAGTAGAAAGTCACAAATTAGAGACCAGCCTTTCAAAAAGCAACTGGACAAAGATGCATTTTGGGACCTGTGTCTGCATTGAGGTGCTGGCAAAGACTATAATGAGGGGCTTGAAATGCTCCAGCCGTGAAAGAAGTTTCCCAGAGCTCACCCCAAACCCTGCCCCGAGCGGGACAGCCACGGCAGTCCTGCCCTGTGCCCAGCCCGACGCAGCCGCTCTGGCCCCTCGACCTCCACGGACCCCAGCCGGCACTGACAGCAGCCAGAGGGGAGCGGGGCAGCCCCAGGGACCAAGTACCCCGGGGTGAGGCACGGCCCCACGGCTCTGCCCGTCCCGGAGCACACCTGCAGCCGGGGCCTTACCGGGGCCCGCCGCCGCCCGCTGCGAGCCCCCCCGGCCCGGCGAGGCCGCGG